>OX421452.1:33793980-33798980 GCA_949126865.1 Montipora capitata | reverse complement strand
TTCCATTCGACCAAAATTTCCGAAAATTCCGGTTCAAAATCGAATGGAACAGAAAAGTTTCGGAAAGTCATTTCGACAATTTCGGTCAACCTCTCGAGGTTGTCCTTTTTTCCGGAAATTCGGAAATTCCGGAAATTCTCCCTTCCATTTTTGACACTTCTTCCCGGCATGACTCGTCCCTAGTTCCTCTAGCCGTGACTGTTGCCTCGACCAACTTGAGGTAAAGATGGCGGCGTTAACAAACCTTCAATGTTTCGCGTGTTTCTTCACGTCAGACGATGTGGAACTGTTTTTTCGACATGACTGCGTTGACAATTCAGGAACTGCCGCTCCTCCCATGGGTAAGTCGAAGACAGAGCTTAATGACTTTACTCTTTTAAATTAATGCACACACTTCTTGGACGTTCCAGTCAGGTGGAAAATACCGTTCCATTCGACATATGGACATTTCGGGAATTCAAACCGGAAATTTTGATCGAATGGAAGGTGCCCCTTTATTCCCCACACTACGTGCCTGGTGCAACCGCTGACCTGATGTTACAATTTGATAGAAGTGATCATTGTTCCGAAGCTTTTGTCTTTGTTTGAAGAATGACTGGCTTAGCCACAATACTAATAACTAGTTGTCACTCTTCCGTTTCAGTGCTAATTCCATAACCTATGTTACCAAAAGCGTTACCAACAAAAAATCAAAATATTTGTTTTTGTGTTAGAATTATTGAAACTCAAGATGAACATGTATATCAGCAATACCAATAAGGTCCTTGAAGGACACAAACCATCAAGATCACTTTCCATATGAAGATTATAACAAGAACTTTGTTACATAGCAGGTACATTTTTTTTCCAATTTTCCAAGATAAAATGTGATGTTTTAATAAAAGTGTAGGACGAGCCAGTAATAAAGACATTTGATTTCTATTTCACGATCTCGTATGCGCCAGTTATTAGTTTTTGTGTTAAATCAACAACAAATCTGACAAATGTCTTTTATTTCACTGAAAAGCAAATCTTTCGAACGTTTTTTGGATTTTTACACTAAGAATGACTCTTTGTTAAGAGACCCACCCACTCCTAAAAAAATGTTAACGAAAATCTTACGAATACAGTTTAGATGCTAACGTTTTTTTGTGTCTTATCCCAGAGATGTAGGAAATTTTGATATGAACACTTAAAACGTCATCATCCAAGATTGCATTTTTCCGATTTCTTCAATCCTCATGGCCCATTTTAACGATTGAATACAAACGTTGCCCTAAAATTCCCCAAAATACCAAGAAAGAGCTCAAGTGTTGCCTAAAATGCAAACAATGCTAAACTTGAGTGGCTCACGAGTGCTCCAAATGTAGATTGTGTAAGTGCCGTAAAAAGTTTCCAGGCGCAACTGGGACAGGACCGACAGCGGCTGCATCCTTGTGGAGACGGTCCTTGTTGCTTTATGTAAGATTCAAGATTCAAGACTTATTATTATTATTATGCACTATTTCAGAAAATAAATAATTGACATAACAATTAAAAGAAAGAAGGAAACAGACTAATTATACTTATATTTGGCTGTCAAGGAGGTAGAGCTTATACTGTTTAATAAATGAAGGAAAAGGTAAAGTTTTAACATTATAAGGTATATTTTCCCAAATTCTAGAAGCTGTTGGTGTAAATCTTGAAAGCCCATAATTGGTTTTGGACACGTACGTAACGTAAGACTATAAAATTTCAAGCTCAAAAAGTTTTAACGTAAGAAATTTCAAAATATCGAAATCTTTCAAAATTAATAATTGAACGTGAACTAAATTTATGGCGATGCCAGGGCTTACGTTAGCAAACCAGCCATTCCAATACAGCGATGTCATTTTAAAATTCTCACTTAATCATAGGCCGGAAAAGTGAGACGCTGAATTTTGGGTTATATTGGAGTCTCGCTGGCAAGCGGCAAACTATACAACTTCGGTTAAAACGTCACCAACTATATGAGACCTTAATATCAAGCCCCGACTTACCATATCAAGAATCAGGCCTCAAACTCGGTCATATGTTACACCTTTTAGCCTCCGTACAGAGTTTAAAGGTCACGAACTTTTCTATTGAAAAAATGGAATCGAATTCTTAATCCCACCGCTGTGTTTTACTCCTTTCTCAACTTGTCAAATATCTATCCCCTTGACCTTGGTGGCCACGCTCTTATTAACCTAATTTCCGCGTTTCAAACACCCACCTACCTACCCTGCGTAGATGGCGGTATTGTTGTCGCGAGAGTCAAATTAAAAAGCGGCGAAGCCGCGTGGAGAATGGGGAGAGGCACTGTCCCCCCCCCCCTCCCCCCGCGCCACAGTACCGCCACCTACCCAGCACCAAAGTTTCTCCAGAAACCATCGCTATGACCTATTCCTTGCCCTAAAGAGGACAGCGGAAGAGAGAATACGGGCACGAAAGCGCAGAGTAAAAGCTGTGTGCTTTTTCAAATGTACCTTAAACTTTTATTGATACATTTCAGTTTCTTTGTTTATCAGTTTTATGTTGGAGAAACTTTTGCAATCAATTGAAAACCACGATTTTATGTGGTCCCGATCATTAACTTAAAGCGCAATTTACAAGATAATCTCTGAGTAATGACGCTTTGAAAATTCGAAATTTTACAAAGAATGTATGGGCTCATTAGCGCTTTTGCCACCCAAGCATTCATCAGTTTTCATGACTTGATATAAGTATGTGCTCAATGTTAGATAGTATAATATCGCTTTTCTAGCAGCCTGATTCACCAACAGTTGTCGTTGTTTGTTTTTTTTCCCTACGACCAGCTGGTCACCGGGCATATTGAAGGCGCTCCTTTCGATTTAGAGCCAACTCGGTGAAAACCCTTAATGCCCACCTTTTAAGTATCCTGAGCTGTGGTCCAAAAAAAAAATTTGGCGGTATACAGTAGATTTTGAAATATTTCCAAGTAGCGCTGCCGATTTTCACCTCATTTACTCAATACTCCGAGAAAGCATACCAGCTTGTTTCGCACAAATGCCACGAGGGAAGGGCTTGCGCGCGGGACGTGTCACGACCACGATCACACGCTCCCTTTCAGTGATTCCAAACTCAAATTGAAAGTCTGATATCCATTTTATTTTACGCTGAGATTTCTCGAGAAAAGGGTTCTTAACACCATTCAAGCTTTAAATATTCTTGTACAGTTCTTAGTATTACCATTATTCTTTTTTATAAAAAGATACTTATCAATACACGTATGTAAAAAAATCCCTCGTAGCGAGTATTTCATTTCAATCGCGATAGCCGGATATAATATTTCCTAAAACGATCTTTTTCCTAATGACAAAAATAAATATTGACTAACAAAATAATACAATCGCATGAGCTAATGAACAGGAGCGAACAAGTGGTACGCCACTTTGAAGGTCGTTCTCGTAGACCAGGTTACGTTTGATCTAATTATTTTCTCGTTTGTAAATTGAGACATTGCGGGTTTATAGACCTCTCGGTTGTGTTATAGGATTTTCGTAGTTTCTGCGTTGACTGTGTTGAGGCACAATATCTGGCGAGAAAGCTGTTCTTAATATGGAGGTCTAGATTTACGTAAACAATAACCTTCATGGATAGTTCTTCGCTGCGGGTCATGAGCAGAAAGGCTATGAGAACAAGAAGACCCGCTCCGAAATAAACAATGTCCACGCCGCAAAAAAATTCTTGTCCTTTCATGTGAATTGAAACTCTCTTGTTCGGACTCCAGGTCCTGATATTGTCGACCACAGATGATTCATCTTATCGAAATTCATGCCAATTGACAACGAAAAACAGTCAAAGACAGACGAATTTAGGCGCCTCTATTGGTCGCCTAATCAGTGCCGTTCACACTCGACCTCTCGCGAAAGCATCTTGTCGTTAAGCCGATGCTATAGCTCAGTTATAGGCGTTTTTCTAGTCGTCCCTTGCGACAATCTAAAGAGTTCATCCTTAATGGATTTTATAAGAGGCTGCGGAGACTGTCCCAATGCTGCTTTTCGCTGGTCCAGGTTTCCATTGGCCGACATATTAAGAACTGTATCGTGAGGTTCCGCGGCTTGAAGTTGTGACAGAAAACTGGCATCTTTTGGGGGTGTAGTTCCTAAGGCGCCCGGGTAACTGGCCTGGAAGAATAAAGACAGGAACAGAGTGGTCATGCTCTCTAGTTAACACCTTCTACTGTCAATTTCAAATCTTGAGTGGAGTAGGGAGTATGGTATTGTTTATGCGAAACGTTAATTGAATTACACACTTTAACTTTTGGATTGAACAAATGAGTTATATTTCAAAGCAACATTGTTGCAAATAAAAGCGTAAGGTGGCTCAAACTAGTTTTAACACTTGAAAGGAACGTTCTTATTAGAAGAATTGACGCTACAACACTTTATCACTTAAAAGCAATGTTATGGTACCATATCAAACACCAATTATTGCTGAAAAAGATTCGGTCATTTTTGTGACGTAAAAAGTTACCATGGCAACAGTAAAGCCCTGCAAAAACACCCCATATTTTGGCTTTAGTTGCTCATATCTCAAAAACGAACTCGGTGACCCCCATTTTTTATTTCTGAAATGCAATCAGAAAGCCAAGATAAAACTCTCTGCAAAGTTTAAAAAAATCTGTGGAGCGGATTCCGAGCTACCTTAACTAATTGAAAACTTAAGGGCTTTACTGTTGCCATGGTAACATTTTACGTAACAAGAAAGGCTGCATCTTGTCCAGCAATAACTGATGTTTCACATGGTACCATAACATTTCTGTTACATGATAAAGTGTTGTATTGTCAATCCTTCTAATAACAAGGTCTCCTATTAGCATTGAAACTGGTTTGAGCCACCTAAAGATTTGGCGAGGAAAAAACGCTACACTAATCGACAATAGAAACTGTGCCGTATTATACTCACTTGAGCTAAGTCAGGGTAGAGGGCATCCATGGTGTCTTCTGTGGCATATGGACTCCACACCAAACCACCCTTCAAAAAAGCGGTGAAAACAG
>OX421452.1:33758980-33778980 GCA_949126865.1 Montipora capitata | reverse complement strand
TCGGGCATTTGGAATATGTGACTTACAGTTAAGTTGCCTTGTATAGGAAATTGCACGAACTCGGAATTAATGGTAAGAGTAACGTTTTGAAAGGTCTTTTCACTCCCATTTTAGAATCTTTCAAAACACCGCGAGTACATATCAATTCCGCATTGTACGACAAGATCGTTAAATTGTGTCTATGACACGCTCAAGAAAATTTTTACGATCATTGTCGAGGAAAGATTAGCCTGCGAACGTAGGCGTATTTCCGGCGGTCGTTTGTTGCTTTTACTTAGGAAAACCGAACAGTCATCTACGAAAACGTTCATGAAGGTTTGAGTACTCTTGATGTATCATCACTTGAATATTGCTTTCCTTAAAATGGGCCCTTTGCAGGATAGTGATCACATGGTACAAATCCGCCATACTGGGACGCAAATTGCCCACTGGGACATCTAAAACAAAGAAAATTTAGATTAACTAGCCTTTGTTTTAGATGTCCCAGTGCGCAATTTGCGTCCCAGTATGGCGGATTTGTACCATGTGATCACTATCCTGCAAAGGGCCCATTAGCACAACTACCGTCGACCGTAACCTTGGCTTTCACATGACGTCATGATCGCCATGTTGTTTTCCCCCCTTTAAACAAACGGCGCCCCAAACTAATCAAGTGACTGAAACCAAGAAGTTGTTTTGATCGTGCCGCCCTTAATCGTACGCGCCGGGTTGTCATGGTAACTTTTTTGGGACTCTAAAGATTATAATTTGAGACTGATTGCAAGGCTTCCGTGTAAAGCATTTATCACTACGGGAAGCAAAACCGCTTGATCACACAGGAGATTTAAGGTGGCAAGAAGATTGAGGCACTGTTACTCATCAGCAATTTCCAAAGAGTTCATGTGACCCATGTCACGAGTCTAATCGCATAAATGCGTTTCTTCATTAACAGTTACTATGAACCAAATATTAGATGCCAAAGGGTTTTTGAGTTTTGTGCTTAAAAGTTGCATTACCGTAACGCTGGTACTCCCACTTCTTCTCTTCCTTCGAGTGCTCCGTCTT
This sequence comes from Montipora capitata, assembly GCA_949126865.1. NCBI lineage: Eukaryota > Metazoa > Cnidaria > Anthozoa > Scleractinia > Acroporidae > Montipora > Montipora capitata. Next base: position 33,777,936 of record OX421452.1, on the reverse strand, counting down.
CCTCTCGCCTCCTCGTACAGTAAGGTAAGTTTATTGGCCAGTACAGTTCTAAATGAGGCTTCTTGTAAATCCTGGCTCTCAACAATGCTGATACCTATGACCACATGGTCAGATTCTGAGGCCGTAAGGGAGTCTGGGATGTACACTGGAACCAAGACCTGGGAAAGGAAGGAAAGGAAAGGAATTTTACTTAAGTGTCTAGTCGTTCTAGCGCTGGAGCACTAATTGGGGACACTGTCAACTGAAATTAGCAATTAAAGGAAATCAAGTCAAATGTTGATTTTTGAGGAGAGGGGAAAACCGGAGTACCCGGAGAAAAACCTCTCAGTGCAGAGTAGAGAACCAACAAACTCAACCCACATATTTACCTGATTAGAGTGGAATGTGAAGTGCTAGTTTTGTACCCCATATGAACCATGTGAGCGTTAGCCCTACTAATGGAAATGGGCCCACACGAAGACAGAGAAAAACTCTGACCAGGGTGAGAATTGAACCCACGACCTCCGGGTTAGATCACCGCTGCTCTACCGACTGAGCTACAAGGTCAGACGGGAGGAGGCCGTGGGAACTGAAGATGTTAAAGTCACGGCAATGAACATGTACAGGTACAAGGAAGGGTTACGTTTTTGCAAACGTTAGCAACAAACGTTACCCACATATGACGCCGATTCTGGGGATCGAACCCCGGGCCACATTGGTAGGAAGCCATTGCGCTCACTACTGGGCCATCCCTGCACCCCAAAATTTGATACACAACGAAATTAATGTGCGCCTGAGTTACTTCATGTAATCAAAGTTGATCGAGATTTATTACCTGAACTCCCAGTTGTGCTGTCAAAAGGTTCACATTAGAAACTTTGAAGGTCTCTACGACAACGGTACCATTGATTTTTTCTCCTCCCACTGTGATCACAAATTCCAGGTAAGCTCTTTCGTTGGGTTCGTGCACGATGGTGTAGATCTAAAACCAACGGGTGGAGCAAGGTTGAAACGATAAGCAAGAAATTGTAACGGTGGCAGAATGTATAGGTTGGTGAAGACCAATGTTGATTTCTTTACAACACAGCGTTCACGCGAGTAAATTCTCAAGACAACCTGTAGTTTTCTAGCACTCAACGTTGCGATCGCTTCAGACATGAATTGTCTATTTTAATAGGTTCACCTTAGATACTCTAACGAAGTATTCATGGTGTAACTTACGAATGTTAAGCACTGCCCCATATGGGACAGCGAGTGGAAAAACTCTATCATAAAAATTAAAAACAGTTAGCAATACGGTTGCAATTTGCGTCGCAGACGTATTTCCGGTTATCGTTTCTCTGTTACTTTTCGCTTGAGAGAAAAGATAACCGGAAATACGTCTGCGGCGCAGGCAATAGAGGCAATAGAGTGTTTACACGTGATGTCACGGTGGCCATGTTTGTGTTCCTAAACAATGGAACTGTGACGATGTTGGTGTACCCAATTATCTTTTGTTTCGGTGGAAAAACAAGGTTACTGATCACGTGAGTGAAAACACTCTATAGGGTGGTAAACAATTACTCGTTTCATGAACAGTGCCATTGACGTCGACAGAAAACTGCATTAGGACGATCTCCAACCAAGTCCTCCGTTGTACGAAAGGTCGTTAGCGCTACATATAGCTAAATCGACTTTACTTATTTCTCATTGCTTACCTCTGTTTTTGATATAGACTATGTTATTTGTATCTGGTCCGCAGTTAGAAACTGCTGCTGTCACACGAACCAGATGGTTTTTTTTTCTCTATTTTTATTGTAGTCATACGTGTACCGGATCCTTTGGAATATTTGTATATTTGTTTACTTCTTATTTGCCATGTTTCCCAATAAAGTTTGAAAAAAAAAACACCACCTTTCAACATCAATAGTTGATTTAACGGTTGTGGTAATTGTCGCAATATAGTTGTAATAGTTGATGTAGCAGTTGTAAAAGATGATGTTACAGTTGATGTAACAGTTACAAGAGCTGATGTGACAGTAAACACCTCGATAGTTGCGGCATTAGCTAAATCACTCGGCTCTAAGGGATAAATGCTATCAAAAACAGTGGATTGCACTATCCTCTGCACAAATGGGGCGAGAAAAAGCCAAACTGTACACATAGCCATTTTAAAGTACACAATGCGATATAGGCTCTTCCTTGATTATCTCGTTGACAGATTAACTGGTAGATCCTCTGAAACAACAATAACAACACTCACCGTAGCTGTCACAGACGTCGATTCGGGCAGCTGTCTTTTGTCTTTGTAATACGAAGCCAAGTTGGCTTCAAGCCTTTGCTTGTTAGCAGGCAAAGATATGTTACCTCCCGCCGAATTTTGAATGATAACTGACACAAGATAGTCTCTTGAAGGGGCGGATGGTTGAATTAAGGGCTGAGGCATACTGACAACCTATCAAAATTTGCAGGTGTAATAATCATAAATTAGTCTATATGAGTTATATTGAATGAATCCCAGGGATTCGGCGGGCGTTACCAATGGGGGTTTCAGAGAGAGATCTCCGATTATTTGGCTACGCAAAAAATTGAACGAGCACGGAAATGACAGGGGGAGGGTAGCTGCATCCCCAATCCAAGCGCAACGAGGTGCAGTCTTTCGTTTCAGTCAAGAAGACAAACTGAAGGAACGATCTTTAGAAGGTGGGGGGAGGGGGGGGGGGGAGGTTGGGGGAAATGAATGGGATTTTCAGTTTTGGCCTTTTTTTTACTTCGGGTTTTTGAAACGAAAAACTTCAGTTTTTGCTTTTTAGTATCTATACCGGTTTGTTATTTTTCGGATTTGGTATCCGATGCAGTTTTTGTTTTTTCCTGTTTGGTGTACGTTCGAAGTTCGGCACTTATGTGTGTCAACCGCGTGCACATTCTACCACGTTACTCCCATTTCTCGAGTTGGCCACATAAAGTAGATTTAAGTTCGCATCCTCCAGGTACTACCAATGAATTACGGTTTTGAAAAATTGGTTTTGATGGGTTTGCCTACGGTTCTCAGTTTTGATCAAAATGTAAAGCGATGTTTCGGTTTTGAACGATTTTTTTTATGCGGTTTTGCGGCTTGGTAAATTGTTAAAGAGCCAAATGCACTCCGTTATCTCTACAAAGGGTTGCTTCTCGTAGCCAATCAACGAGCTGTTTCAGTTCACCTCACATGTGCGTAAATTAATCAAGGAACAAACGGAAGGCCACAAATTTGGAAAGAGCCAGCTCTAAGACCCCAAACACTCAAAAAGGGGTAGCAGGTGTTTTGTTTCGTTTCCAGCGAGTCTCCCGTAGGCCAGAGGTGGAGCATCCCATTTCGTTTTAACTCCAAAAGATGATGTATTGTTCCCACTCTATCCACGTAAATCACTGTTAATTCACCACCTTTCAAGTTGCTTACGGTTTGGAAAAGTGCCATGACATGGCATTTATAAACTTACATCTAATTCTAGCAGGCTTGAAAACTGCCTCTTGTTAAGCTTGTTGTAGTTTTGGGTTGCTTGGTCGGCGGGAACAAGTTGGCCATTTTTCGCGACATAAAATGTCACGTTGACGTCGCTTCCGTTAGCCAAACGTTCAATGCTCTGAACCTGCAAAAAGACCGACAATAATTAAACCTTCTATTTCTTTTTCTTTTTTTAATTAAATAAGTAGTTTCCTTTGAACAGCTTTAGTTTTTCTTCCAATTCACTTTAACTCTGTAGTTTTCTAACACAAAGTAAAGCCTTACTCACTTCAAATTTGAAGGTTATTAGCAACCAATCGGTTTGAAAGATTCCAGCGTGGAACATCGATTTAATGTGGCTCACATCAGTTTCAACATTTCGGAGGGAATATCTTATTAGAACGATTAACTCTACAAAACTGTTCCACATAAAGACAATTTCATGGTGCCATATGAAACATCAATCATTGATGCACTTATTAATGTAACGTATCGGTTACCGTGGCAACAAGCGAGCCACTAAAAACACCCTGTATCTTGTCTTTAAACGCTCATATCTTAAAAACGAACTCGGTGACAGGTTAAGATAAAACTCTCTGGAGAGGACTCAGAGCCACCGTGAAATTTTCCATTGCGAATGTGGCTATGAATCCACTCCTAAGAATTGTCAGTTTTAACTCGCCACACAGTGTGAGCCACCTTAAGTGAGGGCCTAGGTCGGTTGTGGTAAATACACAGATCTTATTCGATGGTTTATCATATAATACGAGCGGATATTTTTCGAGTTGCGTAGTATTTTTCCGAGCCCGGCAGAGGTGAGGAAAAATACGAGCAATGAGCAAAATGTCCGCAAACAATATGTTAAACCATCGAATAAGAGATTTATTATTCCACTACAAAAAGGTGTTATTTTGCTTCACTTTTATTTGGTAAGAGTGTTTCTAAAAAAATGCATCATCTGTCCTTCAGGGCGCTTTCGAACGATGTAAACAGCACAGAAAGCCAGCCAAATGTCCGTTATTTGATTGTATAAACGAAAGGGCAAGTGACAAGCCATGACAAGCTAAATTCTCAGGATTTGCATTGTGTTGAAAAAAATTTCTTTCATAGACCAATTCGGCTAACTCAATGTTGTACCCAATTCAAATCTCTATGGGTTAAGATGCTTTGTGTATTGCATTTGCATGATAATGTAGCATTCACATTTAAATGATATGGTAATACTTGGAACAAAACGTTTTATTCCCAAAGGATTTGAATTGGGTACAACATTGAGTTAGCCAAATTGGTCTATTGAAAAATTCCCGTTCCTTACGTATTTGGTCTGTTCTAAACCGGTCAAACCGGAACACTACAGTGTATTACCGTCTCATGTTTTGCGCGTTCTCTTGACCAAGTATGGTAAAATGGTGTAATAGTGGAATAATAAAGTTCGTTATACCGAAGTTTGGCTCTATGGAAGTCCTCTCCATAAATCCTCACTGTACGTTGGGTCCAGAATTTCGTTCGTCATTGTTGTAAAGTGATTTATGAAATCGAGGTTCCAATGTATTATGATTATGATTGACAGATGTCAATTTCAATTGCAGGTGCTTTTTAATGTATGCGAGCGTTTGCATAATTGACGTCATGGCAACCATGTTGGTGTAACAAAGGATGATCTAAAAAACACAACTGCATCGAGAATCTATTGTTTGAAGTGAAGCACAACAAGAATGACGGCGGCCTTCTTGTTGAGAACACAATGGGACCTCAACATACGAGTTCAGAGTACGAGGAAAGCAATGTGGCAAAGTTGAAAAAAACACTTCCAAAGTTTTTCCACATAACATTAAAGGTTATACTTTTGGGCCATAACTTCACTGTCTATACAAAGCTTTAGCGCGAGAGTGGCCAAAACAAGATGGCGTCTTGGTCTTCAGTTTTGGCAGGGTAAAAAAATAAGTTGATCGATCCAGTCCTTTTTTGAGACAGTGGTCCCAAAACAAAGCAACGGGAGCCATGTTGGTTTGTGAATAGGGCATCCGAGACTAAAATACGATCTTAAAATGGCCACTCACGCCTGCGTGATTGGAAAATCACAGAAAATCAGCACATCAACGGCTGTGGTCACAATAAAGTGAAGTAACTGATTATCTCCGAAAAGCTCTTTATGGATGCAAACTCAATGTTCACGGTAATTTGATAAGCAAAATTTTGAAAACAGTAAAAGACCGTGTATACTAAGACCGTGCTTAAAAAAAATTAGTTCCCGAGACAAGCTTTGATTGAGCTCAGTAGATAAATAAACCTTAAGAGGTAGTGTGAGCACGGCCAGTGTGCGATCATATTAAGTATAGTAGTTAAAGAACAGCGATCCCAACTTACAGTGGTAGTGACACCAACACTCCGCCTTCGCCTTTTGAATGACAACTCGGCAAACTTATAAGCATCTGCAAGATTTTTCTCCAGGTCCCCCTTAAACTTCTCTGAAAGAATATCTGTTTCTTGAGGGACAGTCACGATGGTCTGCAACAGGAAAGCGTCTGGAGGCCGCGTTGTTGGAAGAACCACAGAACTGGACATTGCTGGAGAAAGCGTACGTGTAGGAGAAACTTGACTTGTGGGAGCTTGAGAAGACGAGAATACCTCGGTAAATGAAACAGATACCGTTTCTGAAATCTCCGATGAAAAAGCAGAAAGAGGTGATGGAACGCTGGAGGAAAAGGAGCTGAGTGGCATACGAGTGGAAGGAATACCTCTAGAGGCGGTTGAAGTTGAAATGGTGGAGTTGACAGCAAGCGAAATCGTTGAGAAACTTGGCGGTGATGTAGGATCTGCGACTGAAGATTGCATACTCGAGAAAATCACAGAAACGGAGCGTGTACTCGAGATACTCATGCTACTAGTCGGGGACTGCAGAGCTACTGAGCTGGAACTGGATGAATCTGAGGGTAAGATTTGAGTAGAAGAGACATTCACTGCTCGAGTGAAGCTTACTGTGACTTGAGGTGTTGGCGTTGAAGACGGCTGAACTAATCTGGTGGTGTAAACAACGTAACAAATTCCAAGACTTGACATGGTCATCAGTGGAGGCCTGTAAACAAAAGAACTTGGTGAAGAATTCACAGATGAGCTTGATGAAACATGATGTACACTGCTTTGGATCGCTGATGATAATGGTTGCATCAAAGAAGAATTTGAAACTGTTGTTGTTGGATTGGAATTATCATATGTTGTTGAAAGACGTTTTGACGTCGGCAGAATGGAATCCTGAAGTGTGGCTGGGGCTGAAGAAGCTTTCCGGAACGTCGAGACCACAGACATGGAAGAAGCATGCAACGCTGCTGTAGGTATTGTAGAACTTTCCCTGATGCTTGTTTGAAACGGAGATGTAGAGACTGATACATTCGACAATTTTAAATCTGTAGTTTGAGTTAAGGAACTACTTAGCAACGGTACGGATGGTTTCAAAACTACGGAAGAAAAGGACATTTCATTGGTTGCAGCTGTTGGTGACACAATCATCACCGTAGATGAAATTTGTTTGCTTGACATTCCAAATGAACTGTTCGTGAAGACAAAAGAAGAAGAAGCACTCAAAATCGATGATGTGGAAAGCGATGATAAGGTATTAACAACTACTGGTGAGGTCATCATTGTCATTGAGGACTCAGAAATAGTTGACTGAACGATAAGTGGTGAACTAAACACCGTGGATAACGTAATTGAATCACGCGACGATACGGCTGGCACAGAAACGCTGATGTTGAAAAGAGATGAGGTTGATGCCCCAGCTGACCGCTCTTTTTGACTTGAAAGAGAAGATCTGTTTACCCCGAATGACGCATGGTAAGACGACATGGAACTCAGCCTTGGAGGTGCGAAAGAGGGTAGCAACTGATTTGAAGTTGATGAGACTCCATCAGTACGGACAAATTGTGATGAAGCTAAGAACGCAATTTCGTTTGACGACTCTGTTGAGTTTCTATTGACCATATTTGACTGTGAAATATCTGCAATTAGCGTCATGGTCCCCGATGTGACAACTGATGGAGGAATTTCCGTGGTTATCGTTGTCATTCTTTGCTCAAATGGAGACGAAGAATGGTTACCACTCAAAACTGTCTGTGTCAATGCTGCTGCCGTCGATTGAGTACTAACCAAGAGAGTGGAATTGAAATTTCCCGAATGTGAAGCAGACGTAACCATTGAGGTAACAACTCCTTTCGGTTGCAATGTGGTTGCCATCGACGTTGATCGAGAGATCGTCGATACTGAAAGGCTTTCAGAGGAACTAAGGCTAAAGCTGCTCTGAGATACCGGCGTTTCAGTGACCTCCGCAGAACTCACGTGTGACGATGACTCACCCCACTCAGTCGTAGCAGGGTGTGAGGCTTCCAGAAGGGTGTCGCTGACACTGCTTCCCTCTGCAGCTCTCTTTCTGCGCCTTTTAGCTGGGCCAGTAGATGATGAAACAGGCACTGATAATGATCGAACACTGTCTATGGTAGAAGGTAAACCAGTTGCATAAGATGAACTCGATAGAGACACTGGAAGGCTATCAGGTGGAAGTGGTTCAGTGGTGCTGGTTTCACTACTCGATAATTCTTGAGTGACTGAAGCTGAATCAGACAGTGATTCAGATGGAGATTGGCCAAATGTGCTAACACTTGCGGTTGTCAACTCTAGAGGGCCCGACGAGGGTGGTGACAATGAACTCAATGCAGGTTTTTGAGAGGTAGAAAAAACAGGCAAGCTGGAAACTGTTGAAAAATGGCCCACCATACTGGATGCAGAATTAGGAGATGAAGGAATGACCATTGATGGGGTGTTTACTTCTGAGCTGAAAGAACTCGACTTCGAGGCTTCCATAGTGGACTCTTTTAAAGCAGTGTTGTTAGTGGTAGCACTTGAAAATACTACAAGTTTCCTTGTTGCTGTAAAGAGACTGGAAGGAATTCTGCTTGATGGGGTTTCAATTGTAACTGAAAGCACCAGTGCCAATGCTGAAGTCTTTGACACCACACTCCCAGATGCAGTGATCGCAATTGAATTTTGCGATTGACGCGATAACGGACTTGACGTAATTGCAGTAAGAGCTTGGCTACCAACTGATGGTTCAATCACTGTTGTCAATGAAGAGACACCAGTTAAAATGCTTGTTTTAGGTGTTGATGTTAACAAGACAGTTCCCGATGACAAGACAGATTCTTCGATGCTCTCAGTCTCCATTGTGTTACTATACAACACCAATCGGGAGACGACACTGCCAAGTGTAACACTTTGTAAAGTAACACTGCCAAGACTTTGGAACTTTATTGGCGAAGTCGACGTGGCGATGGATTTCCTTGTCTGAAGAAGGCTTGAGGATCCAATTGAGGATTCCAAATGAGAGGCGCCAACATTTCTTGGCTTGGTCGATGTGGCCGTGGTGAGATCATGCGTTCCTGATACACTGGGCGTAGCCACAACTGAAAATGATGATGGCATAGGACTGTTTTTCGGAGTTACACTTATTGTTGAAGTATTTAGCGATTCCGACGCAGAAACAGCAACAGTATGAGAAAATAATCTTCCAGTTTGTTGCTGTGATGAATCAAGCTGTACCTGACTCGAAAGTGGTACATGGGATGGCCAAACGGAGGTCACTGTGTTAACAAGCATGTCTGAAGTGACGGCCTCAGTGGTTATTTTCGGTGGAAAAACCTGTGTTTGTGAGACGTCTGGCGTTTCTTCCATACTGCTTCTTGGTGATCCCCCTCTTGACTCAGTAAAAGACCCTGGAACATCAGAAGTGACACTTACTGGGCTCCGAGCCTCAGTTGCTAGAGTTGTCATGGCAACCGTATGTGTCAGCGTAACTGACGGTAATCTTGAAAAGACATTAGTTACGCTGCCAATGTCCAGGGTCAATTTTGGAGTTGACGCTGCGGCAATGCTATGATTGGCTGATGTTGCAGGAAGCACAGTCTTTTCCACCACATAGTAGATGTAACAAGGGGTAGTATATGATGTGACAATGAACCCCTCTGCTGCGGATGTGTTACTTGATGAGACTCTTGATGATTGGACGATGTTGGGCGATGGGGATGTTGTCGTTGTCGATGAAGCAAGTGCACCAGATAAGCTAGAGGGACTTGTCCCATTATGAGAAACCATGAAACTCAGTGATGATGAAAGTTGAGAAACTGATCCTACAGCCGAGACCATAGACATTGAAGAAGCCAACACTGCTGTAGGTATTGTAAAACGTTCACCGATGTAAGCAGTTACGGACGATCGGATTCCTACAGCTGTAGTGAGAGGAGTCGTAACCGTAGCATTTGTTGACAGGATATCTATAAATGTTGTAACTGAAGGAACAGTCAAACTCGGATGTGGGACTTCACCTGTGGGTGATAGCCCTGGGGTTGAAGCAGTAACATTTGTGTGATTGAAAGGAAGTTGCCCTGAACTCACTATTGCATGTAATGTCTGGCTAGATGCTACAGTTGAGATATCACTTTGATTTGCAGAAGGTTGCAAGCCACCAGATGAATAAACAGTGCTTGGAAAAACTGGTGACTTTGATGTATATCCGGTTACAGAAGAGGAATCCACAGTTGCCTCACTACGACTTGGTGTCATTGGCTTTCCAGTTTCACTTGCTGAAACTAAAATGGATGCATTTGTAGAAACACTACTGAAACTGCTTTCAGACATATGACCTGAAGATGGTCTTACTGTGACAAATGGTGCAGTCGTCAATAACGGTGACACTGGTGTCCTAAATATTGATTCACTTGGTTGTTTTGTCATATGACCATAACTAGTTATGTCATTATTACTCTCAGAGTAAAAAGATTGACTTTGACTTCTTGATGCTTCTTCTAAACTAGATGACAATGAGTCTAGCATTGATTGACTTGTTTCACTAACTGTTGTTGCCATTGCAAAAGGTGGTATCTTCAATGTATTTGTTTCAGTCACGGAACTACTGGAGTCATTAAGATTTAGAGCTTGAGAAGCTAACAAAGACTCAGTCTGGAAACTATGAGAATAAGTTTGACTTTGTGTACCTAATTCATCATAAGTGCTAATTTGAGCCTTTGAGGTCTGGTTAAATGTTGTTGTTACTAAAACTGGAGAAACTGAATTCTCTGTCTCTGTTGTGGCCTTTACGGATGTAAGCAATGAAGGAGCTATGCTGCTTCCTGGTCGTGGAACTGCTGTGGCTGTTGCATAAGACACTGAAGAAAGAAAATTCACATTTAATGTTAATTTCATTGTAAACAGTGAAACAAACCTAATAGCAAGTACAGTACCGCTCAAAAGTAAGTTTCCAGTCTTGTCTCGTTTCTCGCGAGACCAGACTCTCGTCTCAAGAGACAAACCACTAGTCTCTTAAGGCAAGATTCTTGTCTTGCAAGAAATACTGATTGGCACATCGAACAGGTGTGCTGGTGGATCCACCAATAAAATACTCCCTAAGATAGCCCCAACAAGTGAGCCTGCTCACAGGCTCCACATCTAATTAACAAGTACTTTCCTTCATGTTTTCATGTTATTCCTTTTGAACACTATGCTACATACACAGAGATACTTAATACTTAAGATACACAAGACAAATTTACAAAGAGCCACTTACTGAATAGCCAATACATACAAACGCCAGTCTACAGACTTAAAGGAGAAAGACCATGATGTGCAGTTACCGTAATAATCATGCAGTGATTTATTTGCAGTCGCAATCTCTTTAAGAATTTCAATTTTTTCTCGGGTACAAGAAAGAAAGCTCTGGAAATTCAGTTCGTCCCTGTGAAGGCATGTGCAGAAAATAGTTTAGTACTTGTCAATACTTTGTCCTGTCATGTGAGCCATGAGGTAATAAAATTGTGGCTTGTGGATAAATTTATCTTTCGCTTGTTTTGTTGTGCCACAATTTTGAGACAAAGACCAAAAACCAACTTGTTAGCATGCTGTGTAGCATTTGTTCATCGGTGTCGCATAAGTAACATGCAGAATTTTCTATGAGACCATCACAAGGCCATCAGACATTTTCATGTCTCAAAATAATGCACTTGCTCAATTTTGTTATGGGACAGCAAACCTTTAAAAAAGACTTCATTTGTTTGTTTGTACCTTAGAATTTTTCAAAAGCCGAGATACTCTGAAGAAAGCATATAAATTAGCTAAATCATGCTGCATGTTATTTGCACTTAAAACACACTTTTACTAGTGGCAGTTCTTACTAGTAAAATGTGCCACATATCACCTTACATGTACATGTCAGCTTTCAACAAACCCATTTATCATGTCATTTTTTTTCTCGCAATTGGTCCATTTGTTCCAAATGACCTCAACAGGTTGCTCTGGACTTTTTTCGCTAATCAACAATGACAGAGAACAATATCATTATCACTGTTATTGATGCTATTATTGAGAAATAACCGCCTGCATTTCCTAAACAAATTAATCAGCAAAGCTACTTTTTAAATGTGAAAGAACTATGTAAAGTACAATGTACGCTCTAATTGATGCTCACTAATTAAAGTGGTACTACGACCAAAAAAAAAATTCTTTTTTCTTTTGGATTTCAAAACTATGTTAACTAAACACTAACTGACCCAATTTTTAAGTTCTGATTTTAAAAAGAGACCTGTTTATTTTAACTGGAATTTTCTTATTTATTGGTCCGCCATTACTAACTTTAAAATCTTGAGAGAGCTGGGTCGAGGAGAAAATGACGTCAAAGACTCACTGGTTTAAGAATGCAATGCGTGTGTACGCGGCCAAATTAATATGCAGCATGGGAGTTTCAGGCTTTCAGACTTTTAAACCCGTGTTTTGCATATATAATAAATTGCATGTACACGCTGAAATTTTAAGCTAGTGAGTAAATGACGTCATTTTCTCTAGATCCAACCCTCCGAGGTCCAATCGGCCAGTTTTGAACGTGAGTAATGGCGGACCGTGAAATCCAAAACTTACACTCAAAACAAACAGCCTTTGGATAAAACTCAAAGCGCAAAATTTTGCCAGTTAGGTGTTAAGCGAACACGCTTTCAAAATCTGAAGAAAAAAAGGAAATGATTTTTTGATCATAGTACCACTTTAATGAGAATGCACACTTTGGCAGAATGTGAGTTGGTTGGAACCAACACTATATCCTTTTTTTCCAGTGTCTTGTGAGTAGTCTGGGCTTTTTAAATTCCATCTCGCTTAATTAAAAGACAGCAGTGTGCAAAGCTTAAAATGACATGAATATTACCACTGGCCCGGACTCAAACAGTTTAAAAACAAACTTAAATTTAACTATTATATTTTATATAATAACCAAATCAATGCGCGCACTCTGATTGGTTTCTCAGCTATGTTTTATTGTGCCAGTAAACTCATGGAAAAATTGCGCGTCTTCTGAATTATTATATGAAAGCTATAGACCACAGGTTTCTATGGTTTATAGGCACGATAAACCACTTGGGATGTTGGAAGAACACTCAAAGAATTCGTAAATCACTCACCTGCGGCTTGTGATTTACGAATTCTTCTCGTGTTCTACCAACATCCCGCGTGGTTTATCAGCCTATAAACCATAGAAACTTATGGTCTATGGCTTAAATATTAATGCACAAGGACAAAAGGAAAATAAAAGGTAGGACATAGCTTTTGACATAACCCTAACAGACCTACATTGTATAAACCTGCCATTCAGTACAAATTCAAACAAAATGATGAAGCTATATCCTGTGAAATACATAATTGTACGTTAAATTAATGCCTAATAATATAAATGATAAATTCTAGAAAACATGTTCCCTGGACAGGCAAACATAAAAAGTCATCTAAATGAAAGCAAGACGGTCTATATATCGGGTGCAATAATCATCTAGAAATAAGGCAAACAGGAAAAAGATGCAAGTTTCTAAAATCTAAGACAATGTTACCCATTGCTTTGGTGACAAAATTTGTTGACCACAAATTATTTTTTATCTTCCTGAAACAAAATGAACTTATCACAATGAACAATCTAGACCAAAAACACAAGCTGGAGGTGATTTTGAGAAGAAAAATTATACACCTAGGAAAACGAAAAAATTAGCTGAACATTGTACACGTTTTGAAGGTGAGTCGTTATTGTCAATGCACTATGATCTAATAAATGGTACTGAGAGTTAACTTAAATTTAAGATAAAACTGAAAACAGTTATGCGGTTTTTATTACAATCTCTTTTTGTCGTGATGGTACATGACTGTGTATAATGGCGAATGATTAACACAGTAAATATGATTGTATTCTGCAACATGTCCTTTCTGATAAAATCTAAACTAAATATATAATAGGCAGTATTAATGATCAACTCGTGATAACGTCTAACACGGCTTTTTTTTCAGTCTTAAAGCTGCCTAAAAGTCGACAGGTAAATTTAAAAATATCCAGATAGAGTTACAATATAACTAAGAGCTTGTAACGAAGGCTAAGAAGGGACATGATGTGAGATTCTCTAAATGAACTGGAAACGTAAAGTGCAGATTCTCGAAATGAACTGAAAAACATAGCGTACTGGCCATAAGATTCCTGAATATCAATCAGCTTTTTTTTTATAGGTACAAAGGTGATAACTGAGTTTGTAGAAAGTTTAATAGCATTAAATTACAAATGCGTTATATACACATGTACGTCCGTAATCAGCGGTAATGCAACTGCCGTTCAAGCTCATTCCCCTCAAACTTACCAAAGGTCGACAAAATTGTTGTCTTTGAAATACCGCCGGTTGTTGGCTGTGTAACATTGTGAATGCCAGAGGACAGGGCAGTAGGTAATATGCTTGACGAGGTATCGTAAGCGACGAAGCTCGAACTTGAGATGAAATTGGAGATTGAGCTTGAAGCAGCAATCACTGAATTCAACAAACCGAAGGCAAAAACAAAAATCGTCCATATTTTCCCCATACGGATTCTACTTTCCTCCATGAACCACCACATTAAGTCTGCGATCTATATCGCTTCATTTCGAACTGTCATTCGCTAAATGCGAAGGTTAGATGTTTCCAACCGCAACAACAATTAACGAAAGCTTCAAATTCCATGACAACTCGTCCTGTTTACGTATGTTGCCGACAGTTCATCGTCTGGGTCACATGACTCTTTTGATGATTTATCTACATTTTCACGGTCAGCCGAATTCGCTTGACTTCCGAAGAAAAGGATTAAGATTTTGAAATCTGTGAAATTAAAGCAACAGGATGTCTCTTCTGAAGTGTTTGTTACTGCAATTGATGTAAAATGTAATTTTACCTAACAAATAAATGCAAATCAGGGGAAAATGCTAAATATAGTGACCCAGCTCCCGGAGGAGGGACTGGAAGCTAGACATTTCAAAAGCCTTCCTAGTCAGTTTCTCAAAACCTAGCCGTACGACTAGGTTCAATTACCAGGGTTAAAATTTTGAGAAGCAGTAAACAATATGGAGATGAAACCGTCAACACTTTTTTATAAAAATCTTTTTTGGGCACTTTTTTAGTTATTATCAAAACAGAAGAAAATCAACGTTTTTGCCATTTGCGAAAACCCGTCTGACAGATTTAACTATTTATTTTTATGCATGATTATTTATTCCCGCTTAGTAAAACCTGTACGGCTACAAGATTGGATATATCTCGCTCTATCACCATTCTCCACTCGGCTCGCTTGTGTGACTGACAAAGTGGGCGGTTCGACTGACTCGGACCGGGACTGCGAGCAGTCTAACTTGGACAAAACCGTGCAAATAAAGAAAGGATTCACCGGAGGTAAGCACAACCTAATGACTGACAAAAAACGAAAGGAAGACTAATTACGTGTCTCACAGAAGAAACTGGAGATTCTGGTCATATGCACGAGAGCATGCATGATTCATTGTTACTTGTGACCACAGAACCATCGAGAAGTTCATTTTCTACGCTGTGTATGTACAATCAATATGTCCCAGAGCTCCGCGAAGATTTGAGATACTTCGAGTCACAAGTCACGCATCCCCATGAATTAGTGTTTCCCTTTTTTGACAAAAGTTATTATTTTCGCCCGACCAAGTGAATCACTTCACAGGTGGCGCGAGAAAGGATTTCACCTGTGCAGAGAAGATATCATTTACCGGGTATAATAACTTAATTCATGCGTATTCTACTGCATGACGCATGCCGGCATTGCACGGATCATGATCAACAGAAACAGGAACTGTCTTTATATCTTCCTCTCAAATGAGGTAACGAAATGTATTTACTACACGGCGACGCTGTGAGCGCAGTTGAGGTGTAAGCTGGCGATTTTTGGACGTCACGATGGATATTTTCAAAGATCTAAGGATCCCTATGCCGCAATATTTCGAATCGCCGAGCTTGACGCGAGTTGGAAGGTTTCAGCGGGGCATTTTGACAACCACTCTACTCGTGTTACCTGTATTGCAAGCGATTCATTGGGGAATACAAGAGTACGATATGGAATTTCGATGTACTATTTGCAAAGATGGAGTCGTTGAGACCACCGAGCAGAAATATACAAATGAACTCTCCGTAGAGTATCGACAGAAGTATGCTTCCGTCTCGCCAGGATTTTTTCTTGCGTTCATCTCAGTAATGAATCTTTTAATCGTTTGCGCGTACATGTCATATGTTTCGGATCGATTTAAAACGTGGGAAGATCTTAAGACCACGAAACGGCGTGGCAAAATCCTCGATGAGTTAAAGGCCTCGGTAGCTGTGTTTAAGGCTTATTCACTTCAACTCTGCGTGAAGCTTGCATCCTCGGTAGCATTTGTTCTATACAATTGCTGCGCTTATTCAGTCGTTTTACCATCGCAAGCTGAGTACAAAAAGAAATGGACGCCAATGCATCTTATTTTCGATGATGAGTTGCTCGAAACAGTGGTTCATTGCCATGCCGATCGTGCCTTCCAATCATCCATGTTTAATATCGCTTTGCTGACATTCGCGACGTTTTCCAGTGCTCTAACTTTCACCGAGCTTATATACATCTGGCAAGAAACGAAAGCTTTCAAGTGTACGTCTGATTATTATTTTTGCACGTTTTTATTGCGCCATAATACCGTGACAGAAAGCACAAAAGCAATTATAGAAAAGGAATTGTTTTTGGAGAAACAAAGGAAGATAATGCAGACACTCGAGACAAAGATGTCTCCTGACTTTTTTCCGCTCTTCTCTGTTCGAACTTTGCCCTATATCACGAGCAACGTATTCCTTTTACAGAAGAAAATGAAATACAAAACAAGTGTGAAACAGAAACACAGGCTCGAACTTTTCAGGACGTACAGTAGAACTAAGAAAATTCAACTCGCCAATTTTCAGGACTTATTCAGATCTGGAAAAGATGCCCGAGATCCAAAGAGGATTTTAGTGACCGGAGACCCTGGAATTGGCAAAACGAAGTTGGTGTCCCAACTAATTCACCAATTCAGTCATGGCTTATTTTCTGTCGAAAGTGAACTGCAGAGTCTTCAATTCATTTTCCATTTTGATTTCAAGGAGTTGGATTCGATTGATACGGAAGATGTAACTTTGCAGGAATTACTCGAATATTCCACTACTTCGTCAAAGCTTGAAGACATTGTATTTCAACAGGTATTAGCAAACCCGGAAGTAGTTTTTCTCGTTTTTGATGGCCTAAACGAATGGACCGCAAAGTCATCGACACACCAAACACGTGTATCACAAACTAACTCCGACAAAACATCAGTGGCTTCAATCGTATTTAACCTTCTTTCTGGAAATCTGTTGCCAGGTTGCACTATTCTTGTGACGTCACGACCAACCATCCTTAATACAGATACTGAAGAAATTTTTGCGTTTGATCGATACGCCGAACTCGGTTCGTTTGAGCCAGACGACGTTAATGCTTGTGTTCAGGAATTTTTTCGTGACAATAACTCCCTATGTATTTATTTGAAGCATCGTATATCTAAGGATGAGAAACTAGAGGCTTTGTGCCGTGTACCTCAAAATTGTATTTTTCTCTTCCGCTATCTGGACGTTTTGGCTTCAAGGGGAACGTTTGAGCAAATTGAAACTTTGGATCTACCAACAACATCAACGAAACTGCTTGAGAGAGTAACAGAAGCGGTAACAGCGGCGTTAACGCATCAAGATTATCACAAAGCCTTGCCGCCAGAAGTTCGTGATGTCTCAAATAATTTTCCAGAAGTGCTGGAAAAGCTCTCGTATCTTGCATTTTTAGGAATAGTCCAAGGACGCACTGCTTTTAGAAAGGAGGATCTCTCTTTTGCTGAGCTGAGCTCTCTTGAACTAGAAATTCTTGAAGAAGCTGGTTTTCTGCGTCGTTTGAGACACACAATAAGCCAAACGGGAAGCTACAGTTTCAGTTGTCTTAGCTTTCAAGAGTACCTGGCTGCTATCAGAATTGTTCAGACGTCCACGTCCACTAGTGACTTCCGGTACTTTCTGGAAAATGCTGACGAAAACCAATGCCACACCTTACAATTCGTGGCTGGCTTGTGCAAAGATGGAAAGAAAGGCAAATGTGTCTTTGTTTCCTTGATGCAGCACTTGACAGAAGCAATCAAGTTGATCAGTTTATGTAGCGAACCAGTCATAGACAACCCAGCAGTTGTGTTCCTTTGTAAGTGCATTTATGAAAATGGCACTCAGCTGGGGGATCCTTTTGCAAGAGAAGCTATCTCAAAGGCCAAAGCCATGGCCTTTACTAACATTGGCACAAACCC
Organism: Montipora capitata; assembly: GCA_949126865.1. NCBI lineage: Eukaryota > Metazoa > Cnidaria > Anthozoa > Scleractinia > Acroporidae > Montipora > Montipora capitata. The sequence goes on along the minus strand of OX421452.1, from coordinate 33,759,799 downwards.
ACAAACGATGACTGCGATTCTTCATTGCCTAAAGGAAGGAATGAGTGAAGGCGTGAATAAAGTTACCTTCGAGAGCAATGCCATAGGAAACAGTGGATTTCGCCAGGTAGCTTCATTCATTTGCGATCCGACCTGCAGTTTGGATCAAGTCAAGTTAACAAACTCAGGTATCACCGATGACGGAATGCTTGCCTTTTTGGAAATCACTGCAAGAACCTCATTTCTGGGAATTAAGATTCTCGGTTTAAGAGGAAATGAAATAACCAGCGAGGGCGCAAAGTACCTCGCCTGTGTCCTCTTCAATGATTGGTGCCATCTTGAGGAACTCCATTTGGGCAACAACTCAATTGGTGACTTGGGTGTAGAACATCTTAGCGAAGCTCTTTGCGGTGGCAACAGCAAAATTTTAACTTTGGACTTGAGCTCGAATGGAATCACGCATAATGGAATTTTCTTCTTGAGCAAAGCTCTCAGCAATCCGCTTTGCTGTGTCAGAAGACTATATCTCCAAAACAATAAAATTCTAGATTTCGGAATGCAAGACCTTTGCGAATCCCTTTGCACGGGTTTCTGCAATCTGAGAGTACTGTTCGCCAGTTCCAACTCAATCACAGACGAAGGCATGGCCTTTTTGGAAAAAGCCCTCGGAAGCAAGTCTTGCGGCTTGCAAGAACTGTATCTGGGTTACAATCAAGTGACGGACAAAGGGGTGAAGATTTTGTTGCAAGCCTTGCCCAATCATCAGTATAACCTTAAAGTTTTGTCCCTTTCAAATAACCCAATAACGGATATTGGAGTGAAGATGTTGGCCGACGCCTT
>OX421452.1:33743980-33753980 GCA_949126865.1 Montipora capitata | reverse complement strand
GAGTTTCCAAAACGCTAATAAATGTTGCATTTATCGGTAATGATGAAACCATATCTTACCAGAAAGAGGTAACACAATTGCCACACACAGCAAGACACGGAGAACAATTGCCATGAACAAAACCTTGAGGTGTGCAACTTGCAGTAGACCAAATTTTTCCACTCAGAGCATCTCTCCGATCGAATAAGTCAGGGTTGTCTGCATGACAAACCTTTTCCCTAAGAGGAACGTTAACGAGATATAAATATACCCACAAAAGTCAAACCGCACTCAGTTCAGGAAAGCATAAATTCTACCCACAAAACCCTTGCTATGCCTTAGCTAGGATCTGTCGGAGGGAGATGTTACCCTCGGCTCTAAACTTATCAACAAAGTTGGCGATCTATTATCATGACAAAACTCAGTTTGCCCAGTGTTCGTCAAGCCCGATTTGTTCGAAGGGTGGATAGCGCCATCCACTGGATATTTCAGTCGGTTTTGCTGATGTATATTCGCTGGATAGTGAATTATCCGGTGGATAGCGCTATCCACCTTTTGAACAACCGAGGCCAGATTAAAGGACGTAGGCCAACGTCATCCAAAATGAGTTGTGAATGAAGGGGTAGTTTCTAAAGAAACTGTGGTGCTGCGTCGGTGGGGAAGTGGTACACAAAAATTTGGTTTTATCAACGGAGTTGATAATGTAAATTGGCCACCGTACAGAGATTCGAAAAGCTGACGTTTCGAGCGTTAGCCCTTCGTCAGAGCGAATCGAGGGATTAGTTTTTATAGTAGAGTAGGAGCTACGCTATTGGTGGTAACATGGCAACGTGAAAAATAGGAATATATTAGTTAAATGAAAAGCGTTCGTTAATACCGTGAGGATTAAGGGTGCCGATTTGAAAGATGAATTTTTGTTCCAGATTCTTGCGGCTTTCCGTCGTACCTAGATGTAGGGAAAGGCCGCAGATAGCCATGTGTTTTTTGGAGTGGTTAGGCAGATTAAAATGGCGAGCGACTGGCTTAGATGCATCCTTGTCATTCTTCTCAACATCGCGAAGGTGTTCGCGGAATCGGTCACCCTTAATCGCGGAATCGGCACCCTTAATCCTCACGGTATTAACGAACGCTTTTCATTTAACTAATATATTCCTATTTTTCACGTTGCCATGTTACCACCAATAACGTAGCTCCTACTCTACTATAAAAACTACACGTAACCCATAATCCCTCGATTCGCTCTGACGAAGGGCTAACGCTCGAAACGTCAGCTTTTAGAATCTCTGTACGGTGGCCAATTTACATTATCAACTCCGTTGATAAAACCAAAATGAGTTGTACCGAGACTGATATATATGTTGGCCATCAGTAACGCCCCGCCAGAGCTCAACAGATTGATCAAGCTAAAATCAACCGATTTTTATGCGATTCTACAGCTTCCTAATTATTTCCTAGCTCGAAATAGGCTACAGGGCGAAGGGAGTGCCACATTGAGATTTGGCATTGTGTTTACGTGACGGTCAAACGGCAAGCTGTCGGTTGTCATTCTCTTCCTCTAACTTGCCTCACTTTTAACAGCTTCCTCGATATCAGGCCTAAGCACCTAGGATCGATTACCAGCCGCTGTCAGGGAACCGGAGCTCGCGCTCCTCCCCGAAGGCAGTGTTCCCCCTTCACCATAACGATAAATATGATAGCAGAGTATGAATACAGAAAGTATCCTAAACATGCATAAAAGCTAACCTTAGGCCTAATTAGGCCTAAACAAAAGTTTTTAGACCTAAGGTTAGCTTTATGCATGTTTTGGATACTTTCTGTATTCATATTCTGCTATCATATTTATCGTTATGGCGAAGGGGGAACACACAGCACTAGTGCTCAGTACCGTTCGGGGGAACAGATAACACGGGGGAACACAAAACGCTGTGGGAGCGGAAATCGAGCCTATATCATGCCGTACATAAAATGCAAGAAACAAGAGAAAAATCAAACAAGATTGTTTAGTTTCGTCTGTTTTCAGATCGCAATTTTCAGCCTGACCCGACCAAAAACAACATTGGTTCAACGAGTAAAAGAAATCGTGCTGATGTCAGTTAAAATAGCAAATTGTAAACGGATTGAAGATGGGCTATCGATCTTTAACAATCCAATCATGGGATACTAACCCCTCTTTGTACAACGCGAACGTTATGGAATAAGCAGGAAACGCTTAGGGCAGTTCAAAGTTATAGTTTAAAGTAAGTTCTCGTTTAGTTATGTTTGCTTGAACTCCCTACAAGACTACTAAAGCTCTAGACCTGCAAGGAGAGCGTTTAATTAAACAATGATCTGTTCTGCCCTCAGTCCCGGAAGGGCGGGGGTGGGGTGGACATATGAAGAGGTAGGCATGCTCGTCGGAAATTTTGAATTCACTTGAAGGAGACCAATCTGAGCTTTGCCCAGGATTTTTTGACCCCAAACTGAGAAGAGACCATATTTAAAACATATTAAATATATAGTAATTTTTATATTTCTTCTTGTGATACCCTAAACGAGACCTTCACGGCTACATATGGGCTACATATGATGGCGTTTTCCCCAGAACACCCTTAGTGAGACCAAAATCCGAAATTTACACCCCTAAACGAGACGACGAGCATCCCCACCCCTTTCATATGCGAGTTCGCCTCCCCCAAACCCGGGCACTCAGTCTAGTTCAGAACAACGCGATCAGAAACCCGAATCAGAAACCCATAAGGGTTGAAACGTGTAACGGCCCCTTTGTGTGCTGGGAAACAAGCTTCTGAATATTCAATTTGCTAAGTACCATATTTGGAACAACAAGAGAGAAACATTCAACCAATCAGTTCGCAAGAACACCGTGACGCAATACCACCAATGTTCTCACGCGAAATTAACTGGAGCGAGGGGTTTCCAAATATGGTACTTACACTGAATATTCGGAAGCTGTGAACGCGCGTTACACGTTTCAACCCTTATGGGTTTCTGGTATAATTCAATGACAATTTGACAGTTTGTGGAAATATACAGCAGACAATTGAATTTTGACTAAGCTGTCAATTATTCTACGTCGCGATGATCGGATAGTTTCATTTTCATGCAAAATATATTCCGTCATTTATCGGCTGTTTGGTGTTTTATGAAAAAGGAATCGTAACTGAATCCCAACTTAAAGTTGGAATTCCCAGTTGTTTTCAATTTTTAAACTGTAGAATGAACGCTCCAAGCTACCGTGGGTAAAGAGGAGCTATGATTAAAGACAGGGACTGCTGAATATTTAAAACATACAGATAGTCATTTTCCTGCCAAATGGAGATGACTTGATCTAACACTGAGAATTACTCGACTTGGCGATACACTTATAAAGGAAAAAAGACCTTGAGTCGTTTTGATTCTCTATAATTCTATGCACTGTATATTTCATTTACATTACAAATCGTTCTGAAACTGAGGACAATGAAATCCTTACCAGGCGTAAAAGTGAGGCAGATTTCTACGGGGCAATGTCACTTCTGTGAGGCTCGACGAGATTCAAGTTCCCTTGCCAAATTACCGCGGCGTCGGAATAACAGAATAACTGATTTTCTTTGTAATAAAATCGGCGATTTCTTAATTCCTGCGTTAGTTGCAAATGTGTACATTTGGTTCCAGCTGCTCTTAAGAGGTTGACACATTCTATTGTTTGAACACGACATCGGTTTGTTAATGTGTTAAGAAAGCCCAAGAAATGTTTCTCGACAATCAGATGAATTCAAAGCCTTACCAAATGAACTGAGATAGAATATGCACTAATTGTGGCTTTGCCGTGGGCCTCAACATCGTAAAATAAACTTAACATTTAAGTCTCCGAGTACGTAGGGTACGTACGGTGCCGGGCTCTGAAGTGCCATGCAAAAAAACACGCTCTTTTTTCCCTTAGCTTATAGACAGCGGAAAAGCCCAAGATATGATTTTCTTTACCTTACCCATCACTTTAATAATTTTTTGCCAAAGGAATCTGTCATGCCTGAGTAATTGCTCATAAATCGAGAAGTTGGAAGTCATTTGATTATGCCATCGAGAACTACTATATTTAGTCTCCTTCAAATTCTTAGTTTCCTTCTTAATGTTCCGACGAGGGAATAATATTTAGCTATACTTGTTATTTGCCTGTGTTTTCTTTGCTATTTTACTTCGTTGTTTGAAGCGCCAAGGGGTTAAAAATCCTCAAAACTGCGAAACACCCACAGCCATTCTCGTACCCAGAGGCCGCGATTCTTCCGGTCGGTACCAAGAATGGCGACCTCTGGCTGGTTCCGAAATACGCGCATTCTCTGTGGGGGTCTATGACAGCTACTGATTGTTTCAAATTTCTGAGATTGCGCAGACCAGCGGGAAGTTTGTGTGATTCGCGGACTTCCAAATCTCGTACCCAGAGTCCTCGGGCTTCTTGGTCAGCGGGTGCGCGCTTGGAGAGAGAGTTTCCCCGGGCGCTCACCCGCTGACCAAAAAGCCCGAGGACTCTGGGTGCGAGATTGCGGACTTCCTGGAACCCCTTTTTAGGTCAGAGAGGGTAATGTAAACGCAGTCGTTTTCTTGGATTTAAAGAAAGCCTTTGACACCGTCGATCACGATATTCTTTTGTCTAAACTTGCGAGATATGGTGTCAGTGGCACTTCATACAATTGGTTTAGATCATACTTGAACTGCCGCAAGCAACGATGTTTTATAAATGGTTCTCTCTCTGGGGACCATTTCCTTACTTGTGGTATACCTCAAGGTACAATTCTGGGTCCACTCCTTTTTCTAATATATATTAACGACTTACCTTACTGTCTATTAAATTCTGAACCTCGAATGTATGCTGACGACACACACATAACTTTTGCTAGTAATAACACCCAAAGTATTAACACTGTTTTAAATGAGGATCTTGCTAGAGTTGAAAAATGGCTAACTGCTAACAAGCTTACTCTTAACGCATCTAAAACTGAGTTTATGTTGATCGGATCGAGGCAAAGGCTAAGCACGTTTCACAACCCTCCGTCACTCATTATTGACGGTGCACCTATAACTCAAGTTACCTCTACGAAATCTCTAGGTGTTCATATTGATCAGACTTTATCTTGGAATGTTCATGTTGAGACTTTATGTAAGAAAATCGCGTCTGGTATTGGAGCGTTGAAGAGAGTGAGGTCTTTTCGTTCCACATGAGACTCTCCGATCAATGTTCATGTCTTTAGTACAGCCTCACTTTGATTACTGCGATTCTGTCTGGGGATGTTGCGGCAAAACCCTAGCCAGTAAACTTACAAAACTTCAAAATCGCGCTGCGCGTATACTCACTTACTCGAACTATGATGCCAACGCTGATAACCTTATCCAAAAACTTGGATGGATAAAACTTGATTCTCAACGAACAATCCACAAGGCTGTGATGGTTTATAAGTCGCTTAATGGTCTTACTCCCGATTACCTTAGTTCTAAATTTGTTGACCGTAGTAGCGTCTCCAGTTACTCCTTAAGGGACACAGAGGGCAAACTAGCTATCCCACAGCCACACACAAACTATATGAAAAATAGCTTCAGCTACACTGGAGCAGTTCTTTGGAATAATTTACCAATCGAATTGAGGCAGGCTGACTCCCTTAGAGCGTTCCGGGCTGGCTGCGAGCGTTTCTTTTCATCAAGTTAATCTACACGGCACTCATGTAAAGCAGATTTTTATTTTGTCATTTAATATTATAGTTATATTTATTGATTACTTAGAACAATTTTGAATAATGTAGCTGTAGTCGTTGTATAATTTGTAATAATTCTGGTAATTAATTAGGTTTTTATAGTTGCGACTGATGAGTTTACCGTGTCTAAATAAAGTTATCCTATCCTATCCTATCCTATCCTATCTTCAAGCAAGCCCCCCCCCCTTCCCCCCCCACTCTATCGGTGACGAAACCCATCTTTACTAAGTATCATATATTTGATATCATATAATTTTCTTCTTCATTCAACTACATCATTTACACTACACAAAAGGTGATATGTAATTTAACTATTGTTCATTATCTCTACGAATTGTCATTCCTGATCAATTGTAAACGAGATGCTTCCGTGAAGCATACACTGGGTTGCCTGTGGTACGTGTTACAGAAAATCAGAAGGCACTGAATTGTGTGGTATTGAACTACAGCATTCCAGTCTCTGAAGAATAACAAATAAAAGAGAAGCGAGAAACATTGGCTTCTGGGCTGACATGTTGATAATTTTCAAGTTCCCTCACAACTTCTTTTCACCACAAGTTTAAGCGTGCTCTCTGAGCATCTGACACCTTTGTAATACTAAAGTTCACTGCAGTTACCCCTGTCCGGCGGGGTTAGTATCAAAATGGGAGACCAAAACAATATACCCCTCGTAAAACAGAGCATCGGACGGAAAGTACTATTAACGCTAACAAATGCGAACTCAGCAAGGTACAGATTTTGTTAGCTTGCTTTATGCAAAACAAATATTGATGCAAAAGTAAATAACTATTGGTACACAGTTTTTAGAAAGAGGAGAAGGAAGTTTCCGGGACGGTCGATCGAGAATAAAATATTTACGACATGAAAACAGCATTAATTTTGAACCGTGAATATAAAATATAAAAAGTTACGATCAGCGACAAACATTTTGGGAGATTTTTGCTACGTTCAAATAAATCGCAAAATCGAAAGTGACATGGCCGGAATTCAGCGGGCGCCGTGATTAAGTTACCGCGGCATGTTTACTCGCCAAACAGTGAAGCATCTGTGTCAAATGATGGCAAGATATCGGGGTTTTGTAAGTTCCTTTTTCTGTCAAGTGTTATAAAGTTTGACAATGAAATGAGCGAAGTCAAAACAAAGATCACAATCACGCAACTCTTGAGGTTGACGATTTGTTTATGCTAAGTCAAAATTTACTCTCCAAGACGCGTACGACGTTATTTATCACCAGGAAATTCCATCATTTTGGAAATAGCAGCTACTTTATTATTCATCTGCGTCACAATTTTTCACTGATTTTGGGGCTCATTTTGTTGAAACTCAAGCATGCTTCCAACAGGCCTGTGAACCCTGCCTGCTTACAGAGCAATACTAAAAAAAATTCTCCCATATCACATTTCAATCTTAAGCTCTAAAATTCAATACACAATATGATATTATAATTCACAAAGGCAGAAAATACCACAGAATCCTTTTCCAGCGAAAAATTTATTGAAACAAACAACATATTTGCTGTTAGAGGCGAAAACCTCTTCCTAGCTATTTCATTGCGTGCGTGAAGACAAGAAACTCAATCGTGTCAAATTACCATGTACTTCAGGTTTCCTGAAGAACCTTTTCCTTGAATAACAAGAAAATGCTTTTTCTATTGCCATAAAAACTATCCAGTTAAGATCGCATATCATAAAACATGATGAATTCATAAAGGCCACCTTTTCCAGCGAACAATTTTTTGAAGCAAACAACATATTTGCTATGAGAGGCAAAAACCCCTTCTATTTCATTACGTGCGTGAAGAGAAGAAACTCAATCGTGTCAAATATATGCGCAATATTGCAGCAAACTAAATTTCAGGATCAAACCGTTTCCATGAAGAACCTTTTCCTTGAATAATGAGGCACAAAATAGACGACAAGCTTTCTTTCAAATAATTCTTGGCTGTCACATTTCCAATTATGTTTTTACTGAAGACTGCAGAGTTGATCACAGATCCACGTAAGGTGTTCGATTCGTTCTCTGTCTTTGTTGAACCCATAAGTTACCAGAGAATTTTCCATTTGGTTTCAGTGTTCTACATAACAGCACACTTGGTAAAATATTTGAAATACGGCTCACTTTGATTTCGGCTCGACGGGCGATAGATTGTTGTCGAAGTCCATTACTCGTCGCTTTTAAGCTTGTTCAGTATCCAATTGACTTGCCATTATTGAGCTTCATAAGGGTATATTTTGTTCAAAGATCCACTAAAACGCCATTCGCGTTACATGACTTTAGACGCCATTGCCGGTTAAGTTAATCGTTCTACTGTGTCCACCAGAGAAATCTACGCATTTCCCACTACCCTCTCGATCCTAAGAAAATACACGCAGAAGGCTCTATGCACAAAGACACCACTTAGCAGGGGAGTGACAGGCAAGACGTTTACTGACACGGAAAAAAAAAAGAAAACAAAGAAAACAAACAAACTAAACGCAGACCCCGACTGGGTTTGCCATACTGGCAACCCAGTAAAACGTTTTTCGAGTTTTTACTGACTTGAGCAAATTCCAAAACTGCTAGAGCATGAAGCGATTTACGAGGGGAAGTAGGCAAATACTTTATCACAGGATAGAATTAAATAAGCTTTACCAGGTTGACAGTAGGCTTTGAATAGGTTAAAAAATTACCAATATAATCCTGCCCTTGGACAAAACATTTCAAAGTGAAAACAGGTCACACCATAACTACCCCAATAACTGTTCGCACTATTCTCACTGCATGATTAATTAGCTCATGGCAGAAGTTTTCATTATGCGTTCGAATTTCCCCGTTTCCGCGCACGCTTATTGCGGTGTTGATGCCTTGCGGTCTTAGAGTATATATTTTATCGCCCTGCCTGAAACGTGGTCATTTTAACCGCACTCCGGGACGACGGCTAAATTTCGCTTCTGTTCCTTGCACAGTCAACCGCCACCAGTATAGACGGCAGAACATCGTCTTCCCCCTCCACCCGCTCCCGTCGCTGCTCCAATCGTGGAGAACGCTGCCGTTGAGCCACCGCCAGTTGTAGAAGAACCGCCTGCTGTTGATCCGGTTCTCGCACCGCCCCCGGCTCCAGTTCTAGTGGCGGACCCGGCCCCGGCTGTTGAAACCGTGGAAGAGGTAATTTTCCGAGCAATATTGCTGGTCCTTAGCCAGGTTTATGTTTTTTATCGTGTTTTACCCGCTGCCTGTAGCTTTAGTGCCTACGTTTGTCTCCGGTTCATTTATATTTTCTTTCTCGATTGTTTTGTTTGGGTTTATTCCGGTAAAGCTGTATACTCCTTTGAAGCTATTGTTTTCATGCTCCGTATTGTTTTCGGGCTTTTGTTTCCTGGTATTTTTGCATGCCTCTGTGGCCCTCTGTTGCGGTTTTCAGCTTCCGCAATTTAGGCTTTCTCGTTTTGTTTTTGACTAGCATTGTTCGGGTGTTTCTTCGTCTCCCGGTGTGGGTGAATTTTCGTCAAAAAAAAAAAAAAAAAAAAAAAAAACTTTGGTTAAGTTCTCTTTGCATGCGTTTTCCGCTGGTCTAGGCTATTTGATGTTGCGTGGCGTTTCTTGCGGCGTACCGCCGGTTTAGGCAATTGAGTGGACGTTACTGTGGTATTCAACCAGTGAAGGCAACGTGTTGTTGCGTGGCTGTTATTGTATTCCGCCGGTAAAAGCGACTTGTTGTTTTGGCGCTGTTTTCGCGAATTCCACCGGTGAGGACAACATGTTGTTGTTGCGTGGCCGCTGGTCAAGGCAACGTATCGTTGGGTAAACTATTTGTGTATACCACCGGTGAAGGCAACGCGTTGTTGCGTGACTGTTTTTTGCGTGTACCACTGGTGAAGGCAACGCGTTGTTGCGTGACTGTTTTTTGCGTGTACCACTGGTGAAGGCAACGTGTTGTTGCGCGTCTGTTTTGTGCATACCACCGGTGAAGGCAACGTGTTGTTGCGTGACTGCTTTTGCGTTTGCCACTGGTGAAGGCGGCGTGTTGTTGCGTGACTGTTTGCGCGTACCACCGGTGAGGGCAACGTGTTGCGTCACTGTTTTCCGTGTACCACCGGTGAAGGCAACGTCTTGTTGCGTGTTTTCTTTGCGTTTTCCATTGATGAGGATAGCGTGTTATTGCGTAACTGTTTTTGCGGGTAACCACTGGTGAAGGCAACATATCGTTGCGTGATTGTTTTTCGTTTTCCACCGGTGAAGGCAACGCTTTGTTGCGTGACTGTTTTCGCGGGTACCACCGGTGAAGGCAACGTGTTGTTGCGTGACTCTTTTGCGTATGCCAC
>OX421452.1:33716480-33738980 GCA_949126865.1 Montipora capitata | reverse complement strand
GGTCGCGAAAGTTGGCCGTCGTCCCGGAGTACGGTTAAAATGACCACGTTTCAGGCAGGGCGATAAAATATGTACTCTTAAGACCGCAAGGCATCAACACCGCAATAAGCGTGCGCGGAAACGGGAGAATTCGAACGCATAATGAAAACTTCTGCCATGAGCTAATTAATTATGCAGTGAGAATATCGACATAATTTCAACTGAAGTACGGAAATATGGGTATGATGTTGACATTGATATGGGTATGGTGTTGACTTTGGGTTCGGACCAGTCGCCATCGACAGGGTACAGCAAGCGTTCTTTGTGGGCTACTTTTATGTACTTTTATCGTCATAATCTTCTACCCAATAGCTTTCGTGATCTCTTTTCAACTAATCATCAGGTTCACCAATACGAAACTCGATTTGATTCCCCATTCAGTACAGGTCTCATTTTTGTAGAACGAATATTAAGCACTGAGTTCTGCACATCTTTCAAGGAATTCATTGCCTGTTTCACTAATTAGTTCGCCGTCTATTTTTGTTTTAGGAAGCAAACTGAAGGATTATCTTTCTGAAAGCCGATTCACCTTATTTCTATGTAACTAGTTTACCTAAATGTTCAGTTGTTCAATTATGCTTGCGGTAATTTAACGACGCTTCGTGTGCAGAATTAAAGGGAGATTTTAATAGGTCTTGAGGAGGGACGGTACAAAACGTGGACCCCCTCCTTCTGGACCCCACTCTAGAGAAGAAAGAAAACAACAGATGGTTTTCTCATTGACGTCATCAAATCGCAAGGTCTTCTGAACTTTTATCTAAAGATGACCTAGAAATAAATCTTTTTTTTCAAGTTTCCAGTTCCGTGACGTCCGGGTGAAGAGACATAGTTGGAAGTTCATTATTCCCAGCAAAATTCCGACAGTGACGTCAAGGCCGAGAATGAGCCGATTAAACCCCGACACGAGTGATTTTAAAATTCAGACAAGCGACACGGGACCACCCCCTGTCAGGGCCTCATTATTCCAAAAGTAGTCATTCCGTTATTCCGCCCCACAAAATGCTGGGCATTATTTCATTATTCCAACAAAAAAAATCCGTTATTCTTATTCCAGTATACCTCTTCACCCCCTTTAGTCTTTCGTTTCGAAAATACTGAATTTTGAATTTCCGATTTGTCACCTTGCGTGACACCATGACACAAAGCTATTTCAAGTATTTGGTTGAAAAATACCTTTCCCTAAAAATATCAGCAGTTTAAGCCTTTCGAGCACATTAGATGTGTTCAAGTTCAAGTTTATTATTAAGTCAATGTCAAATAATTAAAAAACAACACTAGCCCGCAAATAGCTAAAGCTAATCTTGGCAGGTAGCGAGTAGGGCTGTTGACAGAGTAAATCTAAGTGTGAGTATTACATAAGAAGAGATAAAATAAATATGTATGCACATTGAATACTCGGTATTAAAGACTAATAATAAATAAATAAATAAATAAATAAATAAATAAAATAGAATAGAAATTGCGGTTAGATAAATCTACTTTTAGCAATTATTTTGAAATCTGATGATTAGTGAAGGTATGCCAACATAATCATCCTCTTCCAATAAAACATGTACACGTGCATTTTACTTCATGAGTGAAAAGTAAGCGCTTTCCTCGTAAAGCGAACTCCAGATGATTTCGTTAATTACCGGCCGCCATATTGGTGTACACCTTGGCCTCTACAAAGTTGCGTGAAACGCTGCGATAAACAACTCAGAAACGATGTGCCTCACAGACTTGAGAATTGGAGACAGGAAACTGCGGTTTTATCAACCGTGTTGATAAAGGTCGAATTACCACCGCTTTCCAAATCGTTCATGGCGGTAATTCGACCTTTATCAACACGTTTGATAAAACCAAATTTTCCTGTTTCATTCTCCCATCGACGCAGCACCACAGTTTCTTTAGAAAATAGAAATTTGAGAATAGGAGAGGTGGTTAAAAAATTTGTTTCCTACAACATTCCAAGTTCTTGACCTTTTTCATTGAACGATTTCAAATTTATTTTTTTGTTGCGTGGCAGTGTAAACTATCTCTAGTTTGAGGATATCTGATCTTCTGTGTAACAAAATCGTACCGCGCGTCTTAATTCCTCCATTCACGCATAACCACAATTCCTTGCGCCTTTGACCAAAATCCCTAGCGTTTCGAAGAAAAATGTGTAATTTTCTCTATTAGAGAGCTCGAGCTGCCTCGTTCGTTCGCTTCAGGCTCACTCACTGCGGTAGCAATAACAAAAGGAATGCACGACACTGAGCCCCACCAATAAAAAATGTTTATTGAGTCATACAAGTCACTACCAAGCTTCAAAACCAATCAACATTCTCTATATACATTCAACATTCGTAAAACGATTATTTCAAAACTTCGATGGACTCAAGGCTCTTATTGCAGAATAAAAAGGATTTTACTACAGATTTGGTTTGCACAATTTATAACTTATTAACTCCTCCAGTAGGGTGGGGTAATTAGGATGACATCTGCATTTTTGGGACAAAGATTAACTACACAAAATAGCCCTTAGACTGAGTCTTAAAATGCAATAATTTTCCAGAGACTGACTATCATCCTTTAACCGAGTAATAAATAATAAATGTAGATGATGTGTCCAATTGAATAACCAAGCTCGAAAACACCAAAGTTAACACAATGGTATGAATTGGTATTTCTCTTCAGTAAAGCTAAGACTGGGTAAACTGAGATTTACAAATAATTGTTTAAAATATCTAGTTTGTGTTCGCGGAGAAAATCAGCCAAAAGAAGTCATGCAATATTATGCTCCGAGAGTCGGATGCAACCGATGAAATATGACGCAACTAGAGCTTATACAAGAAAGAAAAACAAAATTACACCAATAAAAAGCATGAAAGCCAGTGATTGGCTGATCAAGTGCATAATGACAAGACTGGAAATAAAACTGCAGTTGTGGCTATTTTAAAGCAAAAAAACCCTTGTCTTGAAATCAAATTGCAAATAATCCCAAATATGCAATATATCTTACCCAATGAACAGTAAAACATCTTTGATTATTTCGTTTTTGACCAAAAGAATCTTCATAATTAAATCCGTCGTTAAGAAGATACATCAAACTCGTTAAACTCTTTGTATCATATATGGAACAACTTCAACCAAACTAAACTCGTTTCTTTAAAAGCTAATGGAATAAAGTTATGTTGGTTGTCAGTTATATATTTTTTGTTACCTACTACCAAGTGTACCTTTGAATAAAACATACCCAAACACTCGAAGAGAAGTAACAATTCCCTCTTAAAAATTAAAAATGTTAAAAATTATGCAGCATTCACTTTTAAAGTGCACTATTGATGACTTCCATGAGATCAATTTGGATCATGCTCTCTCTAGTGCTTAGTATAAATATGACAAAAGCTAAATAATCTGTTTTTTAAAATATCAATATACAATTTAAGTTCAGAACCTAACAATCCATTTTTGGAACCATCTTACAATTTTACTTATATATTATAAATTAATGACATCACCCGGCTTCAAAAGTCTTCATCTATAAGTTAAATTCAATTGCACACACCTTATGATTAAATTTTAAAACTCTCGCAATTCTGAGTAAACTGCTGAAACAATAAAACAGTATCTTCCCTTGACATATAACTACTTTTTTTTTTTTTTTAATCTGTCAAACAATTCACTCAAAAGACAATCGTCACTACTTTCCACTTGAGTCTAAAATGTTTAATGCAAAAGACACGCCGGACGCACCAGCATAAATGATGGGCTAAGGATAAAATAACCGTTGTTTTGTCGGGCTCGAGTTTAAGATAAACCTTCCATAACCATTATACGCACTACCGGGAACAACATTAAAAGCCTTCACGGCACCTTGGTAACGCTGGCTAACAAATGAAGGAGCTTGGTAGCCAACACTTGCAATAGCGAGGCCAGGTTGCACAGGCGCCGGGCAACTTCCACGAGAAAGAACCTGCCTTTGAGGAAGGAGTTGGTTAACATACGACGAACCTGCGCCTGCTGCTGACGACACATAAGAGTAAGGCATGTGACCTGCCACGGGAGCCGAAGTAGAGATTCTGGCCACGCCACTGTACAGCGGTTGGGGTACAAACTGCGTATGTGTTGGTGGGAGGATGACCAAAGGGTTTGCATCAGGGAAAGACTCGTTTCCGGTGCAGCAGTAGGGCTCGTTTCCCGACAAGAGAAGCGTTTGTGACGGGGGATACGCAAGAGTAGGTGAAAGGTATGTTGGACCCACAGGTTGACCATACTGAGGTATAACACCTAAGGAACTGGGTCGAGACACCTTGGTAGGGCTGTGGTGAGATAGTGCTGGTTCAAAGTGATGCGGGCCAAAGCGATTGTTTTGCAGCTGTTCAAGATTATAACGGCTTCGAGGGAGGCTTGCACCAAATGCGCTTGAGTTTGGCTGAGTTGTATTCTGACCATACATGCCCACTGTATTATCCGTATTTTCTCCCTTCTCATCAGCACTCTCAGTGTCTGAGCAAAAAATCATTGCACTCTCTTTGCCACTTGCATTAAAATTCCCATCATGCTCACTTGGATTTAAGACTTCTCCTGGATTCCCGTATGTGGTTGATGAAACCATTTCGTCTGTGGAAATCCTGCGGGCCAATGGAGCATGACAGTTACCGTGTTCCATGGATTCGTTCAATCCGGGACTCACGCTTCCGATTGAAAACGACGAAGTAACAATGCAATCATCTTCGTCGCCCTCGTCTTCGTCATCACCGAATCCATCAACGTTTTCATCGTGCTCATGGACGTGACAAGGTTCCGGTTCATCGTCTCCCACTTCATCCTCTTCAACTTCGTCGTCTAACCCGTGCGAGTTGCGACCCGCTTTGCTCGTGTCTAGTGAATTCGGTTCCATTTCATCACTAGAGCTGGACACTGTTATGACGCTGGGAGAGGATTGCGAATCAGAAATTTCAATCGGAGACGATGTCTGCTTCGCCATGGCGTTTGAGGGTTCCCCCTCTGAGCGAAAAAACCCCAGGGGGCTCCCTGGTTGGTTTACTTCTCCAAATAAAAATGTCCTGTCCCCGTACCTTCGTCTCCCCGGAGATGACACTGTTCGTCGCAGAGGACGGTGGCCACCAGGCAGACCCATTGACATATGTGCGCTTGGCGCGTTCTGAAAAGCGCTGCCTGACAGTTGCCACGGTAACAAACCAGCAGGAATGTGGGGTCCGCTCCAAACTGGTGGAGGTGCCACGGGCTGTTGCATGACGGGCATGACTGAAAACAACACCGAACCCGCGGGACGGGACCACTCGTGGCTGATTAAATGACGCGTCTGTTGAAAAAAAAGAATGAAGGTGGAAATTTTAGGGTACTGGATGGATGGCGATGGGATTTTTCCAGTTATGATATTTTCACCCTGCGTTGAAAGAAAAGTCACTTCAATCCCTTTTAAATTGTTTGGAAGTTAAATCCAAGATTGATAATTGAATCTGCTTTTTTTAAAGCAGAATGAGACTGCTGACAGAGGGCAGCTGGTCCAAGCCAAAACAACGGATTAACAATTCTAACAAAGTACACGTATTTCGATTCCTCGGCTCAAGCGCAATGCACACACTGACGAGCTCTTAGCCATCGAAGCTGGCGGTATTGTTGGGGAGAGAGGCAAATTAACGCCCCCCCCCCCCCCCCCCCCACCCCCATCTCCGGGCTTTTCACCGTTCGTTAATTTGCCTCTCGCGCAAACAATAACGCCAGCTACGCGGGAGAGGGGGGAAGGGGGAGGGGGAGGAGGAGTTCAAGTGAACGAAAGAATTACGATAGCTCTGGGCTGTAGGGTCAACTAAACGTGTTAACAAACAGTTGAAAGCTCTTACCTCACGCGTCCTTTCATATCCATCACTTTCCTAATGTAAACAAACAAACATGAATGTTAGAAACTATTAACAGAAACCCATAAGGGTTGAAACTTAGCAAATTGAATATTCAGAAGCTTGTTTCCCAGCACACAAGGGGCCGTTACACGTTTCCAACCCTTATGGGTTTCTGCTATTACACATGCTTCCCTTTAGTAAGGTCTGACAACCGTTATCAAGATCCCATAGTTCCTTTAAAGCGAGTCTAAGTGCGAAGTTTTTCTTATGATAATTAGTTTTCTTTCATATGTAAAGTAAAACTTATTACCATCACAAACACATCGCACTTAGACTCGCTTTGAAGAGGCAGCAGAGATGAACTCGGAAATGGCCTATTGTTTATTGGCCTGCCTTACCATGTGATAAGCGCCAGGACTGGGTTCTGCAGAAATATACCCATTATCGTCAGAACCTCTCCATGCTCCAACTGGGGGTGGATTCATTGGGCGACTGAAAACAACAAAATGCGACTTTCAATCGAGTATCGTAAAGCCAAAACGAAAGTAATTACTTTGGCCAATCAAAAACGACGGAGACAATCCAGTAAACCAATCAAAACTGGAAGTAATTACACGTAGCCGACACAAAGCGCGGGAAAATGTGCAAGCGCAAGAAACAATTGGTTTTGGTTTCACTTCTGATTGGTTGTAAAAATGGCGCGAGAACTTTGAACCAATCGCTGATTGAAGTAATGCAAAACCAATGCAATTCGCTAATTAATTTCGACAGTCAACTGAAAACCGCTCTATCAGTATCCTTGCAGGTATTTGGCTCTTTCCAATAAAAATGCAGTACCTTGATGAAAGTTTGATAAAATTTAAATTCTGCTTTCGTTGGCTTTCAAATTTAAGTTTATCAACAGAAAATTCAATTCCAACTACACCAAGGTCTGCCGTTTTTTTTGCAAAACCAATCTAGGTTCGGCCTTTCCTGTGAAAACCAGTTTTTATTCATAAGAGAAATGGAACTAATACCACCCAAAACATTAAAATCGCTCGCAATCTAAGGGAAAATTCAACTCGGAAATGGGCTATTTGCTTTCATTGAGAACAACCTCCAGTGGAGCATAAAACATTGTTTCGATAGCGAGTGCTTCAACTATGTATCCAGTATTGTTCACCCGCAATGATCTCCCCAAGAAAAAATGAGCAAAAATATTTCCAACCACACGTTGGCAGCGGATTGAATAATTATCATAATAGCATTTGAGATGATTAAACCGTAAGCATCAGCTGCGAACTATTTTAAAAATTTGTTATTATCACCTGGGATTTTCCATCCCTTGTAGGTTTTCTGGAATTATAGGCTGAACAGTCTGTAAGCCAACAGCATTGGTCCAGTGAGGCAAAAGCTGAAAAAATCGTTCAAAAATCAGAACGAAAACACCACACTCTGTAACGATCAAAGCATTTTATGCCAAACAATATTGAAGTGAAGAAGATTAAGAAAAGGAATTTGCAATAGCTTAACATTTCTGTTTTCAAACCGTCTTACAGTCATCCAGCAACAAGGAAAATTCACCTACAGCCATTCACCACCACAATCAAGCTCCAGAAAATATCATACTTTCAAAACACTGAAAACTTGGTGGTGAATTGGTTGGTAGAGAAATTTCCTAGATGTGAGATGACTAACACCGTCATACCGCAGAGAGAAACACTAAGGGCCGACTCTGTTGTTTACGACAGGCTTCACTTGCAAAAACAATCCCACAAAATCCCGCAAATATAAAAGAAATGTATTCCAGCCTGGGTTGAAACCACGCCCAAATCTCCCTGAGCCTACAAATTGGGCTAAAAACCGATAAATTTCAGCTCCAAATAAGTGCGACGATCAATAGGTGACTTAAATTGTGAATATTCTCCACTTAAACAAAAGTACAAAATCCTTTTTCCAGTCAGTGTTTACGGCTACAGTAGCCCCAGATTCCACCAACAAACAAAAATCACTTCCCACAACAAAACTTCATAACACTATTCATTTTGTAAATGTACCTGCAATGCAGGATCAGATCCAAGTTGCTTGGGAGTCCAGGCTTGAAGTGGCACGCTCTGAAAACAACATGTACGCGTACTTAGAAACACTGGGATACTTGAGAAAATATTGGGTGCAGCTATGATTACGCTACGAACTTTAGATCACAACAGTGCTTCAAATGCTGTATGCAGTGCGAAGTGTGATGCAGGAACTTGTGGCAACTATCCTATTTAATTTAGTAATGGTTGGTTTTTTTTACAGCGAGGACACTCGAATCATGAACACTTGATACTTTTTTGTACATTTTTTTAGTGACTATAGAATGTGGGCTTGTCCTTTTCACAAGAGTGTTTAATGTTTTTACACTTACAAAATGCTATAAATGTAACACACTATACATCATAAGAGCCTTTATTTCTTTGTCGTCAAAAAAAACAATGTACACAAAAATGTCAAGTGTTCACGGTTCGAGTGTCCTTACTGTAAACAACATTGTGTCACTTTCATTAGATTAAATAACAAAACTGATTTGTTCTAAAACTATCAAATATTAAGTAACAATAAATTAACTTATGATTTAATTAATGATCTAAGCCAAATCAAATTAATTCAATGCTCATTTATATCAACCAAATGGGAGTCAGAATAAAAAGCAGTCCCCCAGAAGGGACTCATCCCACTGGACTCATTATTTGTGATTTTCATTACATTTACCCATTCATGCAATATTTGGCCTGCAAGGTCATGATGTACGGGCCGAGTGCACGAGGGCCAAATATTTTCCCCTTCCAGCCCAACCTAAACTCAGTCAATAAACATTTTATCGTATGGGCTCTTAAACACTATTCATGAGCACTCAGAAGATATGAAGTTTAGACAAAGTAAGTAACAAAAATTTCATAGAAATTTTACCTACTGGTAATACATTGTTTGCATTAGCTTTTCTGGCTGTAAATGTCTTAGATGTTCAAAAGCGAGGAAATCCTCAAAAATTGCATCATACGGAGCAGTGTGCGTTCCTAACAGGGCCATAACAGCTTTTTTCGGCCTTGCTTGCACTTATGCATACGGCCCCCATATGGGGATTTTTCCAAACATTTTACAATGAATATGGCCGTCGGGCCATTTGATAATTTCAACTACAGGGGGTATTTACTTACATAGTTAACTGACCACTCCCCATATATAGAAGCTTTTCAAGGCCAGTGATACACAACATAACAGAACAACAACAACTTTAAAGAAACCCAACTGCCCGGAGGCAAACCAGTTGGCTATCTACAAGTGCAGACAAGAAGTTGAACCAGGGATTACCAGAACCAAATTCAATTAATGATCACAGCACATCTTAAACCCACGATCTCCAGATCTCAAGGCAGGCACCCACTGGATCACACTAACTCCTTGATTACACATAAGTTGATGTATGTCTTATTGTTAGCGAAAGAGGGCACTTTACGTGGCTCACAATGAAATGTAAGATGGTAAAATTCTAGCAACAACAAAGAGGAGGTGACTGATGATAGGGAAAAATACGCATATACCGGTACCTTGGAACGCTAAATCAAACATTTTCATTCTGCTGGTTTCCCTTTAAATAAGGGAAAATTCCTGTCTGATGAAAAGGATCCAGACCAACATTGTTGACCAAAATTAAGCACAGTAAAGTTTTATAGGCAGTAGGGTAAGACAAAGAGAACTCACTTTGGCATAAAGACCAGATGAGGCTGGAAGAGAAAGAGTGGCTTGGGGAATGGCCATTGACACCACCACAGGTCTGCCAGGCTAAAACAAAAATACATAAAACAATCAATAAATCTGCAAAAACAACATTAGAATAAATTAGGAAAGACTTCTTTTTCATGAGGTTACCAGTACATCCAGCATGGCAAAATATTTGGAGCAAACACATAAGTTGTCTTGGTACGTGAAGGTGCTTTTGCATTTATTTCAATATTTGAGTTGTATTATGGGAATTACATGTAATCACTTTTACTAAAGCAAACTGTCAAGAGAAATTGTGGAATTCTAATCCTGCAAGAGTAGGAAACATTTGTGATATCATCCCCACCTTCTTGAGTACATACAGGAAAATCTCGAATATATTTGTAAATGGAAACCCCAACAGTCAATGGACATCAGTTAAACTGAACAGGCCACCCGCAGCCTCTTGTAAATAATAATGACTTCATTCTGTGGTACCAAAGTCTCTGGAAAATAGGATTGCCTTATAACACTAGACCTGTGATACCTGTTGGGATGTGGCTTGAGGGGCAAACAAATGCTTCTGAGGTGAAGAGTTTTCCGTCTGACACAAGACAGCATGCTGCGGAATATAGTGCGCTCCCAGGAATTCTGAAGATGACCCAGCTTGCATACTAGGCTGTTAAAGATTGAATAGACAAACATAACTATAATACTTCTAAAAATGAATATCCCACTTGGCTTAAAAATGAATGCTATCTAAAAGTTCACAGCAACAAAATATCATGTTGCAATACTGTATATAGAGAACCTCTTTCTCTCCTGTAATGTCACAAAGAGTGCTTTAGCATTACTGCACATTTTTAACACCCAAGTTCATCGTATTTTGGTCTTCTGCTGTTACAGCTGTGTTTAAAGAAGTCTTTGTAGGGTTCTGTCAATGTTGAAAAATTGTTCTAAGGCAAAATCTATACATCAGTCTACCCAAAGAGATGTGTGTTTTAAACATGAAAATCTAGTAGCAAGCCGCAAGTCCAATGAGGGACACACACCACAAGAAAATGACCTCGTGATGACATACATGTAAGCAACAACAACGACAACTGACAGGTTGTTAATGAACTGGTGTAGCCTCTTCAAAGAATAAACTCACCACAGCCTGAAGAGGTGCCACAGGCAGCCCAGTATGTGTAGCAAACTGCTCTGATGGGGCCTGTGACATGCCACCAGTGAGATCTTGAGTTGTCAAGGTTTCACTTCGCACCAAGGGCAAATGAACATAAGAGCTAGAGGAAGCTCGCGGAAGGCCAAACAGTGATCCAGCAGGATGTGGGGATGTCTGTTCAGTGATTCCTCTGTTATATCTGCAGACTTGCATGCTTTTCACCGCTAAATTAAACCTGGAATGATGCAAAAAGGTTAGAGATGTTCAGCCACATTGTTCAACATTCTTTGATACTATACAAAGCCATTCCATGTTCCAAGAAAACAGACAGATGTCCAAATGTGCAACTGAAAATTTGGTACACAAAAGGGTGTTTTTGGCACATCCTGTTTAATAATTTATACTTGGAGAATTTGAATGCCTTGAGAGTTTTTCATAAGGTGTTACAATACATCATGGTAAAAAGCTTGCAGATATCAAGACATAAATGCGTCACAACCCACAATTTATAAGGACTTGATTGGGTGGACTTCCTGGTTTCTTTTCTTCTTTTAGTCTGCAGAAATAAACTTCACTTCCATTGGAGAGTGGGTGAATGTTACAACTGTACTAGTATCAAGTCCCCACAAATCATTAAACTGTTCTAAGACACCAAATTATTATTACCAACAGTATACTAACGTGTTGCAATGGGCAAAATCCACCAAATGTGCAAGTGTTATGAATGGGTGTCTGAGGGCTTGATCTGGTGTGATTCTCTTGCCTGGGTCAATGACAAGAGTTCGCTTCAACAAATCTGTAAATTCATACCTTTAGAGAACAAAGCAAACAAAATATTAACATTATGACATGACAACAATCCTCTGCAACTAAAGAGCCCGATCAGAGAGCTTCTGGCTGTTGTTTATGAAAATGGTATTATATTTACATAGCGTATTTTCTATGTGCATATTAAAATGTACTTTACATATATAATCTTTCTCTCTCATTATGGGCTTGATCAGACGTACATCAGCAAATGACATAAACGCAGCTCTGGAAGGTAGCAATCTCACCCAGCCCATGAATGAAGTCAGTAACACAAACGACAGACCATTACCGCAGGGTGTAAAGTGCAGGTCATTATGTTTTACAATAACTGAAACAACCCAAACCTTTACAAAAATCATTGCTAACCTTAGGCATAAACATCATTTTTTAGGCCTAATGTTAATTATAGCATTAGTAAAGTTTAGGGTTGTTTATGTTGAAACAATGACCTTCACCCCTAACCTGCAACCTGCAGTTTACAACCTCCAGACCATTACAATGGAAACACTGTGAAATACTCTTAAATGTCGCATGAACATTGAAAGGCTGTGAGACAGGGCTGATGGATTATAATCCTCCTCCAAGAAGACTAGCCGAGTCTAACCATTTTCATTTATTAAATTCTGAATTAATACATTTCTCGTGCTCTGGTTGGTTTACTCAATCTCAGTTATCAACTCATATACCTTAGTTTGACCTTATAAGGCAAATAATTGCGCTAGGCTTTGCTAAGCTAAAATTATTTTCGCCGGAAAGCGAAATGTCTCTCTGAATAAAGAAGAAGTATGTGAAAAGGTAAGAAATGTTTTTGTGATTGGCCTTTGTCTGTCTGACCACCAGGTCTTACACAACATTGCATCCTCATCAAGTTTTTTCGATTTTGATCAGAATGATTTTCTCGCCTTTTTTGCTCGTATTTCGTACTTCCAAACTTTTTTGAGTTTAAGGAACTTAATAAAACAAGAATCCATTCACGCTTGTAGGATATGAGCAGGTCTGTTAATAAGAGCTGGTAGCCGGCCAAAACAGCCGGCTAATAATTAAGCCACCTTCAGCTGGCTACTCTCGTCTCATTTTACTACCAGTCAAGATGAAAAATCTTACACTTCTTAAATTATTATCGAAGAAACCTTTAAAGCACTCTTTTCCCTGTTTTGAGTGGAATTGACGGCATGTTTTACAAAGATTGAACAAGAGAAATTAACACAAAATCGTTCGTGCGAATGGTGTGGAACTCGTGGAATGCCTGGAACTGAATAGTTCCCAGTCTTGCGCTTAATCTGATGAAACGACATGGAATCCGCCTCGAAGAAAGAGCATTTTTCCTTCCAGCTCAATCAAGTGAGCAAACTCACTTTCAGGGTTGTCCTCTTTTAATTATTATAAGCCTTCTACTTTCAAATTTAATGACAGCCCTGTATGAGACTGGTTATAGCCAACTCGGGGGTACGCGCCTTTACAGCATGTACCATCTCATATCCAATGCGCGCTCACGGTATAATTGTTAAGAATCAATGTACACACATCTATGATTTTTTCATTCTGCATTGATGCAAATCAAAAAAAGTAAGCAGATGCTTTACAGGTACAAGTTTCTTTGATGGTATAAAGAAATATCCTTTCCGTACAAATAAAAGGAGAATTATGTGAAAGTATCAAGCTAACATGACAGCGTTTCTGAATCATAAAATACAATTGGGATATTCCATGCAAGAAAATCCCTTGGTTAAGTCATTAACATGTGGACAGAACAACCTGAGATGAGACGGTATTCACTCTAAAGGTGCCTACAATGCTTTAGCCTACTTTTGCATGGAGGATTAGGGTGGTTCCAACACATCCGGAATCCAAGATCTTAGAAAAAAACACCCAACCGACCAGATGCCACACCTAAACACCAACAGCACAATCTTCGTCAACACCTGGTGCATCTTCCTGATTTCCTTTGCCAGAGGAGAGCAGTTGGTGATTTTCTTATCATCTTTAGTCATTAATAATAATACTAACAACAACAACAACAACAACAACAACAACAATAAAAATGATAATGTCAGAGCTTAATCCTATACTTTGCACCTTTGACCAAAATAATGTTGGACACAATACTTGAAAAAATCTAGCTCCCTAGGATTTTTCAATATCAAAGCCCCACAGTTCATTAACAAACCTGTCAATTTTTTCTGCCACCCGTTCGTTTCCAACAAGGTTGCTAGGCATGTTGACCTGTGACATCTCATCCAAACAGTTGAAGATGTACTTCCTTGCTTCCTGTGACTTGATTTTGGTTTCACGTTCATGTTCACTACCCGTCTATAACAATCAGAGAAAACAATTATTAGAAGTAGCTACTCTTGCCAAACTTTCAAAAGGTAACCTGAACACCAAAAGAGAATTTCACTTAGGGTGTCGAAGGGTTGGCAGAGTAGTGAGACCATGCCCCTTTAAACTTGATTCTTAGACTCAACATCATTATTTTGTGGGTTGACCTTCTAGGTTTCTTACTCTGCTCTGAGAGGTTCAGCACTTTTCGACTAGCCTGATAAAGAAGATGTTTATGATGATGTTAATGATAATGTGATTTGGGAACATCTGTAAAACGCTGGACATGCAAACCTTCATCTTCCATTCTAATAATCCGGTAGTTGAGCTTAAAGCCTTTTTGAAAAATTTTAAACTTTTGGACCCATTTGTTAGCAAATGATCACTTGGCAACCCCTGTGTCTGTGAAATGTACCGGATCTGAAAAGAAACAAACATAGCAACTGTTAAACCTGGAGGCAGACTGGCTGGTCAACTGGTTGGCACCACGGCAAATATGAAATGAACATGGTTTTTGACAAGCACCCCTGAATTTAACTTTGACCTATTCACCCCTAAAGAGGTCCCATTGATGAGTAAAATTGTCTGGTGTAAGACAGTCATGTAGTAATGAAGTAAGAGAGTATGTATCACTCTCAGGAGAAAATGGGTGAAAGAGGACCTAAATATTATAAATCCATTCACACCTGGAGCAGTCCCCACTGACCTAGTACTTAATTTAGACAGAGTAAAATCAGTAATTCTCACTCTCAGAAGAGTCAATGGGTGAAAGGGTATGTAGTCTTTTAGTGGACATAAATGTCTAGTTTTTGAGACTGTCACCAGAGTTTCAAGTAAACAAACTTGAAACTTGGGAAATTTTCTTAACATCCACAGTTTTGCCAACTTTGTGGTGTGAAATCTCTTTCTGACCAAAAAGAAAAGAAAGCCTGGCAAGTTACAGAAGGTAATAACGAACATTCAAACCGGCAGGTCTAAAACACGGGTCACTTTTCATGGGTCACTCATTGCAAGTCATTGTTTTACCTTTTTGAAAGTAACCCAAAACCAGGTCAATTTGGCTAACTCTAGGCCTAAAAACCATGTTTAGGCCTAGAGCTAGCCAAAATTAGGGTTTTAAGTTACTTTTCAAAACGTAAAATAATAGCCAGCAATGAGTGACCTGTGAAAAGTGACACATGTTTTAGACCTGGTCCATTCAAACAGTACCTGGTCATATTCTGAAGAGCCTGGATAAAGAGGCCACCCTAAAAATAACTCAGCAATTACACATCCAAGGGACCATGTGTCAATTGCTTCATTAAATGGAAGACCAAGAATCACTTCAGGGGCTCTGTTCAATACAAAAACACATACATATAATAATACATAATTATTATGTCAAAAGTGGACGTGTATGCCTACTGATTCATCATCACAGAAGGATTACAAATTAACTTGAAGAGCTAAAAGGCTTTATAAAACAAATGGCTAAAAATGTCTTATAAGAGACACCACATTCAGTAACCAACAGTTTGCATGATGCAAATCTGAAACTGTGTGTTCAATGCTACTTCCAACTTTAATTATGCAGATCCAATATCTAGATCCAAATACAACATTGCCAGCAGATGTCCAAGTTTTCTCCAATTCTTGGAGTCCAATTTAAAGTAAACCGGATGCTTTCTTGTAGCCAATCATATCTAAAGGAACCAAGTGTAGATTAGTACTGGCAATCAGCATGAGTTACTTTTATGGCAGTGAAAAGTGCTGATTGTTTTCATAACAGCAGACTTCACTGAGTTTTGGATTAAGAGGCAGCTTTGAAATTAAATAGCAAAAGGACTCCACACTTCTCCAATTATTTGAAAACAATAATTTGGACTGAAAGGTTCTCTCTGACTCCCAAAATAGACAATTTTGGCAGTTGTAATTTATATAAGAAGGAATGAGAATTTAATTGAAAAGTCTAAACTCACGGAAGTGTTGATAGGGAAACCATTCACCTGTGTACCTTGCCATTTTCCCCTTTTTGAACAATTAAGGAACTAAGGCTTATTTGAAAGATCTCTTGAAGAAAAGAAAAATGGTGCTCTCACTTTTTAAATATCTCCTATACATGCAGTTCCAGAGACATTAAAGTTTTTGTGTGAAAACTGATGAGGTCTTCAGAGGTTCCAAGGGGAAAACAAATCACAAAATCTAGAATATTCTCAGAAATACTGAGGACATTCTCTTGAAACTTGGCACCAATGAAGTCCATCAGTCAATGCATAAAATGACACCCATTGTATAGTTACCATGGAAACCATTTTGCTTCCAGGTGATTCAAGAGGAAATTGAGATATTTCAATTACAACCAAGAGACAGCTGCCAAAAGTGTTGCCATGGTTATGTCATACTCTGCACCGTCTTGCACCCTTCTTAAGGGTTAATACTCATGCCAAGTTTGAATAATATCACTGTTACACTTTCAGAGATATTCTTGATTTTGTGATCCATCTTCCAGCGGAACCACTAATGATGTCATCAAATTGCTACTTTGCATAACACAAAAACTTAAATATCTCTGAAATGAAAAAAGATACTTGAAACAGCAAAGGCCATTCTTCATTATAATGAAAACTCTTTCAAACACACATTACCAGTAATTATCTTTACTTCATATGCAATGTAAAGGAAACATTTCTGTTCACATTGCAAGACATAAAATAAATTATGGCAAAATGCTTTCACACCTTTCTCAACCAAATGAGAAATAAAATGGGGCATAATTATTGTGTTTAGGTGAAGGCTGTATGTCAAATAATAAATGCATGTTCAAACTACTAAGAGATATGTTCAGTAGAAAGAAATAATGTTACAGCAACAACATGGCTGGCAAATTTTAAATTTATTCTAACATGAAAGCACTTGCTGACACATTAATCTTGTGACCCTATATGTTCTTATAGTGATGGATAATTTTCCACAAACTTGCACTTTGCAATAGTTATAAGTGCTTGAGTGACTCCTATCTCAAGTATTTTTTCCTAACATTTCCATCAAAACTGCCACGTACATGTAGGGTGTCAATAATAATACCTCTTACAACAAAAAGAGCCAATGGAAGAGAACTAGAATGATTGAAGTTAATTGCCAGTAAAGGTGGCCAATAATCGCTTCAAATCTGTGTTGTCAGAAAATTTTTGTGCCAAGTGGCAACATTCGGTTGTTCATTACATTTTTGTGAAAGGTTTGATGTTGTGGGTGGTCTAGAAACTTATCCAGATAGGCACTTATACTTTGCATATTTCAACTCATGAGAGGGAGGTAAGCATACAACTCCACAGGAATTCAAAAGTCAAGAAAAAACTAATTTTGTAAAATTCCAAAGATGTCTTGACACACGTTGTATTTGCATTTTGGAGTACAGTTACTGGAGAATGTAAACCTGTGTTTACAATAGCTCTTACTATAATTAAACATTCTTTTGTGAAAAAAATGAAAATGACAGTTTGTTAAGCAAAAGCAATTCAAGTCTGAAAAAAAATTAACCAATACAGCTGTAAAACAGTCAAGCACAAACTAGATAATGGATTTTGAATTTACCGATCAAAATTCTAAGTGTTTCAGAGATGTCAGATACTCTTAACTTAATCGACAAAGGTTTCTACTACAAATTATAGTGTTTAGTATGGAGATGCCATGTTTGTGTCCTTCTGATGGAAACAAACACCACGGCCAGAAACAAATGGAAGCATCTGGAATTTACTTTGGCTCTCTCAAAACAATTCTCTCTGCTAAACTTGAAAACATTTGCACAGAACCTTCTCATAACATATTGGTTATTTAAAACTCAAAAACACAAGGCTAATTAATATTTTCATGTACTGGTACATGACAAGTTTCTCAGATGTCATGTATTGTGACAAACTCTGAGACTCAAACTGCTTATTTTAAGAAGAAAGCATACTGCTGAGCTGAAACGGGCAAGCAGATATATTTCTAACATGTGTGGTTCCAGAAAATATCCATACCCCACCACGGAGGGAATTTCACTCAAGACCCCGCCACCTTCCTGGATTTTCCACATTTTTAAGGAACTGATGATCCCCACACCCCTCAGGAATTTCCACAAAGTAAGACAAAGACCCCCAACCCCTCTGGAAAAGTTTATTTTCACAAAAAAAACATAATCATAGTAATAAACGACGCCGATTGCAGTTATGCAATGGTTTTCATATAATTCTATTGAGCGGTTTTGAATTAGAACACAGTGAACGACCTACAAAGCAATCTAAACTACACAATATTGCTTATACCTTAAAATGAAAGATATAAATTTGTATCTGTCAGTTTACCTTATTAAAGTGCAAGCTTACGATTTTTTTCCCCAAACCGCAGATAGCCGTCTCCACAGCCATAATGTTGATGGAATTAACACCATTTCAGTGTGAATACGATCACGAACAGTCAAACCTTCAACCACAAAATTAAGGGGAAACGAGGAGAAATTATAAAAACTCTAGATTCTGAAATTGTTGTCGTATACCTTCTGCTTAATGAAGTGAAACGTTCAATGTTGTACTGTTTTTTGATCGACTGGCGCAGTGTGGAGATCAAAGAAATGTAGCTAGTAACGACACCTGTTACGCGGTCGCGTCTCTATGAAGACTGGTAACCAGAAATGGCGGTCAATATTACATACGTGACAAGTCAAGTTTTTGCTGGCCTAACAGGAACCTAATTCCTTTGGATTCGCCTACATAACGCTTTTGGAAGGAAGAAAACCTGATTTAGATGCAAAAATAATCATAAATGATATAGTTAAACTTATTTATTTCTTCAAAAATGATCTACCAGATCGGTAAGTAGCAATTTTCGTACTGAGTTTGAAATTAACACCTTGGAAAGTGATTTTATCATCCACGCCCCCTTCCCCTCTGGAATTTCTTGGGACTCTGACCCCCAAACCCCTCAGAACTTTGAATTCCCTCCATGGTGGGGTATGGATATTTTGTGGAACCACACAATACCTTTAAGCTGATGAAATAAAAAACTAAAAAGTTTGAATTTTAGTTTTTTGTGACGTCACCTGAAAACCAAGAATAGCAGACCACTATACCAGCAAGTCTAAGCCCTACCTTTGTGAATTTGGATTTTGTTATTTAACTTCCTACAAGGTGATGAACAGTGCAGTTGTAATGAGATGAGGCCAACAGATAATGTTACTTGATAAGGAAATAGCTGGATGTCTTACTGTCTACATAACATAACAAAGGAGGCACTTTCTCCTCAGTTATTTTTTAGACCCTAATTGTTGGTCCAGACACCCTCCCACACAGAAGTAACAGCCCACCAGTAGTTGGTATCAGTTTTCATGTATCCCACAATGCCTTTTTCTATCTTAATTTGTGAGGCTTCATCACACCATTTAGCTGCAATTTATAGAAAAACCCTTAGACTTTGTAGTTATTCCCTGGCAGTCCTGTTTACCAAAACTGTTTTGAAAGCCAGAGAATACCACCATGCTAGTAGCCAAAACTGAATTCATACTTGAAATTTGTGTCAAGATTTGATGGCAAATGGGATAAAGATAGAGAAAACATTGATTTCACCTGTTTTACAAATAATAACCGTGGCATTCAACATGAAAAAATTCTATTTAATTTGAGTAACATATTGTTTCAATTTTGGACATAAAGTGGCAAAAAAAACAACAAAACCTCCAAACAATCATAGATTTTTGTCATGATACATATATTGCTGGCTGTACTTATCCATCCCGAATTCCTAAAATTCCCTTCAAGATTTCAGATCCCCTGGAAAATGTTTGTCTTAAATTAATCCATACATAATTGGTTCGCAAAAATGTCAATATTGTTCTGAAAAATTTTTAAAGCTAGAAGAAAAATCCTCCAGATTAAATCGATTTCTGGAATGAGTGCATCTTGATATGTAAATGAACTACATTATCAGCTAAAAAATGCCAGGCACATCTTTTGAGTGGCAAATTCAGTTTTTCATCTGTTCAATAACCACAATGAAACTGTTGCTACAACGATGAATTATTTTCAAATGCAAAAATAAAAATATAATCTCACCGAAAAAAACATTCGTTTGTAATCTGAAAATGCGATGTTCAGATAAACCATCCAAAATGATGTACACTGAGATCACAAATAGAAATAAAGTTCAAATCAGAAACAAAGCAACGCTATTTTCAACGATTTACTTTGCGTAATAAATTTAAAGAAACTCACGAAAGGTCGAATACAAAATATATGTAACATGAACACCATCACGTACACAACTGTTTGCATGAAAAACAACCGCAGACGAAATGGGAGAACTCTGAGTAAATTATGAAAAGAAGTAATTACGGGGCCTTCCTTTGTGGTGAGTCAAAATGAATAAACAATAACGAATGAATGTCGCGAGGAGCCCAAGAGACCAAAAATATAAAACAAGTTCAATTAGAATTTTTGCGATGTAATGCACTTACCTATAATAACGACTTTGCAAGTATGATGAGCAAACAGCTTTAGAAACCTGAGTTGCTGAACCAAAGTCTATCACCTTCACTCGAAATGGCTGCTTTTCCGGATCAACCAACATAATATTTTCAGGTTTTAAATCAGCGTGGATTAATCCCAATGACTTCAGCTTCGATAGCGCAACTAAAACTTGTTGAACGATGGGTCGAATGTGCCGTAGAGGTAGTGGATTGAACTTCGATTGTTTGAGATAGTCATACAAGTTCTGTTGCAACATTTCGAAGACCAGGCATGTGTGATTCTTGTGCTGAAAGCATTCGATCGCGCGAACGAAATTAAAAGCCTCGGAATTTTCAGCACTCAACTTCGCCAAGATACCGATTTCAATTTGCCCCTGACGGGCATACGAAGGATGGTCCTTCAATATTTTTATTGCGCATAACTCGTTAGTTCCTTTCTTCCAGCATTTCACCACTTGCCCAAACGTCCCACGGCCGAGAAATTCGAGTACTTCGTATCTTGAAGTTGCTGAACACAGTTCTTCGTGAAGTACAACTTTGTAATCTCCTTCGCTGTTACTATTCCCAGCAGTTTCTGAGGTCTGTCGAGATTTTTTTACACTTGCCTCGGGAATCTTTAAGCCACATCTTTTGTAGGTGCTTACCAAATTCTGAGTAAGATTTCGCAGCGCATTTGCGCTTGCATCAATGTGGATTTTGCCTACACAAAGACCAGAAGGGTAAATTGTTCCACTGGGTCTGTGAAAGGAAGTGAATGCGCTCGAAGAATGTGTTATCAATTCTGCTTGAGCCATTCTGTACTTAATATTCAAAAGAAAATGTTTAGCTCAATTTTTTGGTAGGGATTTGTCCTTGAAGCCATTAAGATTCGTAAAATGAGCCTCGTTCGTTCAATGTCAATAAACGAAATTAACCAAGTTACTTTCGTCAAGATTTCTCTGAAACGAACTTATGCGATTCTATCCTTTCCATATGCAGTATAGCTCATCGATTTCTTGCTTTCGTGCGAAACTTTTATAGACCAACCTGGCAATGAAGTGGGGATTTTTTTCTGTCGCTTTCAATGTGGATTCCTGATAAAACGTAGTTTGTCAGTGATTTGTTCCACTCAACCAGACCTTTCTCAGACGACGGTTCTCACTACCAAATCCATCTTTGCTTTAGTTGAATGGAAATAGAAAAGAATAACCAGGGATTTGAAAGGCCTCTAGGTGAATCCAATACAATTTCACGATATTGCCCTAATTGCCCGTGGAACGAAGTCTCTGGCTTACTGTGATCGAATGAAGAAACCAGTAAGCGAATTGGATTTCTTTTGGTCAATTTACACTTGAGCCTATAAATTGAACAAGTATGGAATGGTACGTGCGTAAAAATATTTTTCCCAACAAGGCGATGGGCTGCTATTCAAGCTTTCACTTTGTTGTTTTTATAAACTTTTGGCAAAAGTGTTCACTTTTCTTGAATCGTTAAGCTGTCACAAATGGTCTACCAGTTTACCATATGTAATATTTAAGAAATCTCCATAAATACTTTATAGCTTATACTTCCATATAGTTCTCAGTTCCTTTTCCGCTGGATCCTTCGACAAATTCAAACGCTTTCGATGCCGTCCATTAAACCTTTAAATGTTTATTTCTTGAGATGAAAATATATTGTGAAAAGAGCTTTTATCGATTCTTGAAGAATCGAACAGTTTAGGAAGCAAGTTTCCAACTTTGAACCTCTTTTTCCACGCAAACAAATCTTTAATGCTTCTCAAGCTTCCATAAATAAAAACACCTTCGCAAGACAAATAAGACAACACTCTTCTATATTTCGCTGAATACCAAGAACACTGTAAAGCGTTTCTGTCTTGAAAACGTAAACCAGTAGAAAGGATCTTGACAGCAAGGATTTCGTGTAGGCCAGGAATTAAGATCCCGCGACGAAGGCGAAGGGACGCAAACTAAAATTCACCAAAACGCTTCTGCCAGACAGCCCTCAGACGCATCCTCAGGCTTTTAGCCACAGATCGACTACCATTAGATTTTCCGATCGGAGAAGAATCCGTATATTTCCGGCGAAGTAAACAGCATAGTCAGTGCATTCAAAGCAGAAATGTTGATTAGTAAGCGCACTGAACCGCGCGCCATGTT
>OX421452.1:33701480-33711480 GCA_949126865.1 Montipora capitata | reverse complement strand
TTTTGCATAAGCATTGTTTCTAGTTTCTCTTGGGGCTTACAACGATCCCAAGAGAAAACAAAAACAATGCTTATTCAAAATTTGGGGGGACAAGCAAAGAGTATTATGGTATTTCCCAAAGTGGCCAATACGGACGGAACGGGAGTTTTTCATTTCAACACGATGCAAGGGTTGAGAATTTAGCTTGTCGTCGCTTGTCACTCGTCGTCTCATTATCCAATCAAACCTGACAAAGGACATTTGGCTGGCTTTCTGTGCTGTTTACATCGTTCGCACGCGCTCTGAAGGACAGATATTGCTTTTTCTTAAACACTCGTACCAAATAAAATTGAAACAAAATAACACCTTTTCTGTAGTGGAATAATAAATCTCTTATTCGAAGGTTTAGCACATAATACTCGCAGACACTTTGCTCACTACAAAAAGGGATTGGAAACCAACTTTGGCGGCCTATCATGACAAATGCATAGTGAATGACTCCCAGAATTAAAGGTTGGTTCTTTACAGCTTCATTGCATGGTTTTGATACAATATCCCGCGGGTCAACAGGCACAGGTAAAAATTTTATCCCGCGGATCAACAGAAACAGATAACCAAATCAACCAATCATAACTGAAAGAAAATACATGCAACCCGCGTTAAGCGCGGGAAAACGTGAGCGAGCAAGTCACGATTGCTTTTCTTTTTACCTTCGATTGCATGACAATGTAACGCAAGATGTCAATTTCAATTTAAAACTGCTCTGCTACTAGAAAAAAACTATGCAAGTAAAACAGATTAACAATAATCAACATGCACAGCGACTTACTGCTGAGTGAAGAAGGCTACCCAAGGAAATCGAAGATCATGAGTGTCTACGAAAACATTCTGGACGAATAAGTTTGGTGAGCAGCTATGCTGTTGAGAGAGGAGAAAGTTAGTTAACGATTCTGTTGAAGTGCCACTGTTACCAAAAAAATCAATTTCTTGGATTTCAAAACAATGTCAAATAAACATTAAGTTTTAAGCCTTGATATAAAAAAAAACCAGTTTATTTTTAACTGGAATTTTCCTATTTAATGGTCCGCCATTCCTAACTTCAAGTTCTTGAAAGAGCTGGATCGAGGAGAAAAGTACGTCAATGCAATGCGTGTGTACGCCGCAGAATTAGTATGCAGCACGGGAGTTGTGAGCTTTCAGACTTTTAAACTCGCGTTTTGCATATATAATAAGCTGCCTTCACACGCTGAAATTAGTGAGTAACTGACGTCACTTTTCCCTTGGATCCAACCCTCTGAGGTCCAAACGGTCAGTTTTGAACGTGAATAATGCGAACCGTGAAATCCAAAACTGACGACCAAAGTAAACAGCCTTTGGATAAAAGTCAAAGCTCAAAATTTTGCCAGTCAGGTGTTAAGCAAACACTCTTCCAAAATCTGAAGTAAAAAAGAAACTGATTTTTTTTTTAATCACAGGGACACTTCAGACAAATTTAAATTAACCCTGGGCCTATCGAGGTTAACTACCAATACAGTTATTTGAGTAGAGTTATGACTTAGAGTTAGAGTTAACGACTGCCAAAATCCTGAATTCAAGATTTTGGAAGTCCAAAATCTTGAATTCCAAAATCTTGAATTCAGGATTTTGGCAGTCCAAAATCGTGAATTCAGGATTTTGGAAACTTAACCCTAACTCTACGACATAACTCTATGAAAATAACTCTCAGAATAGCTGTCCCCGGGCCTATCCCACATATAGCGGCTTGTTATAGATTTTCAGTACTCTGTCCAACGCCAGACGAATGGTGATCAATATTAAGACCTGTTGGGCAGGGTTAGTTTCTGGATGGGTGACCATCTAGGAATAACCCTTGCCGCACGTTCCTGGGAAACAGGGTTGGCGTGGTCATGAGTGCACTCGCCTTCCACCAATGCGGCCTGGGGTCTTCGGGGACCCGACGGACAAAATACAAAAGCAATGTTACTTTAGAACGAGGCTAGTTGATCTAATTAGCACAAAGACAAAAGAAGAATTTTTGGGCCGCCATTTATGCATTCAGTCAATGACGTCATATTTTTTGAGAAATATTTTTTTATAGATCTATGCTACATATTTTGTGTTAGAATGTTCTCAAATTGTCGCATTTTTTAACTCGCTGAGATTTCAGGCATTTTCTGTTTTGGTCACACGAGTTACCAAATATGATTGAGAGTCGAACCACACAGAGAAATGTTAAATAAAACATCCTTTGCAAAAAATATATATAACTGTAGAGTTAAAGGGACTCGAGAAATGACGATTCGAAAGGGTCCATAGTAACGGTTCGGTAGTTAAGATCGTCCCCCATTACAGCACGATACAGTTAGTGATTGAAAGGTACTAACATTTAAATATCGACCACAGTTCCCATATGCATTAGCGTCGATGACGTAGCAGTGCTCTTCTCCAAACATCAATCTCGTACTCATTCTCTTGCCACTGGCCGAGGACTGGCGTGATAGAAAAGGGCGTGAAGGCGACGGTGTGTTGGGTGGGGCTTTTATTGAAGGGCTGGTCGAGAAAGGCTTGGGGTGAGAACGGGAGTAATGAATCTTGGGTTTGCACGCTGAAACGAAGAGAATAGCGTCACAAAGTTAAGTGTTGGATACATTAAGTTTGGAATAAAAACCGCCCGTAAAACTGCCAGGTTCGTAGGGCTACGGTGTAAGAACAAAGTTAGGCCCAGTTCAAACGTCGCGCCGAACTCAATTAAACTGAGTTCGACTTCAGCGCGACCATAGCTCGAGAGCCGATTCAAACGTCGCGTCAAATTCAAATTTTAAATGCGGTAGATCTGGACCACAACCCTCCGATCCCGCAAAATAAAAGATGACGGATGACAAATGCATGCATTCAGTTTGGCACAAGATTAGCACGGCGTTTGAATCAATGTCGCGACAAATTTGCTAGCGCGACGTTGGCTCGATAAGGTCGTCGAACTTGGCGCGTCAGTTAATTCAAACGTCGCGCTAACGTCGACTCAATTGGGACGACGATAGCACGACGTTTGAACGGGGCCTTAGGTAACAACAAAGTTAAAAGCACTGTTACACTGTGAAATGTTTCGTGCAACTTGTCTCGCAATGTTTTGGCGACATTGCGGCGGGACAGGTTGCAAGAGCCGTTGCCGAAAGTAGAATTACGTTCCACTTTTCGTTCAACTTGTCTCGTTTTACAGTGTACCAGCGCCTTATTAACAATTATTCCTCGAGCCCGAATGGGCTCTGAGTCAATAGCCCATGAGGCCGAAGGCCGAATGGGCTATTGACTCAGGGGCCATGAGGGCCCAACCAACTAGTTGGTCAAAAAAATATCGAGACAAAACATCTTTCGCTAGTTAAAGCTAGACTTTAATTGTTGTTTTGGTTTTCAAAGCCGGCGCTTTTCGCTACTAGTGGGCTATAACAAATAGCCTACTAGTAGCTCAACCAATCAGAACGCAGCATTGATAATAGACTACTAGTTGGATTTTACTAAAACCTAATACCCATGCGCACGAGTCGCGTTGCACGTCACACCATACACCATACACGTCAAGCGTCACGCGATTGACTGGTCGTAATTCTGTTTTTTTTTTCTTAAACGCAAATTCCACGTAGCCTGAAGAGTTGCTCGCAATTTGAACAAACAACGGTGCAAAGCAAAGGACCCATGGTGAATCAAACAAAAAAGCTGACTACATAGAACGCTTTGTACGTCAGTGTAGAAAGTACGTTTGTGACTACTTTCATTTGGCTTTTCTACGATTACTTACAAAAACTAGCGTAACTTTACTAGCGTCTAGTTAGAGGTACAGGCAAAAGCAATCGACATCATGGCCGCCGAGTTTGTGAGCTTAAAAAGTAATAGAGTTGAATTTGAATAGCAATAAAATTGTAACCTTTTAAGCTGCATTCAAATTTCTTCAAACCAGCGTAGCATCAAACTATGTTTGTTCTCTTACTTTTAAACTTTTTTGCCGGCGGCTTTGAAGACACCCCAGTGCTTCGTCTTGAGCTTCCGGTTGAAACCTCCGACTTCCTGTCGAGCGACTCGGTCTTCGAAACGTCGGAGCGCAAACTCGATGGGGAAGGCGGGAAAGACTCTATATTTTCCGTGTCGGGGGAAGACGGATCGGATATGGGTTCCACAGACAATCCCAACGTATTTTCCACGTTCACAGAAGATTGATCAATGGAACCGTTGTCTCGAACGTCGCCAACCGACTGCTCAAAGTCCACTTGGCCTGGTCGGTCAGCCTCGTCTAAACCAGAGCCTGACGAAGAAGGCTGCGAGGTAAGAACACGCGTCTTCAGCCGAGAAATCATGTCCTCAAGAGAGTTTGAAACCCGCGATGAAGAACTCATTTTCGTTAAAACTGGAGGTTCGTCCGATACAGTTGGATTTTGAGCGGCGAGTTTCGAAAGATCGTCTGCGGAGAGAAGCGACGGAGCGGAGTCAGAGTTTAGATTGGCTTCCTTTTTTACAGGTTTTCTCGGAATTTCATTTGGTTGAAAAAGTTCATGTGACGTGTCAGATTCAGCGTTTCTTTTCGTAAGCGATGCTTCCTTCGATTTTGACGCTGGCTGTCTCCTTTCTACTTCTCCTTCACTGGTTTCTGCCTCGGGTTCGCTTGTTAAGTCAATGATATTTTTGTTGTCTTCCTCGGTGTTGTTATCTATGCTCTGTTTGCCAATTTCACTTCCTTCCTCAGCTTTTCTTGTAGCATCGTTTCCAGATCCGCTCTGCATAGCATTAACTTGCATGTTTTGCCAGAATGACTCGTCCATTTCGTCAAAATCAAATTCACTGCTCTGGCTAACGTTCTTCTCCTCTTCGTCTTACGAACAAAAAACACAAATCAATTTTACTGTTAAAGAAATTCACCAGGTTAGAGCAATCGAGGATTAAATCATAGGTTCGTAACACATACCCAAAACAAAATCCTGTATACCTTTTTTTCAGCTTTCAGGCATTAACACTATCGAAACTGTAAACATTAATACAATGATTTCGTTTTGGATATAAGTTGTGAATCGATGTATCAAATTCAACTTTACTGCATGTGCAAATGCAGCGGGGAAGGACTACAGAGGGCAAAGAAACCATACAAACTCTTGCAAATAAAATGCAAAATCAAAATACGGTAACCCCAATAGAATTAAGAATCGCAAAAGACGGTGGAATGGACACCAGGGGAGTGGGGTTGGTACAGAAGAGAGAGAGAGAAAGAGAGAGAGAGAGAGAGAGCACTCCCTACTCTACTCTTCTCAGAAAGGTTTCTCTTCGGGTACCCCAGTCCTCCCCCACCCCACCCCCCTCAACAACAACCAACGTTTGATTTCACTGCATTTGCACTGCTTTAATGTCATGCGATTTGACTTGATTTGATTAACAGTCACCCCTATTGCCAGAGAACTTGTTGATAAGCTTGAGACTTAAAGAAAGTGATAATACTTTTTCGCTGATGACTCAGGGATACTTCGAAAATACCCGAGTGCTCCTTTGCAGGATTCGAACCTACGACCTTCCAATTACTAGTTTGGATGCTCCACCTTATCTTTCATATTGTCAGACTGTCTGGCATTTCTCTCGTTCTTCTGATGCCAGAAAACTAGAACGAATTCAAGAACGACCACTTCGCGCTGTTTATTGCGATAATAAATCGACGTATGAGGAACTCCTGCAAAGAGCGAAACTACCAACACTTCGTACGCGACGACTGCAAGCCATTGCAATCATGTACAAAGTAATAAAAATGGTCTGGCGCCTCCTTACATTGCGGACTTATTTATTGTTACCAATTCGCAATATCAGCTTAGAAATTCTGATTTCGTCATACCCAGATTTCGGACCGTTGCTTATGACAAACATAGCCTGACTTATTTCGGTCCTGTCATTTGGTCCAAACCCAACAAATTTATTCGATCGTCTGAATCATTGGGCATTTTTAAAAAGCGTATCAAAACGGTTAATTTTACAACCCTGCTGGATAATACTTGTAAAGACTGTTTCTTTTATAAAAACTAACAAGTGTCTGCTATATATATTTCTCAATACTTAAACATGTACATATATCTTATATTTTTTATTAATTAGTTAATTAACTGTAGTTAGGTGTTCCCAGTTAGTGTACATCGTACGCTAGCGATTTTGGCACAATAGTATAGAGGAGACTCGTAGAAGACAGGCCATTAAACTGCTAGGTGCAGGTGACAATAAATACTTAATGACTGGTCCCGAGAGAAACAGTTAATTTTGTTTCCCGAGGGACCAGTCATTAAGTGATTTGTTATATAGCACAAAAAGAAAAACGTGCAACGGCAACAGCAACGGCGGTCATCGGTCAACATTCGCGGGTAACAGTGCACTGTTACCCTCTGAGGTCATAGATTTTGCAATGTTGCCGCTCAGAGACTTTTGGCGGGAAACAGTTTTATTGTTAGACGTCATGTGACCTCGAAGTAACCAATGAAAGCGCGCGCTGTTGGGGGAAAAATTCAGCTATATAACAATTCTTATTAAAGTAACTAAGCCGGGATGAACGAGAAACTGCCATGAACAACTACGGGTAATAGACACTGCGCGACATGAGCCCGGCAGCTCCGGATCGCAAGTCCGGCATCCACGCCTAAGTCGCCATCCGTGTGCCCATGACGTCTGTCAATAACCATGTTACTTCATTTTTGCGATTATCTCTGAATCATTTCAAAAGATGTAAAGGAAGGCCCTTTAAAGAGACCCGCATCGGATGAATTTAAAATGTTTGGGCAGCGTACCAAGATTGCAGGGAAGGCAGCGGTGGATTGTTGCACAATAATTATATGGGAACACGCATCTATTCTGAGCTATTAAACATCAAAAACCTGTTGGTATTCGTTGGAACAAACCGTTGACAAAAGGTATAGATCACTCAACTCTTTACCTATTTCTCGCTTGGCTTCTTCTGCGCTATTTAGTTCCGTGATTTCGACGACACTGTCCACGTTTGCCTGGGACCCACTCTTAACAGTAACCTCGCCTTTCATCATTTTTTTGAAAAATGCGGCCGCCTCCTTTTGGTCGTCGTGGTTACGTTTCAAAGCAATGTAACACCTTAAAGAAAAAAAAAAGCGATTTATTTCAACAGTTTAAAATGTCAATAGATTTCATTTTGGCCAATTACCGAGCTCTAAATCAGATGAAAGGCCGAAGCTTGGGCAAAATTTCGTTTGTTACTCGATTGAAAAGAGTTCAAAAGAGCGCTGAGAGTTTTAACTATTTGAAAAATTAGATATGGAAAAAAAGTGTCTTAACAATGTTTTCCAGCGTTCTAGCTTCTATTAGATTTCCCTGATGTTCTGTTTTTGGTTTCTTATTATTTTTGGTTTTCTTTTTATTTGTGTATTCTGGATGAGGCAAGATAAATAATAATTACTAAATAAAATAAAACAAACAAATAAATAAATAAATAAATAAATAAATAAATAAATAAATAGATAAGAAGATCAGACTTGCCATTTTTCTTTTGATTCACCCTCAACCATAAGCGATTCCTCTCCTTGCACCCCCCTGAAACAAATTCAATCGACCATTAGATCTGCAAACCAAGAAAATATTTACAGCCTGTAATTTGCGCTCGATCTTGAGAAAAGCTGGAAAATTCTATGCTTGTTAACATTCTCTCTACGATAGAATGTAAGAAAAAAAAATCTTGTTACCCAGCTCTCTTTTCACTTTTCTTGCTTGATCTCTACAGGAAAAATTGAAAGGAGAACATATCAACATACGCACTAACTTCACATGCTCCTACACTGAAAACAATGCCGTTTCCTCTATCAAGCACTTTCAGTGCTTTAAATAAATAATTTAAAACTTCACCATTTTATGGTTGCTTTGCAGCTGCTATTTTGCAATTAAATTCTGCAGTGATATGCATTCTTGTAGTTCATATCGACGACAAATCTGGCCACGTGTTGAAGCCAAACCATGACCCCCATATACCTCTGTTGCGTGTCATCGTTGCTCACTTGAAATCCATTTTGTTGTCGTTTCTTTGTAGAGTGATTAAACATTACTTCACATTCTCAGAACTCTACGAAAAGGAACTCTTTAGCCAGAAGGAAATAGATAACTTGTTTAAAACCCTAGTTCTTCCCATTTTCACATATGGTCTCGCTGTGTACGGCGCTTCCGATTCTGATTTAAATGTTATACAGCGTTTTTTAGACAGGTGCCATAAGCGTCATTTTACCTCTCAAACAGTCAGCATCTTTAATCTTTTAGAACAGCAAGATAAATCCGCTTTCAAAAGAGCTATTAATAATCATATGCTAGGTGCGATCATTCCCAATAAAAAAGAATTAGTATATAATTTGCGTAGGAAAAGGTGTCACCTTCCTCAGATAAAAACGGAGAGATACAAGAAAACTTTTGTAAATAGACTTATTTTTGAATATAATTTAGTATAGTATTTTTTCTATCTTATATTACTATTGTATTTTATCGTGTATTTTTAACACCTCTTCACTGTAACTTAAGATATGTATTTTTATCCTTTGATTGAATAGACTATTATTATTATTATTATTATTATTATTATTATTATTATTATTATTATTATTATTATATTATTATTTTTTTTAATATTCATTTTGCACAAAAAGGTGAAAAATAGACCGATTCGGCTAACTCAATGTTGTGCCCAATTCGAATCTCTCGGGGATAAGGTTCTTGGTGTGTGGTATTTGCATGATAATGCAGCATGCACATTTAAATGATACGGAAATACTTGGAACAAACCGTTTTATTCCCAAGGGATTTGAACTGGGTAACACATGGAATTAGAGGAATCGGTCTACTATGATAATAAAAAGTGTATCCAAAGAGAACATTACTTTGTTTCCATTTCATCTCAATTTAGGGATCAGGTTTAGCGGCCGCTTTGAAGGCACTAGGCCTCGACTCAACGCCACATATGGTTCTGTTCTGTATTTTATTTTAAGAGGTTTTTTTTCCCGGGTTATCAAACACCAACATTTTATTTGATTCGCTTTAAGGGGTAGGCTCCATTGACCAGCCGTTTTGTGCGCCCGCGTTCCGCCGCGCACACAACGGCTTGATTACTGATCCAGCCAATACACCTTATTCCAAAATGGCCGCCATTTTAGTATTCTTTTGTTTCCACGCAAATTGGCCCTTATGACCTCGCTTTCAAACGTAAAATTCAAAAGACTATTTAACTTTGAACGAAGCGAAATGGTGGCCATTTTGGAATAAGGTGTATTGTATTTTCCACCAATCAGAAAGTCGCATTCAGCTTGATAGTGAGGCTTACAGGGCACAAACAAAAAAAATGAATAAACATGTTCATTCAGTTTGCTTTGTTTGTGTCCTCTTGGCAAGTGGTCTATTGGCTGAATACAAAATACAATTGGGACTGCGACGAGTGCCACGTCACGGACAAACGACGCGGACAAGTGATCCAGCCGTTCGTTGGGAGGAGGATGTTAACCGCACTCACAAAGCGGCTGGAAATCGAGGCTATTTAAGGGGAGGCTCGAAATAATTTCTTTTTTTTCACGCAAATAAACATATTCTGTTCATAGATATAGTTAGAGTGATCATATCAAGACGACATTCTTACATCACATTTTCCTCCAAAATACCGTTTACCATGGCAACGATATAAGGCATTTCTTTGAGACATATTTCAATCGATCATCTTCAGTTGCAAGTATTCGTTACAGAGCGAATTTGAATTTATGTAAATGTTACAATTTGAACTTACGTTTATACATTGCCGTTAGAATTTTAAATTACCGTTAAACGTTGCAACAATACTTAAGTCCAAACAATCGAATAATGCGAGCGCAAACAGTGTATCGAAAGAAAAACAAACTAAAGTGCTTAATGGCAGGAAATAACAACAACAACACAAAAACTTACAGAAACCTAAAATTAAAACATCAATGTATCTAAAAAGATACAGTTAGTTCCGCATATTTTAGCTGCCTATCTAGAG
>OX421452.1:33676480-33688980 GCA_949126865.1 Montipora capitata | reverse complement strand
GGGGGGAATACTTCGAGTAAGGATATCTTGCGCGTTATGCAATTTCTTGTCGGAGTGGAACAAAGTGAAGAGGAGGAAAAATACAGTAAGGGCCAGTAAAAGGTTAAATGAGGGAATAGGCCATTTTACAGTTGTATGCTCAGTGACCTAGCCTATGAAATGGCTGCGAGGCTGCCGGTGACCTTGTATTGATACAAACCTCTCTGCTTTTATCATGTAAATTATTTTGTTTTAATTCTAATTAGCCTATATTAAAACTAGAAAAGCACAAAGGTCTGTATCAAAACAGGGTCACCGGCAGCCTCGCTTCCATTCTTAGGCCGGGTAACTTAGCGTCAACTGTAAAATGGTAGGCAAAAGCCGGCCCACTGAGTGCTTTTACCAAAGATATGTTGGCAAGTGGGTTGATTAAGCTTTGCCACTACTGCGCACTACAGAATACGGTCAACCGAAATGACCAACAAAAGCGAATGAGTAACAGAGATATTGTTATAATCAATTTAACAGAATTGGTGAAATTTATGTTCACACTTACAGTAATTCGCAAGCTCTGGAAAGGATCTCTGCAAAAGTAAAAAACCGTATTATCCAAATACAACTTTAATCATCACACTAGACGCTCTGTGAGCGTAAACTGGCTTGCCTGTGGTACGTGTCACACAAAAACAGAGGGCACTGAGTTAAGTGGTATTGAAGGCGCTGAAACTGGATTTTCCCAGGGGTAATGCTGGCAGGGCCAATCCAAAAATAAAGGGAAAAAGCCTAGGAATCCAACAGGTACTCCTGGTAACTCCTACCATAGAAGAAGCAGGCCAGGCAATCAAAGTTGTTCGGAAGCGGTAGGCGAACATGGTCCAACCGCAATGTCCTCTAATCGGTAAACAACAACGGTTCAAAACGGTAACCCGGTAAACTAAACTCAGAATCACAACTGCCCCAAAAAACTCAAAATCTATTCACTTTTCACCGCTTGTGTTGTTTATCGAATTGAGTTCCATTCTTTAGCGCCATTAGGGTATATTTTGTTTAAAGATCCAATAAAACACCATTCGCGTTTACACCGGCTTCGCCGCCATTGCCTGTACTGTATCCACCGGATAAAATCTACGCATCTCTACTACTCCCTGAAACCTACCAAAGATACGCGCTGAAGACTCTAGACACAAAGACAATACTTAGCACGGGAGGGGCAGAAAAGACCCTATTGCGCACTTTTTCCGATTTCCGACACAGGAAAAATGCTACTCG
The DNA here is from genome assembly GCA_949126865.1 of Montipora capitata. NCBI lineage: Eukaryota > Metazoa > Cnidaria > Anthozoa > Scleractinia > Acroporidae > Montipora > Montipora capitata. The sequence continues at coordinate 33,687,732 of OX421452.1, read as the reverse complement.
TTTTTCGACTGGATTGCCATATGGCAACCCAGTAATAACTGCAAAGATAATACAGTACTAAATCAAGTGCAAACTAATATTCCGTGTTAACTACGAATATCACTTTCAAATTCTAACAACGTTCGCTGATTTCAAAGAATAAAACTCACCAGTCTTTTGTTGCATGGGGTTCGATAATAGACGGTTTTCTTGTTTCCAGGGTGACGCTGAGCAATTTCTCTGAGAGAGAACAAATACAAAATGGAATGTAAAAGAAAATTAAGACTATGCATCCTTCTTTGATTCGCGGATTAGGGTCGTTTCGACCAGAATTGAGAAATCGATCATTAGCTAGTTCCACACCAAGCAGTTCCCATGCCGAAAATCTTGAATTTTCGACTCTTTTGCTCAAATGTGTGCAAATTTAGTTTTCTACCACGGAACGTCAGGGCTTGAAACAGTCTACCACCTACATGTCGTATGATAGCTAAACATAAACATAAGAATGTTAATGCCTTCGAGGCTGTTGTCAGAAAGTGTCATTTCTCATGCGCTGGGCAAGTTATAATTCAGTATCATTGTACTCTATAGGTCGCACTAAAATTGTGACAAGTGAATTGGTGAAAGTGAAGTCTCAGAAACTTTAAACAATAGCAGTTTTCACCGGTAACAAAAAATGACGTTCAGGTGAGGGTAGACGCCCTCCGCCAATGTGTGCTGGGTCCAATTCCCATATATTGGTCAAGTTTGTTAGTTCTATACTCTGCTCCGAGAGGTTTTCTAAGAACATTCCGGAGCCCTCCGGTTTTTCTCTCTAATCAAAAACTAATATTTGATTTGATCTACTTTTGAAAGCAGTGTACCGATCAATGGTGCACTTGTGCTTGTTTCAAGTTATGGGAGCCCATGGGTGGAACGTTGATAATTTTTATGATTACCATTATTAAAAGAAATCTTACCTTTTCCACTTATGCAAGAGAGGAATTGCTCTTGGATTATGTCTCACACTCTCCTCCTTTGAAATACTCAGGTTTGAATTGCAAAGTTTGTTACATTTATGAGGCCCTTAGATAAAAGGAAAGGAAAATGTAAAGAGAGAGAAAACAGTACTGTGTCTTTCGATGTACTAACTCTAGGTTACAAAATTCATCTGAAGATGCTGTCAATCACGTCCGCGGCGACAGTCGGTGGTTGTTAGTCGGGATGAGCGATCCATGAAAAAAAAAATGAAGCGTGAGAACTGGGGCGAGGTCTAGGAAGACGAATGAAACCGTCTCTCCCACGTCCTCCGAATGACAACGTCATTTGGTCATCTGACGTTGTTTTCAGGATGACGGCAACAAACATAACGCACCAAATGTAAGGTGGAAGCGCGCGTGCAGGGTCATTCACGTCCTAATCGTCGTCGTTGTTCAAAACTACAACGGCAATGGCAAGGGAAACGAGAATGTCACAAATGTGCATATTTAGTGGGCAAAACGATAGCTTTGCACGCCCTGCACGTGCATTTTTCACTTTTGTCCATTTCTTTGCTGTCGTCTGCAAAACAACAACGTGAAATAGCCAAATTTGAGGTTCAATAAGATCGTCAGCACTTGAGGATAAATTTTCATTTTTCCCCCCTAAATTAAGCGCCGTTCCGACCAGTGTCATTTTTGAGGAAATAACACACCCTTGTAACATTAAAAAGGTTGAAATAGTCACGAAGTGATTACAACAACGTGAATTTATATTTTGAGATAAACGTTCTCGTTGCCGTCGCCGTTGTCATTGCTTAAGCTCCCTATTGATGCCAACAGCTGCCAGCACAGTTGATCGAAAAACAACAATTCTAGAGTATTATGTGGGTGGCGCGTTTCCCCGGTCATGCGATGCAACCGATACTTCAGTTGTCTCAGTTTAAGGTTCGTACATGTAATTGGTTAGCCTGTGACTCACCTTTAATAGAAGGCTTACTTGAGACCACAGAATACCCAGGCGATTCACTCTCTCCTAAACTCTTCTGCTGGCTTTGCTTCAGCCTTTCTTCGATCAGAGCGGCGGCATCCTGTTTCTGACCTTTGTTTGCTGGCATTTGGAAAGCAGGGATTCGAGCGCTGCCAGTGCTTCGAACGTCTCGTCGGTTCGTACGAAGCCACGGAGCCTCCCACGCCTGTGAAATGATAGCTTCAAACATTCAATGAATATTTCTTTGAAAACAGTTAAAATTGTTTCTAAAGTAGAGTGAAGTGTGCTTTGAAGACCCAGTTGTGATTGGAGATAATCCGGGTGAAGACCATGTTAGACCAGGGAAGGGGATGATGATGATGACGGCGATGATGAGGAACATGATAATCAAGTGAAGCTATGATCCTCGCAGTTCTAAACACAATTTTAGCAATTGCGTAGAGAAGCCTGAAAAATTCAGGACTTCAACGAGGTTTGAATCCATGACCTCGCGATACCAGTGCGACGCTCTAACCAACTGACCTATGAAGCCACTGACGTTGAGAGCTGATCATTTGTGGGTACCAATGTTCCCGTGATGAATGAATCAACGAACGAAATGATATATGAAACAAATCATATATTGAACTGCGGATATGAAATCAAGTGAAGCTATGATCCCCGCAGTTAGCAGTTGCGTAGTGAAGCCTGAAACGGGGTTTGAACCCGTGATCTCGCCATAACGGTACGAATTTTTCAGGCTTCTCTCCGCCAATTGCTAAAATTGCGTTCATAACTGCGAGGATCATAGCTTCACTTGATTTCATATCCGCAGTTCAATATATGATTCCTTTTATATATCATTTCGTTCGTTGAAGATGACAATGATAGATAATGACAATGACAACAATCGTGACGATGGCGATAATGATGATGATTATGACGACGACGATAATGAATGAATGGAAATCGAACAATGATTTCCGACTGATTATGTCAATCTTGGCTCTATAAAAATGACAAAAATGCCCTTGACAAACACCTCTTAAGGAAACATGACTAGTCAATTCAGTGTTTTGTTGCGTACAATGTGGGGCGAAGTAAGGTGTTGAGTTTCGTCCAAAGAATGAAAGTTGGTACTAACATTATAAAGATCATCCAGTATCGACCCATCCTGGTTAGATGTGAGGTACTGAAAGTTAAAAGGTCAAGCATAAGAAGCACTAAAAACATCAGCTCAAATCAACAGCTTGTGTTTTGATGACAAACGCTTCATCACCAAAGCGGGCCAATTTCCCCAATACCTCACTATATGGTTTATGCTCTTTTAAAGATAACTGTTTCTCGCTTTTTGTAATTCTCTTAAAACCTCCATGCTTAATAGTTATTATCTTCAATTAAAAGGCTTGTGTGTGAAGAAATAGTTTACACGAATGACAGGAATCATAAACTGATGTTTACGTTCCTCATGTTTGGGTGACCGGAACTATCGTGACTGCCTAGCGTTACAACCGGATGTCACATTTAGTATTGAGATGATTGACAAGTGAAATAGGAGACAGAGAAGTATTGTGAAATAGGAAGGTTTTTGAGGAGTCACAACGCAAACAACACGAGGAACATGAGACCAGTTATTTTGTAATTTTTGTGTGTGCTTTTGTGTGCCGTACAACTTCGGGACATGGGGACCCAAAATTATTATACTTAACATCGACAAAAACAACAACTTGGTGTGGCTCAAAAGTGGAAGTGGGAGACGAAGTTCTCCACTGAAAAGGTCAGCCCCATGTACTCCTGGATTTTGTGAGCTAAAGAAAAACCTACCACCAGGGCGGTACACACACCGGTATGGAGGAGGGAGTTGGGCCTCCTCACAGGGCCGACTGTGACCATTCCTGGGTAAATTTGGAAGATGCACATACCGATAGAGAGGAGGGAGTTGGGTCTCCCCTCAGGGTCGGCTGTGACCAATCGTGGGCCTCCCTTGGGCCTCAACTAACCTATATGTACATCCCAGGAGTACAAAGTGTCGATTCTATGGGGGCAAAAGTGTGACGAGAGGAGCACTTCATCCCCATTTCCAATTTTTATTGAAAATACACTACTGACGTAAGAGAATAAGTGCAAGAATTAACTAAGAGATGTCATATCATTGCCTCGAGTTGAAACTTTCAACTGAAAGGGACATCTATGTGATGACGCAGAAATTGATTGTGACTATAGGTAACCTGCATACAGTAATACTGCCTTTAACGAATTGATAAGTTATATATGTAAAACGATTGATATCTGACAACATGGCACTTAATAAGGGTTTCGCACGTCCTATGTCCAATAAAATAAAATTTAGCAAAGGACGGCGTCCCGAGGTGATTTTGCAAAGAAAATGACGTCACACGTCACAGATGTCAAGTCACAAACCTCAAAGTCTGTGGTGAAAAACAAAAACGCGGGCAGGTAACTTCATTTTAGGTGCAATAACTCTGTTTTATTGGTTGATTTTTGTTGTTTTCCTCCTAATACTGGACAATCAACTTTCTAATTCCTATTATTTATGAAAGAAACTCTTCCTTGTCAGTTCTACCGGCTGATGAAAAACAGCGCTGCAGACGCCGAGACTCAGTCTTCCCAAAAACCTAGGGTAAGTCTTTTGAAAAATATTTGTTTTCCTTGATGATATATCCTTTTGTACGTGCTTGTAGTTTTTCTCTGTGGTCTTAAATTTAAATGCGCTGGCAATGCAAAGACAACGTTTCCAGAAAAACCACGTTGAATTTTGTAAAATTCTAATGACCGTCAAATTTAATTTCTTTTTTGGAACGCTTCATTTTAACTTGTCATTTGCTTTCCTTTGCAGAAATAAACCAATTGGATTGGACAAATAAGCAAACACTGGCAGATTTAAACTTTGCTTTATATTCAGGATCAGTTCAGGATTATCGATCGTAACTGGGTTGAGAATTTCTAGCCGCGTTCCCTTCCAACAAAACAATAAGTTCATCCTCTGAAATCAATCTTTAATGGTAGCTCTGAAAAAGCATATTTCTTGTCTTTCTTAAAGAAGTCATGCATGATTCAGTATTAAGAAAGAAGACAAAGAATCAAAACTGCTGTACACTTAGCGATGCCGTGAAATTACTCACGTGACACGCTTAATGCAAACAAGTCAAGTCACAGACGCCGGTTTCGACCCAGTTTCACCTCGGCTACTTGGCGTCCGTGTTGACAAAAACGTCTCGTGCTAAAGCTCTCTATTATTGTTTCGTTAATTGTGGGATGCGGTGGGATCGTTGCTTGGCTAGGCCGGCACTAGAGATCTCAAATGACTGAGGACAAAACCCTGCTTCTATAATTGAATTACAAATGGAACCTGAAGCTCGCATATCTATGGCACTCATCCATTAGGCAGGACTTTAATGATTCTCCACTTTTTGTCAAGAGTGGTGGTGTAGCTCTTGGAGGCATTGTGATCGAGTGGTTAAGGGATGGGATTTGAATCAAGATGATCGAGTTTCAAATTTAATTCTGACCAAAGATTGGGTACCGAATTTGGTGAATAGCTGCAATTGGTTACCCTCGTTTCGGGCTTTCAATAATGCTATATTGATTACTGAGCATTTGATTATATTCACCAAGAAAGTGTAATGAATCAATGACACATTTATTTACTTCATCATGATGTGGCAATGCTTGGCATGAAGTTTCTAAAACGCGAAAAGGAAATGAGGCAAAATAAAGATCAACAGCTGTACTTTGCTGAACGACGGATAATAATAATAATAATGAGAATCATAATGAACTTTATTTAAGGGTCAAGTGGTCTAGCGCTGGGCCTCTTATTTGGAACCCTGTACTTAGAAATCAAATCAAACATTGGTTTTCGAATTGAGGTGAAATTTGGAGTACCAGAGGAAAGTCTCTCAGAGGAGAGTACACAATCAACAAACCCAAACCACATGTGACGCTGAGTCTGGTAATCGAACCTGGGACACATTGGTGAGAGGCGAGTGAACAAACACAGATCCACAGAGGATGGCACAGAGGGGAGCCATGCTGGTAACATTGGGTTTTTTTGTAAACCTAAGCAGACATGTCGGGGAAGTTGATACGTCCTTTGAGGAATTTCTTAATAGTAAGGAAGAAGTTTTCATATCTGAAGAAAAAAAAAACAACTCCTGCACACGTGTTTTCGCTTCTGTCTAAATTTTGCAAGTCGAAGGCAACTGGATTGGATAATCTTTCAGCGAAATTATTGAGGGAATGCCCCAACTTTCTCGCAGAGCATCTCACTGCAATCTTTAATATATCCCTAATAACAGGCATCTTCCCAGATGAATGGAAATCTGCAAGAGTCACTCCGTTGTATAAAAATTCAGGGGCGCAAACTGATCCGACCAATTACCGTCCAATATCAGTAATTCCAGTAGTGGCTAAAGTGTTTGAGCGGATAATTTATGACCAGTTATATCGGTACTTAACAACAAATTATAACCGTCTCACAAGTTCACTACACTCTACATTTGACAATTGGGCTATGAACATTGATTGTGGTCTTGTCAATGCTGTTGTCTTCTTAGATCTGAAAAAGGCTTTCGATACATTCGATTACGACATTTTGTTACATAAATTACAGTGCTACGGAATACGACAGTCCAGTAATACATGGTTCAAACCATACTTAAATAACCGAACTCAAATTTTTCCAAACTCCTGAGATGCGGTGCCCCACAAGAAACAATTCTGGGTCCCCTCCTTTTTCTCCTATACATTAACGACTTACCAATTTGCCTGTCATTTTCACAACCAAGAATATATGCTGATCGCTAGTGCAGATGTTAAACACATAAACTGTTGCCTCAATCATGATTTAAGTCAAGTGTATATATGATTATCAGCCAACAAGCTTACCTTGGATCTGACAAAAACTGAGTTTAAGTCAATTGCTTCAAGGCAGAGATTATCGAAATATTCAGAAAGTCCGTTGTTAGTTATTATGACAGCACATTAGAACAGGTAGCTTCAGCAAAATCACTTGTAGTCTACATCGATCAATTTTTAATCTGGGAACATCACATTGATCATACCTGTAAGAAGCTTCCGCTGTTGGTTCAATTAAACGAATACGGCATCAAATCCCTTTCGATGTATTTTTTTTAGTCAATGTAAATAACAGCTTTGTTCAGCATCATTTTGATTATTGCGATCTGGCGTGGGGAAACTGTAATAAGGGCCTTTCTGAAAAACTCCAAAAGCTTCAAAATCGCGCAGCCCGCATACTGATGTCTGCTAGTTATGACAGTGATTTGCTACGGGTACTAGCGTGACGCAAACTCTGTCATCAAAGACTAGAAAAGAAATCTATTATGATGTATAAAATTTTACATAAGATGAAACCCGAATACTTAACATTAAATTTTGCTTTTCGCGACAATATAAATTCCTACCGTTTACGGAATACTGAAAACAAATTAGTGCTTCCATAAGCCCGGACTGACTATTTAAAAAGAAGCTTTTTGTACAGCAGAGCACAGTTGTGGAATAGCTTATACCCACTGAATTACGCCAAGCTACATCTTTACACGATTTTAAGACAAAATTGAGTCGCCACAGTTTTTTCTAATGCAGCAGGACAGCAGCTTTTATTGTTTTTAAATTTTATTCTTTTGTAACTGTAGTTGGGTAGATAAGGTGTTAGTTCATATGTAATTTAGGTGATGAAAATATCGTGTATAAATAAAGTCATCTATCTATCTATCTGTCTGTCTGTCTGTCTGTCTATCTTGCCAAGAGACAATAGAGCTGTTAAGTAAAATGCCACAATAGACCTAATCGGCTAACTCGATGTTGTAACCAATTCAAACCCTTTGGGAATAAGACATTTTGTTCCAGGTATTTCCATATCATTTAAATATGAATGCTACATTATTACACAAATAGAAATAGAATACACAAAGAATCTTATTCTCGGGAGATTCGAATTGGGTACAACATTGAGTTAGCCGATCAGGTCTATGCTACAGAGACTTACCTCGCTCTTTCTTGACCTCAGTGAATCTATAATCTGGTCTGATTCCAAAGAAACACTGAGCTGTGCGGCAGTGCTGTCTCCATCCAGGTCAATAACCTCAATGCCATTGGACCTTTGCAAACGATCCCTTGGGTTGACTGTTGAACGTGCATAAATACTCTTAAATTAAAATTCTAGGAGTATACCCCCAAGCTGGCCTTCCAACTTGATATGAAATATTTTCCAGGGTTCGTACTCTTAAGAGTTTTTCAAATTCCATGACTTTTTCCAGTTTTCCATGACCGAAAGTTTAGCTGCCAGTTTCGAAAATTGTCAAAATCGTCCTTGCTTTTGGGGTATTTTCTGACATAACTCGTCTGCATTTTATTTGGTCCTTGCTTCCACTTCTGCAATAATTTACGTACCACACGTAACTATAATTTTCCATGACTTTCCATGACCGACAATTAAATTCCATGACTTTCGAGGCCTGGAAACTGAAATACTTCAATTTCATGACTTTCCAGGTTTTCCATGACCTGTACGAACCCTGTTTTCACTTGACAAATTTTAGTGTTCTTTCTTTTTCTGTCGCTCTTTGCCTCGTCTATTCCGCGGCAGTAAAACCGCACCTTGGTTTTCCCGCGTGGAAAAATATTTTCAACCGCGGTGGACGCAAGGCCAAGATAGTTTCAGGCGTAACTGTATGAGAACCACAAGAAAATTTTCAAGAGGTTTACTTTAACATCTTTTTGTAAAATAGATCATTATCACTGGGAAATAATATAAGATTAAATTGCCACAATAAACTACTGCATGTCATTCGAAAAAATTAAAGGAACAGAATGATAGGTTTTTGCTTTAGTTCTTATCCTCAATGTTTAGCTATGATTTGCGATAGGTCCTTGCAAAAAGAAAGCACAGATATTTTTCTGTGTTTAAGATAAACTATACGAAAACAAACTGAGCAAATAACTAAAATATGGAAAAAAAGTCACTGAAGAAAACAGGAACCTATTTCAATGACGCAAGTTCTTAGGAGTCTCCCTTTTTTTCCGAGTTTGAAAGTGTCATAACAAAAACAATCATTCTTACCTAATCCTGCGTTAGTTTTCTTCCTTGCATTACTGGCCTGAATAGCTGACAAAGAGCTGTTACCACAGCTGTCACACCCGTTACAACCACCATTTCCGCACTTGTCAACACCTGCAAAACTCTGTTTGCCCTGTGGTCCTGAAAGAATGAAATAAATTTAAAGAAACGATCTATTTGAAAATGCTGTCTTGTCAAGACCGTGAAAATGCTGTCTTGTCAAGACCGCGGTCAAAGTTTTTCGCTATAGAGCGTTTTTCATATGACGTCACGGCGGCCATTTTGGTGTTCCAAAACAAAGGAAATTGCGGCCATGATGGTATCCCAAACTAATCCTCTGGGATTTAAACTCTTTTTTTATGCAAATACTTTCTTTTGTTTCAGTAATCCAATATGGCTGCTGGTCACGTGAGTGAAAACGCTCCATACGGACCGACCCTTGGCTGGTAAATAACTTATTTATTTTTTTCCTCTCTCTCTCTCTCTCTCTCTCTCTCTCTCTCTCTCTTGCTCTCTGAAATCACTTTTTTAATTGTTGATTCGCACCGCGCTTCATAGCGAATGCAGTAAGCGACTTACAAACTGAACGTTTCAAACAGAAATATTTTTGTTTAAATTTTATTTTCACGCCTCTTGTCTAAAATCTGTTTTGAAACACTTCCTTCTGCATGTAAATAGATTCGGTGTCAAAAAATGGCCGGTTCCAGGGCCAATCAGGTCGCAGGATTCGCAGAATCTCGCCCGCTCGCGCACTGAGAAAAAAACAACATGTACTTATTGACTGAGTGGGAGGGCCGGGCGGGAAAATATCTGGGCCGAGGTAATGGCGTATGCTCAGTTGGTAGAGCATTGCACCTGCATTGCACCAGCATTGCACCAGCATTGCACCGACATCGCAGAGGGCATGGGTTCGAATCCCTTTGAAGCTGCCTGAATTTTTCAGGTGTCTGTAAGAGACAACTGCTTAAATTTTCCAGTTAAGTGCGAAGATCACTTCTACCTGTCGGTCCTGAAAGAGGTATTACACAGTGACCATCTTCACAGCCAGTCTTTGAATTAGACTCACTCGGTTTGAATGCACTGGACTGAATTGCACCTGTAACAAGAGTACACTGTTGTTTGATTTGTTTTTTGAAGTATCTATACATGTACATTCAGCTATATATTCAGCACCATTAATTTTGTCCAGTTTTAAATTGTCGCCATGTAACCTACAGGGGTTTTCTGTTTCAAAGTGGCTCTTCGTACGGGACCCTGTCCAGCGACCTACATTTGTTATTCATACGGGAGTCGATGCCTGTTTAATTTTCACGAAATAACTCCTTCGTTCGATGTCACCGGCCATTTGACCTGCCTTTAGTTTCTTGCATTCAAGTCTACGCACCCATTTCAAATAGCGCTGATAAACAGTATTTAAGTGTAAGCACCCATTTTAAAACGGTTAGCTTTCAATAACTGCGTGGCTATGTCGTTGAAGGTTAGGGTTAGAACCTGTAATAATCATTCTAAGAAGACTCCCGTATGAATAGCAAATATTGGTCGGTGTACGGGTCCCGTACGAATAGCCACTGCCTTTCTATTTTTGTCGCTTTATAAAGATGCAACTAACTTTTATGGCATTCCAACAGGATCTTGTCCTTAAATTGACATTCAAACTTTTAGCACGAGTCCTGCATTTTAAAATTGATTGAGTGGTTGGCCCAAAAAGAGGTCTGTTTGAAAGGTAGAGGTAGAGGTAGAGGTAGAGTAACTTTATTTAACGTCGGTAGTTCCTTCAGCCACGAGGCTGGTATCAATGGTAGCCGACGTTTTGATGTGACATCGGTGCAAAACAAAGCCAAATGAACAAAATATACGATTAAAAAGAACACCAATAAAAAATACCATAAACTAAAACCATAAAAACCAGTGAGCTGCAAATGTTTTAAAAAACACTTGCAATAAAAATAAAACAAACAAAAAAACATATTGATCACTTTGAAGGTTACTGTGTTGGTGGGACCAACATGGCGTGCCTCGGGTCGACATGTACGCAAAGAAAGCCCTTAAACATTTTTCATCTACTTTGGATACCAAAAAGACAATCTTGTCTTAATCTTTCTCTCTTTACAGATCTCGAAAACATACTAAGGCCACCTCTTTAAAACCAGCCACCACAGTTCATTTTTACAAACAGCTTTTTGATCATAAAAAATTTGGAGGGATTTCAAGAGACAGGTTCCTTAGGCTTAAATTAAAGTCTATAACT
>OX421452.1:33668980-33671480 GCA_949126865.1 Montipora capitata | reverse complement strand
ACATCTTTCTAAAACTAATAGTATTGTTAATAATAAAACGAAGCTTAGAAAACTCCGGAAAACCCCAGGACCTCGTTGGTATTCCATGGCTCTTGCAGGCTTAAAAGTAGGACTTACACCGTACTTACAAAGACAACAATAATAGAAGCACTAAAAGCCTTCAAATAATTTGACAAAAGCTGTTATATTAGTGTTACAGTAGTTCCCCACACTCCTCTCAAAAACATAAAATAAATGAAAGAAAACTGATAGAGAAATTGAAGGAATTTGGCAGCCTCGTCATCATCAATTTTTTTTCAGTGAATTAAATCTTGGTCATAAATTTATCACAATACCACTTAAGACTGAAGAAACAGTCCTACCAAAGCACTATAAAGAGGTTCCAATCTTGTTGATCCTCTGTAAAGCCATTCAGAACGATTATCTATCTGGAACAACATCTGCAAAACCCAAAAATGATGCACGTCAGCGCAGTCACAACAAGCACATCATTGGGCTATCAAGCCAACTAAGCTGTAATTTTCTATAATATCAGGAGTGTGAACTTTCAAGCATATTTACTGAGAATAATTTATTTAATAATGATTTTACCTTAACCAAACTGCAGTCCAGCTGCATAACTCTTGCTTTCAACCTAAGAACACAGCCAAGCCACATAAAATGACCGTCAAACACTTCAAACAGGACAGGATTATTAAATTATGTTGCAAACACTTGAATGTCTATAGGAATTTTGAGAGCCAAAAGGGGGGGTCCGGTTTTTTTGAGTGTGAACCCAAAAAGAATTTTAGCCTCAATTTTTACCAGAATATATACTTTTTGCCAAAATAAGGGGGGGGGGGGGGGGTGGGCGGGCCCCCCGGGCCCCTCCCCTAGATCCGCCACTGATGTACAGTAATAATTATCAGAGAGATTTAGCATCATGTTTACGTGAAATGCGAACGGCAAAAGTGACCACGTGATCGTGAATTTCCGCTATTTTTCGCGTTTGCCGCTTGCCGCTTGCCTTTCTTTGTGAAAGTAGGCATTTTCACGTTTACCGTGGACGTGGAATTTTCTTCTCGTTTTCCTTCTTTGTTTTTTGTGGAAAAAAGAGCCTCCAAACAAATTTCCAGTAAGTCAAACAACGAAGAATTAGGTTTCACGACTTAGGCTCGTTCACATGTGACTCCTTACCAAAATTCTCTGACTCACGAAACGGCTTCATTGGAACTCGTAAAATTTGACACTGTTTGACAGGTAAGGATTTTCATTTTATATAGCGTCTTATTCTACAAGCAATGTTTAAAAAGACTCCGACTTTTTGTTTTTGTTAACTAATTACTCGAGATTGACAGAGAAAAGTTAAAAGTTTCACTCCCATTTCACGTGAAACCAGCCGACGCTTGTTGTTTCACGTAACCGTGATGCTAAGGGTGCGTTCGATTGACCGTATTCCGGAATAGGAATACTTAGAATAGAAGTTAGAAATCCTTCGCTTTTACGGAGATTCACATTACAATGTCAAACACCTACTAAAGTGATATTTTAAACATGTATTTGGTTACTCGTGGTAAATGAGAAAATATTGTTTCTTTACTCCCAAAAACATTCATTTCCCACCAAAACCAGCTCTGCAAAGCATCTGCGACAAGGTGGAAAGTCTTTTTGCACAGACGTAGCAATATGAGCGTGGAAAGTAAATGTGTTCCCCGGTTGTAACAGCCACCATGTCTGTTTCGCGTTCATCTGCGACACCACTTCGACCAACAAAATCCGCTTCTTCTAATGAATTGGAGTTAGAGGCATAACCCTTTAACAAATCCATACTTTAACGCTACTGACAAATAGAGTATAAAAGAAGGCAAAAGTGAACAGGTCCTTTGCACTTACGTCACAATCTTCGCTTCGCACAGGACAACGCATTTTTCACACTCGAAAACGAGACTAATAAACTATCCGCAATTTTTTAGACCTGTAAAAAGTCTTTCAATCATGTGGTGATATTGACGAACAGACTGGACTATAGGTGCCCGTATAAAGGGTATAAAGGAAGTTTTCTGAAACAGACAATCGGCGACAAAATTAGTTGAGACAGTTGCCAACAGAGCGCACTGGCAACGACACATTCATTGTTTGCAAAGAAAACTTGTCCAAAAAGTACGTTTCCGAGATACCCCTCCCTCCCCCACCCTAATCAATGTTGTACCGCTGTCGACAAGGCTCGTAGAAAACGGAAAAACACAACATTGTTCTGGGGGAACAATGGAATATTTTGATTCCACAATGGAAAAACTTAGTGCTACTGGAAAACAGATTATTCTAATGGGAGACTTTAACATAAATCTTCTCCATTACCATACTAATACTCACGCCCAAAATTTTATTCTGTCTTTACAAAGCCTTAACCTGACTCCGACAATTGACAAGCCAACAAGAGTTAACAACAACTCTTACTCATTAATTGATAACATCTTTATTAACAATCTAGGATATAGTATCTGTAGTGGTAACATAGTCT
>OX421452.1:33631480-33663980 GCA_949126865.1 Montipora capitata | reverse complement strand
TTAAAGTGCATTAATTTGACAGTAACAGTAGACATGTACAGTAGACAAGCTTACATTGGGAAATTCTTCAAGATATTCTTGTATAAATTCTTTGGAATGTTCAGCAACTTCATCCCAGACTTTTTTGCCTGCAAATGAAAAGCAAGTAAACAATAACATGTGCTCTGCAACATAGCAGACAACTTCAAAGGCAGACATCCCTCATTTCAAAGGGAAAGGGAGATTTCAAACTCTCATTTCTATTTTTAACAGTCCCAGTATAGCTGCCACTGTCATGACAAGAACAATAAATGTCATTGATTGAAATTATTATTAAGAACATAGCAGTCCACATACAGTAATTCTTCAACAATACTAAGAGTGACAAGATCGCAAACCTGTGTGGTAAACATGATGAAGTTTTTTGACTGGCAGATACTGTGCAAAACCGTCATCAAAGAAGACAAGAAATCTATTCTTGTTTTCAGTACATGCATTCTCTGCTATTATTCCAGCATACAACACATCTAGTTTGCCATAAATTCCTTTAAAACAAAACACAGTTACATACAAGACTAGTAAGAATATTATACTCATTCAAAGCCTATATAAGCAATTTAATGTATTCTTCATAATAGAGTGAGGACAATGAGCAGGCCAGCCATTCATGCGAGCCAACATGGCGAGCCATACGAGTCACAGAGTTATTGAAAGCTAACTGCTTTAAAATGGGTGCTTCGACTTAAATACTGTTTATCAGCGCTACTTGAAATTGGTGCTTAGACTTTAATGCGAGACTTGCATGGCTTGCATGACTCACTGGCACGCAGATTGTCCATCCCCTTCATAGTGTCAGTGTTGTGGTTCAAATTTTTTCCTGTTTTAATAAGAGTTTTCAAACCAGTTCAAGTTTGATTTTTCTTTGTCTAATATTCATTAACATAATTCGAAACAAAGGAAAATCTAAATTGAACTGGTTTAAAAAATTTTGAAACAGGAAAAAAGTTGAACCACAAGATAAGGACATACACATTGCAGAAGAGAAAGTTTTTATAATTATAGAATTTATTATTCCTAAGTACGGCTGTATATACGCACAAGACTTTGATGCCATGAACATGGAAAACAGAAGGAAAACTATACAGTTTGTATCACACAATACCACACGCAATACTTCTGGGAAGCAAAATTTAGATCAGGCCCCAGTTGTTCAAACAATGGATAGGCTAAGTGCTATCCACCGGATAAATCACTATCCAGTGGTTAAGTAATAGCGAAATCAATTGCGCTTATATCCATTGTGGTTTATCCGGTGAATAGTGTTATCCACCTTTTAAACAACTGAGGCCAGATAAATAATACGATGAAAGCTGCTAAATCCTTGACTGCAACAACACAACAACATGTTTGCCACAATTACCCCTATAGGATTATTAAAAATTAATGATAAAATGAACGATGTTTCAGCATCCTCATGATCATGACATCATTTTCAAGTTAAAAATGATAAGAATAAAATAATTGTCAGAAACTATTAAGATATTGAATAATTTTAAAATTGAGCAGTGTCATGTAAATAGTTTGGTGCTGATTGAATCCACCAAAGACATGGAAAACAAAAAGGAGAGAGAAAGAGAAAAATTAACCTGTGGAAGATTTCTGCCGAGAAAGATTCTCTTCAGCTGTGTCCCTGGACCTTGAATCTGTGCCAAACTATTCATGTGACACTGCTCAATGTTTATCATTTCTGACAGTTTTGTTCTTATCCTTTTTTTAAAACTTGAAAATGGTGTTATGAGGACGCTGAAATGTCGTTGGCTTTTATCATTAATTTTTACTTGCTTGTCTGTTACAAAATGCTTGCTATTTAGGATTTAGGTAATTATAATTTACAACCATGTGCCATAGTGCAATGGTTTCCCAAGTGCAACAAGCAATACAGCTCAACAAGATCAAACCAAAAGCATCCTTAATATTTATAAGGCGATGGTATAAGGTGAAGGTATTCATGACATGTCAAAACTGAAAAATACAACATGATTGTTTAGAGGACAAAACAACTGAGAATGAAGTGGAAAACACACATTTGTACATCAAAGACATGGAATAAAAAAAAAAGAGAGAGAAAGAGAAAAATTAACCTGTGGAAGATTTCCGCCAAGAGGCATTCTCTTCAGCTGTGTCCCTAGGCCTTAGTGCTAATGAAAGAAAAGTGATTACCAGTGATATCAATGCATATTATTTTAATCATAAAATTATAGGAATAATGGTTTGTGATCTTCAAACAGTAGTGTACAGGTATGAAGGCCAAATAGGATTTAGATGGATTGCGCAAAGTATTTACAGAACTAGTGGCATAGTTACTGTCACAAGAAAATATCAATCAATCAATCCAATTTTGATCTGGGTTTATCCCCGTAAACGGGGGTGGCCAGATTTACCCCACTTTGTCAGCAATCTTTCTAACTCCCACTCTCCCTCTTGATCGATTCATGGCGTCCTTTTTCTCCAAACCAACACTCTCTTACACTCTATTACTAGTAGTAATCCTGGATTGTTAAAGTGTGTTCGACATTCGCTTTGGAAGCAAAGGAGAAGTATAGAGAAAGAAAGAATCGTGTAGGACCAAAGTTTGACGATATGAGCATGTACATGAATTTCTTGAGATGGTTTCAATTAGCGCAGAGTACACAGTGTACTATGACTCAAGTGACAGGATTGAAATACTTTGCCCTTGATTAGACTCTGAATCACAAGTAAGTGCGACCTGTTCAGTTAAGGAGGTAAGTTGTGGTCAAAGTAACTACGTAATGTTTCTAAGGAAACGATACACGTAAATAGCCGCCGGAGAGGACATGGGGTTACTAGTAAAAAGATTGCACAAAATAAAGCGGAATCGTAGAGGCTGACATGCATCAAAACAAAGATGTGCATGCACGTATGACGTAATTCAAGAGCATAGATGGTGCTCAAAAAGCAGATGAATGAAAAACAAAAATTGCTGAAGTTCATCCTATGCACAGGATACCCAAGATTAGAAATTGTTTTCTCCTAATGTCGAACGCAAAATGATAATTATTGCTAAGAACATCGGTGACACATTCAGCAGCCACTTTGTTTATTTATATCCCATTTTGGTGGCATTTGTAAGCTCAATATACATGTACGTAAAGTAAAAAGCTGCAAGGCAACATGGAATCTATTATTTTTGTTATACATCAATTTGAACTTCAGGACCCAAATAAAGGGACGTAAGTTATTTTCTCACCTTTGGCCCGTATGGCTCCACGCATGCTTTCATTGTAAAATTATTGAGAAAATCCCTGTATAAGGGCCGTATGCACAAGAAGACTCGCAAAAAGCCATACAACTCTGTTAGGAACACATACTGCTCTGTGCGATGCAATTTTAGAGTATTTTTTTCGCTTTTAAACATCCAATTATTTACAGCCAGAAAAGCAAATACAAAGAACACATTTGAAACATTTCCCGTGTTATTCTGTAACTTTTTTGACCAAACTTCATCTTCTGAGTACTCATAAAATAATAGTGTAAAGAGCCCAAAGAAATATGCTTGTTGACTGAGTTTAGAATGGGCCAGACAGGAAAATAAAGTGCTGGAGTAAAGTACTAGAGTACCCGGTAAAAAAGCTGTCAAAGCAGAGTACAGAACCCGCACACCAGTGCGGACCGGTGGCTCAGTTGGTTGAGCACCGGGCTGCCATGTGGGATGTCATGAGTTCGACTCCAGCCGGACCAACACTCAGGGTCGTAAAATAAACGAGGAGAAAGTGCTGCCTTTGTAATAACATCCACAAATGGTTAGACTTTCAAGTCTTCTCGGATAAGGACTATAAACCGTAGGTCCCATTTCACAAATATCTTTAATGTTCATATGTGTCCTGTGGGACGTTAAAGAACCCACACACTATTCGAGAAGTACTATTTCCAAAACGAGAGCGAGTGTTTCATTGGGGTATCCAAACACTGAGAAATAAATAAGGCCGTAGGCCAAGTGCTTTTATTGTTTCGAGGTGTTTGGATACCCCGATGAGACACAAAGCACGAGTTTTGGAAATGACTTCTCATGATCACTCTCAAACAAATCATAAAGAAAGACTTCCAATTATAATTGTTTGCTATCTAACATTCCTTCCTGGAAAATTTCAATGTCAAAGATGTTTGTCACCGGCTTAATTAATTTGCATTTATGATGCAATTTAATTTATTCTGAGATGTGAAAGTTCAGATGTGGTTTAGTCAGGATGTGTACCGCAACCAAGTTTTTCGAGAGATTTCGGCTGCCAAAAAGTGTGGTGGATGAGAAATGTATCTAATGCACTGTTTAAGTCTGAAAAGGCCAGTAGAGATCAAGCTAAACATGTTTCTAACATTTTGAGCGCAGATCAAAGTAGTAATTGAAGTAGTAACCTTAAAGAAGAAATTAAGAACGAATTTCCAGTGAATGACATGGCTGAAGAAAAAAGTGTAGAAAATAATTTTTCTATTTTCGAATATGTCAAGTTTAGTGATTGTGAGGTAAAGGTTTTTTTAAATGGGTTTAAATAGGAATATGAAGGATTCTAAAAGTTATGTTACTTCTGACGGATAAATATTCATTGATTTTGTGCAAGTTGTCATTGTGCATATTTTAGTGGTATATACCACTTTCACTGGAGAGTAGTATATTGTTTTTCATTGGGTATCCAAACACATGCATGTGATGTGGTATACATGCAGTGATTTGTAGTTGACTTAATGAATTATTAATGAGTTTGAGAAAAGTAGGGGAAGAAGTTCCTGGTGTTGTGGCTGTCCTTCGTGAGTGTATGGGTGGGTGGGTATAGCAGGTCCACATCAGCTGTATAGTTGCCAATACTTCAACCTGCTCAAACAAATAAATAACAAACAAACAAAAAAAAACACAACCAAACACAGCCCACAATGTAATGCTGAGGTTAGGATTGAACCCAAGCCATACTGTTGGGAGACGAGTGCTCTCACCACTGTGCCATCCCTGCTTCTGCTCACAGAATGCAAACAAAACATTGCAGGTTCGAAGACTAACTGACTGTCACCAGTGACTAAGTGCAACCAAGGATTTAGCAGTTTACATTGCACATTAAATTAATTACTCAAGGCTCATAATGTACCTACTAGGTTAAGGTGCAAACAAACTAAATAATAACAAAATTATTACAAGTAACTGTTATTTACACACTGTCAGTTATACATTTTTACAAGTTAGACAATCCAGAAGATGATCAAGTGCATCATAAATTCTGAATTCATCAACGGACTGTATTAGTGGGAGCAAGTGTAAAAGGACAATAAACTGTGCTTTAAGTTTGGTTATTAAGCTTTACTGTAGAACAGTATTGTAGAATTTGCAGACAATTTGCAGACCGTGGTTCAAATACAGGCTTTAAGGTCAGTTCATGGGTACAGACAATGGACATTTCTAGTACAAAGTGACATTATTATGGGTAGCCTACACTTTGTTCAGAGCCAATTTCCACAATTTTGTTTCCAGTCACACACAAATTTTTCCCCACAAATCTGTCACATAGTCTTCTGTGGTGTGGTGGTCATCAAAATGGCCTCTGAATGACAAGATACCGAGTTTGAATCCTACTAGGGCTGCCTTCTCTGTAAAGTCTCTCCAGTCTCTCCACCAGGCAAAGAAATCTTACGCATACACAAGAAAATCTCGACCCAACCCCCCCCCCCCCCCAAAAAAAAAGTAATAAAAATAACAATTAAAGAAAGAAGAGTCAGAGCCAAATCCTACACTTTGTTCCTTCGCACAAAGTAAGAGTCTGAGCACGATGTCCAAAATAATTATGTGCAATACCACAAAAAATAATCATGCTTGCAACTCTAGGAGGAGCAACCTACAGGCAACTCACAGTATGAACAGTTCACTCAAATGTATGAAATAAAGTGTGCAAGCAACCAATAGTGTTGACCAAATTTTCGGTAATTAAATTTATAGACTAGAAAATCAATGTCCTGAATGCCCTGCCATCTGGGCTCACAACTTGAATGGACACCTGCAAGAGAATGTCTAGGGTGCCAGATTTTTCCCTTATCATAATTATATATTTTTTCTTTTTATCTGTTTGTTTGTTTTGCCACCTCTGAAACTAAATGCATGTCCTTTGCCTTCAATGTAAACTATTCCTTTTTTACTGGCATCGTAGCCAATCCAATATTGAAAACCCAAGACATCTTCAAGAAACAAAAATGACATTGTGACAACATGGACCTGAACAGTGAGTGACACACAAGTAAAAGAAGATTCTCAAAAGGAAATCAGAATGAAAGCATGCAGCTAGCAGTGTTATTCAGATTTATTCAGATTTCAAAGACGCTATGCAAAATGCTTGGAGGAGCACTAGCTAGCTTGCTATGTAGTTTCTTACATTTCTGTCAATATTAGTCACATGCTGTCCACTGTATAAAAAATGGAAACAGAGTGACTTAAGTACTCCTTCCTTCATTTTGGCCTTTCCAAAAAGGAAACAATATAAAAAACTATTATAGGAGAGCATACTCAATGCACAGATGTATGTTTTACTTAAGTGTAATAACAAAGACATCAATGGAAAACTTTAACCTTCTCCTTATAAAATCTGTTTGAACATCAGCACTTATTACGACTCTTGGTTATATTTGTCATGATATAGGCTGACAACTTTCCAATGTTCTCTTCTGCTATTACTGATACACAGTACATTTAAGTGCATGCATTTTGACAGAAAAATAGTAATTATTATTATTATTATTATTATTATTATTATTATTATTATTATTATTATTATTATTATTATTAAGTTCATGTGGCTTTAATGAAAATAGAAAGATGAGGAGATATTTTAAAATTATAATTGTAATTTACCTACCAACAACACGACTACCCACATTTAAAAAAGAAGGATGTGGGTAAGATTCCAAAGCAATGTGATTGGACAACAAAAGGCCTCGTGCTCCTTTGTCAAACTTAACCTTGTATTTCGTTTTCTTCTGAAATCACAAAGAAATAGTGCATGTCATTTTTCATTTTTTATTAAGGAGCAAGTATGGATAAACTTACACACACACACTTTACTGTCAATTTCAACAAAAAATTATCAAATTGGGTATGCCCGCAGGTACAGTAGGCGGGTCACACCTGTTAATTAAGGAATATTTACATTTATTATTCCAATATTATGCCATTTTACCATATTTGGTCAAGAGAACACACAAAATACGAGATGGTAATACACTGTAGTGTCCCGGTTTCAATGGTTTAGAACAGAGCATATACGGACGGAATGGCAGTTTTTCAATGAAAGAAATTGTTTTCAACACAATACAAGGCCTGAGAATTAAGCTTGTCATCGCTTGTCTCTCATCATTTCGTTTATTCAATCAAATCAAGGACATTTGGCTGGCTTTCTGTGTGTTTACATAATTGGCAAGTGCCCTGAAGGACAAAGGATGCATCTTTTAGAAACAATCTTACCAGATAAAATTGAATCAAAATAACACATTTTTGTGGTGGAATAATAAATCTCTTATTCGATGGTTTAACATCTAATACTCGAGGACATTTTGCTCATTGCTATGCAACTCACAAAATATCTGCACATATTATATGTTAAACCATCGAATAACATGTACGTACAAACTGATTGCTCACAAAGGTTAACTAAAAAGAGATGGAATAACATAATCGTCACTAAATGAAAGCAAAAAGAAAAGCTGTTGCATTACTTAATCTAAAATAGTACAAAACACGAACAACTAGGAGGCAGATAGTAGAAACGTTACAAAAATTTAAATAATAGTCTTGTGGACCTAAGATGTTAAACAGCGTTCATTCTAGAAATTGTTTGGAAAGAGACGTTGTGTCCCGCAGTCTAAGAATGCTGGGGACATTCGTCAAATGAGAGGGGACATTTTCATGAACAGTTGTGAACTAGGGTAATGTTCCCTTTACAACCATATTGCTTAAAACATTGACTGTCACAACAAATAATGACATCACATATACTTAATAGAAGTGGTTTTTTTGGCAAATGTTTAATTCTCCATTAAAGACAACAAGTATTACAAAACATTCACAGTGCAGGAGCAGTAGAAGCACTGTTGTTGTTGTTTGTTATTGTACATGAACCACTGACGTTAGACATCCACTCTTTGAGTGTTTCCCTTCTTGGATTTGGTCTTGGTTTTTTCTTAGCCGACTCTAACAGTAGTTCTTCAGCTTCAGAAAGTACTTGGTTCTCTTTATGTTTTCCTGTAGTGATTTCCTTGGAATTTTCTGGTTAATTAGTTGAGAAGAAACACAGAAAGTTCTTTCTTTTGACACCATGCAAGGCTGTTGCCTAAGAAAATTTTAAAGGGGCCCTCAGAGCTAAACGCTGAGAACTTAGGAGCCCAACATATGAAGTGAAAGGTGTTGCTGTGAAAAATTAAGGCGCCCAGACCTATTCTTTGGGAGCCCCACGCTACCGGGCTCCTGTTAGGCAACAGCCTTGCCATGTCTAACTATTAGTGTGCCACATGTAAGCAGCTGCAGATATCATTCCCATGCTCCCTATACAGTGAGAAACCATGGCATCCATTTGTTTTGTTTTTATATTCTTTAATCAAGATACAGTATTATTTTCCAACATAATAAACTTTTCGGATTATAGAATCGTAAAAGAATGGATGATGCAAGGCAGTGAGCAAATGCCACAAAGGTGACATGCAGTACAATTAGGGAATTTAAGAAACAACAACGGCTACGACTACGACAACGCCACAAAGCAATAATATCATTGGTTAAAAGAGCACAAATAATTGTGCTGCATGCACTTATGTCCAGGTTTGACCCTAATTAGATGCACGCCCAATTTTGACATCCAACACAAAGTGTCCCTTTAAGTCGAAGCATTTGCTACCTATTTTCAAAAATAAGGTAAGGGTAAAGGTTAGCGTTATTTTTAGCTTTGGGTAAATGCAGCAGTTAATCTTCACCTAAAGAGCAGCATTTGGGGGACACTTTGTGACATAAATTGTCTGTATTCTGAGACACAAGTGATGTTGAAGTTGGCTAGAAGAGCAAGGGGACACTTCGTGACGCTTATTGAAATCCGCGTGCATCTAATTAGGGTCAAACCTGGACATATCTCGCTGCATGTGCAGCACGGATTTTAGCAAGTACATGTATCTTAGCGGTCCTCTGCATAACGACGACCTGAAATTACCAAATTTGAAGTTTTGACGACAATGTGAGCACGCAACACAGAATCTTTCATTCTCTATTTTAACTCTGAAAACGCTCGTACCAATTTATTTTTAGGATACTTCGCCCACATTGTAGGACGTGAAAGAGACTGAATAATCGCGAAAGACTTATGATAAAGGAGAGTTATATTTTGAGGTGACGTTTTCGTCGACCGTCGCCGTTGTAGATCTTAAATTCCCTATTATCTCAGGGACTGCGGAGTATGTTAGAAAGTGGGGGTGCGGGGTTGGTTTTGGTTGCAAGGAGGTCTTAAACGTGTGCAAATTGTGCAAAACTGCACTCTAGAATGAACACTGGAACTTTTGTATTGTTTGCTTGGTCCTTCTTTTAAACGATTTTTGGAAAGATCTCTTATTGCGAGAGGTACAGTATTTGTTTCAATACATGTAAAAAATACAGTTTCCAATCCTGAAATGAAATTAATAAATAAGTGTTACTAATACACTAGTTGACTCCCAATAACCTGAACCTTGAACCTTGCACTAACTTGAACCAAAATAGATTTCCCGTGGATTTCCACCACATATTTACTGCAATTTTACCGCCATTAACTTGAACCCTCGATAACACAAACCTCCCCCTAACCTCCCACTAACTCCCCTTGATAACTTGAACCACATCCGTCAATACATGATAAATCAAAACAAATAGTGTACTGCAGTCCAAAACATTACATTACAAACAATCACAGTTTGTTGGTTTAGGGTACACTTAACTACTAGAATTGCTTCTTACCCCTCCTGCTACTTCCTTGTTTCATGTTATGTTACGTTACGTTCTGATTTCTACAGTAATTTAGAAAACGCTCCATTTTCAAATGATTAAAATGCATACTGTACATTGCATGAATAGAAAAACAGTAAACAACATTTTCTTTATTTCTGGTCCTTTGGTTTCAACTCCTGATGACTTAAACATTTTTCAAAAGGCCACTTTCAAAAATACCATGATAATACTCTTTGTTTGCACTCCAAAATTTTGCAAAAGCATTGTTGTATTTTCTCTTGGGACCACTGTTAAGTCCCAAGAGAAACTGGAAACAATTCTTAGGCAACATTTTGGAGGGTAAACAAAGAGTAGTATGGTATTTCTGAAAGTGGCTTATTTCCCTTGAAGGTTCGAGTTAACCCATATTAAGCCCTGGGAGTGACACTTGACAGATTTTACTCTGCCTAATGTCAGATGTTTTTACTTGCCGACTGGGGGTGTCCTAGGGCACCTAAGGGGTCAATGGGTTAGTCATTGTCCAGTATACCGTACATTGTATCTTTCTCAAAATTAATTTTCATGCAGTGCACTTTCATTGTTCACCAATGCACTTAGCTAATGACGCCATGCTATTAACAATTATTAACTTGTACAAGTACGTGTACATCAAACAAGATTCTCAGGGTCACATTGCAATCATTAAACAAACAGACCGTATGTTGATTAATTTCTATTCTGTAACAGTATCGTGGTCAACCAGCTTACCTGAACGCTTCTGTCAGTCAAGATCTTCTCAATCACACCTTTGAGAAAAGAAATATAAAAGTTACATGTAGTTCCATTTTTTATACATCAGAAATTCTCTGTTGAAGTAAAACATTAACCAGAAAATGTTCACAAATTTAGCATACATAGATTATTTCACCGTGAAAGATTCATGAGAAAGTTTTCACATTAATTTTTGAGAAAAAGGCAGAACAAACTTGACTGTGTCATTTTTTAAATAAGAACATGTTCAGTGTGAAGGACACAATCCCCAATATGCTCCGTTCCCAAGTGGTTTACAAATTTACATGTGCAGGATGTCATACCTGTTATGTCGGTGAAACCACTCGACATTTTGGCACCAGGGTTCATGAGCACTTATTCTCGGATCGCAAGTCCCATATCTATAAACATCTTAGACTCGGCTTTCACTAATTTCCAACTTAAGATCAAAGGAGCCCTTCATATTGAATGGGAATGACCCGCATTGAATAAACAACTGAAACATGTTAATTTAACACTCTTACTTTAATTACTATAATTTGTATTCTACATTTTTTACAGTTTTGCACTCGCACCTTTTATTTCCCCACTCCATTGTATCCCTTTAGTATCATGTAACCTTTTTTCACTGATTTGTAACTATTATTATACAGTTTGTAATTTACACCTACTTGTTACCTACTTTATATAAAGCCACTTACTTGTTTTTTTTTTAATGTTTGATTTCAATCTTACTGCTAGGAATTTTGGTAATATTATTGATCTTGCGGACAGCTCATTAATTTCCTGGACCTGCCTGGCTGAACTATGAAATTGCATTTAGGAAGAATGCTGCAGCTTCCAGCCTTGTTGATTGGTTGAGAATGAACTTGGATTAATATAATTTTCACTCTTGAAGCCCTCTTCTAACTCAGTCATCATCTTGTACGACTTGTTGACTAATGTCCTCATCCCAATCTGTTCCACCAAAGCGTTTGTCGCAGTCAGTTCACTACTGCTATAAGGGTTCATGTCACTGGCCATTTGGTCGATGCCAATACCGTCATGTTTGTGAGTGTTGATGGTGATCACCCTCAAGTTAGTTGATGACAGTTGACCACATTGTTGATGGTATCATGTCATTCAGCTCTTGGGCATGCAGTGGAAAGGCAAATACGTTCAGTTTACATTCACCCCCTTATATATTTTTGTCTGTTGCTGATCTAGTCAAGTGGATCCTTCGGGAGAACTTTGAAGTGGGTTTCCTTCTTCACTATTATATTTGGATGATTTCATACACTGGATCCTCCTAGTTCTTAGTTTTGCCAGTGCAATTTAGATGCCTGTCTCCAGATGTTCAAGAAGTGAGGCATTCCACTTCACCATAAACTGGAGGACCCCTGCACATCCCTGACCATCCTGGGTATAGAGCTTGATTTTCTCCTGTAGCAGGCGTTCCTTCCTCACGAAAAAGTCTTAACGCATCACTGCACTACTGAACTATTAGTTGCTCTCGTAAGGAGTTGGATTCTTTAACTTGCAACTTGCAGCTTGCATGCGAAATGGTTGCTCCTGGTTGCTCTTTTCTGCAGTGTATTATCAATTTGCTCTCTACTTTTAGTCTGTTCTCACCTGGCTGCCTGTTTGCAAAACTCACCTATAAAGGTCTACCTGTCAGCTGTATGAGATATGTCCAGGTTTGCACTCAAATGCGAAAATTGCGATTGTTGCGAAAAATCGCAGAACTCTGAAAGGCTAGAGAAGACAAGTCCCCTAAGAGTGTTGCGATTTTAACGATTTTAACAATTTTCCAAAAATTGCGAAAAATCGCAAAAATCGCAGAACATTGAAAAGCTAGAGAAGGCAAGTCCTCCAAAAGCGTTGCGATTTTTGTGATTTTAACGATTTTTGTGAAAATTGCAAAATATCGCAAAAATCACAAAACTGAAACGAGCACTAAATCAGTAAACGAATGGCGATAAAATATTATTTCATGTTCTCATTTTTGTGGATACGATGTTTTCAAAAAAGTTGCACACGAGTCCTGAGAATTGACATTGTCGCTAAAAGCGTAATTATGTAGAACAGCTCATTAACCGAACCGCAGTCGCTAAAAGCGAAATAATTATTATGTAGGACAGCTCATTAACCGAACCGCAAAATGAAAGCAAACTCACGAGGAAAATTCATATTTATGAAAGCTAACTCACGAGATATATTCATGTGTAGCGGGCTTGTTTCGGCTCGTGGATTAAAGAACAACGTATATTCATGCATAGCGCGCTTGTTTCGGCTCAGGTATATCCATTTGTAGCGCGCTAGTAGAATACCTTGGGTGTTTGAAAAAGATTTTGCGATCATATGATTCACAAAATTAAAAAAAGGGTACAAGTAATGAATTTTGCTTTGTTGCTGTTGTCGTTGTAACAAACAAGGCATCGATGCGCTCGATTAAGCAACAGAGTTGTTATTCATTTTGGCGACTATGGGACTGCGGGACTGCGGAAGCAGCATTGCAACTCGAGTTTTGGATAAGGGAAGACACTTTAGTTTCTTTGTGTGGTTTGAAATTCACTTTCTGTAAATAAAGCCATTGCAATTTCATTAAGGATACGTATTTGATCTATTCGTGTGTTATTGTTTGTTCTTTTAATGTCTGGAAGTTGTCGCGTTTTACTACATGGAAAGCTCGAAACAGCAAATTGTTTTATTTATTCACACCACACACCACACTTTCAGTAAATCGTGAATTTTTATTCCACTTATTTTTAAAGTCCATTGCTTTCAGTTACTAATGATTGCTACACTGCTAAAAAGCTTTGAGAAACTATAAATTCAAGGTTCAGTGGTTTTGAATTCGTTGGTTGACACATGCAGTGAAATTCAAGAATTCTTAAGCCGCCAAATGGTCAGCATTTGATTGCTGGCACTTGATTCCCAAGATGTAATATACCAAACTGTCGTATGAGCTCCTGCTTCTTCGGGGTTGTCACCTACAGACAAATCTGTCGTGGCCTTGTGTTCGCTTTCTTTTCAGTGTTCTGCGATTTTTGCGATTTTTTGCAAAATTCGCAATTTTCGCTAAAATCGTTAAAATCGCAAATCTTATCGGGGACTTGTCTTTTCTAACTTTTGAGAGTTCTGCGATTTTTCGCAAAATTCGCAATTTTCACAAAAATCATTAAAATCGCAAGTATCACAACACTTTTGGGGGACTTGTCTTCTCTAGCTTTGCAGTGTTCTGCGATTTTTGCAATTTTTCGCAAAATTCGCAATTTTCGCAAAAATCGCAACTTTTGGAAGACTTGTCTTCTCTAGCTTTGCAGTGTTCTGCAATTTTTGCGATTTTTCACAAAATTCGCAATTTTAACAAAAATTGATGTTTGAGATGTTTGCGATTTTAACGTTTTACGAAAATTGCGAATGTTGCGAAAAATCGCAAACATCGCACAACACTGAAAAGCTAGAGAACACAAGTCCCTGACAAGAGTCGCCATTTTTGCGATTTTAACAATTTTTATGCAATTTTCGCAAAAATCGCGAGTCCTAGTTGGGGATTTGTCTTCTTCTTTGCACCATTTACGATTTTTGCGATTTTCCACAAAATTCGCAATTTTCGCATTTGCGTGCAAACCTGGACATAAGTGAGCTGTATGCTCTTTACACATAGATTATGGTTTTCCCGATCCCATGTTGAACTGCTTACAACTCCAGCGTGTTCTCTGTGGGATAAACCAAGGCTCAAATTGTCCACAGCATCAACCAGTAACAGCTGACATCATGTGTGTTAATCATTGTTCCCTGGACCTGCAAGACCTGTATCATATGTCATGCTTTGGGCCACCTGTTGTTTGGTTTCCTGCAGGTCTCTGTATGCTGGAGAGTTTACTGTGAACTCCAGCTTTGATCCTTCCATGCATCTAACTATTCAAGTTGATGCAGAAGTAAATCCCTCCAGCCTTTGTGTTAACATCAAAACTACCAAAACGGACCATTTCCTACAGGGTTTCTTTGTTTATATGGGATGTGGTTGGGCCTCTCTCTGCCTCATCACTGCAATCATGGCTTATCTCCACCTCCAGGGGTCCTCACAAGGTCCTCTCTTCATTAACAGGGCTGGTCAGCCTTTATCTCATTCCTAGTTGTCAGCATGGCAAGGTTGAGGTGTTGTGCCAGCCATGGGGGCATTATTCTATAATGGGGCTTGCTGCCAAAAGTGGAAGGCCCCAGATATCTTGAGAACCCAACCTCCACTAAGCAATGCAGTTGTTAATTATCATTATAATTGACATAGTCATTGTTTATTGTCAGTGTTGTTGTTTACCTGGATACCAAAGTTCATCTGCTCTTTGACCAATGACACGAGTTCCAACTTCAAAATTAGGAGCTCCTGGAATCAGGCTGAACGAAGCAAAAGCAGTTGGTTAAGTGTACACTACCAAACATACAAAATACATTTAATTTAACTTTGCATTATTCCACAGTTCTGATAAGACTTAAGGTTTAGCTTTGGTGTGGATCCATCACTGTGCACCACTGACTCGGTTGTGCACCGGGCTGTCACAGGAGGTTGAGCGTTCTATTCCGGCTGGACCAACACTCAGGGTCTTAAAATAACTGAGGAGAAGTGCTGACTTAGTTTGTAATCAAACCGGCAAATGGTTAGAATTTCAAGCCTTCTCGGATAAGGACTGTAAACCGGAGGTCCCTCCTTATAACCCTTGTTGGAAACCAAATAGTATGGGACGTTAAAGAACCCACTCACTACTTGAAAAGGGTAGGGGACGGTGTCCCCAGTGTTGTAGACTGACCTTAATCTGGTTGGGGGCATCTTTCACTTCCTAAATAAACTGTAAACTGTGTAACAAGCAATCTGGCCAAAAAGTCCCCAACAAAAAAGCATTGTAAATTAGTCCGGAAAAGCCCCGAGTGGAAAGACTAATAATTTCACCTCACTTCACTTCTTTCATGTCTATTTTGGTTCAATTATTGTAGAGTTTCTGACTTTCTGTATCAATGATTTAACTGCACACCACACGAGGGACCATGTCTTTTACAAGACTCAGCTGAAACTGTTGCGAGAACTACTAAACATTTCTAAATAATGTCTACGTATACCCTATGTTCTACAAGAATCCAGTCACTATCAGTTTTCCAAGTTTTGTGCTGACACCAAAATTATTACATGGACACATAATGTATACCTCTTTCCTTGCTCAGAAGTAAGCTTATTTTCACTTGATGAATGTCCGAGTAGAGAAGAAGGATTCGCTGAATGAGTCTGAGAGGAAGGAATGGTACTTTCCCTGAAAATAAATAACTCACATTTTGAATTGAAAAGTCCATCACTATTGCACAACAAAGACAAAAAAGAGACATTGTGATTATGCCGTAGGTAGCAGTTGGTAAATTCCCAACACAATTATTAATGTTAAATGCGATAAGTATCTTTCAGCTGTATATCAAAATCATAGAATGCTTGTTCCTAAATGGAGTTTTTGAGTGGATATAGCTGTTTTTAACCTATTGACCCCTGGGAGTAAGACTTAACAGATTTTACGCTGTCTAACACCTGACGATTTTACTCATCAACTGGGGGCATGCTAGGGCATTTGAGGTATCAATGTGTTAATAATCCAGATTAAGCAAGATGTAACATGTTCATACAAAATTTGCCTCATAATTGTATTACTTGTACAAACAGATTGCTTAAAAAATAATTTTTCGCGAAAGTCCAAAAGAATAGAAGAGATCCCAAAATTTACTGTATCTTTATCCACTTTAAAACAATGACCCTTCAACACCACTGTTCTCCAACTTACTACACTTTTTCAATTCAAAACATCAGTATCAAAAAAGCCTAGGTTCTACATTGTACAAAATGGAGAAGTGATCTTTGAACTAATCTGGACAATGTACATGTATTCTATAGCCTGCACCAATATGTGTTACACCTTGTCGAGTGGTTTAACAAAATTAAGATACACACAGATATTTTGCCAGTTGCATAGTATTAATTTTTTCCAAGCCCTGTTCAAAGGTAAAGGAAAATATGAGCAAGAAGCAAAAATTCTTATTTTTCTTTTGATTTCAAACCTATGTTAACTAAAAACTAAGCGACCAAAGTTTTAACCTTGATTTCAAAAAGACACCTGTTTGGAGAAAATGACATTAAAGACTCACTAGTTTAAAAATGCCATGCATGTGTACGCAGCTGAACTAATATGCAGCACGGGAGTTTCGGGCTTTCAAACTTCTAAACTTGTGTTTTGCATCTATAATAAGCTGCGTTTACACGCTGAAATTTTAAGCGAGTGAGAAAATGACACCACTTTTTCCTATATCCCAACCCTCTGAGGTCCAATTGGTCAGTTTGGAACGTGAGTAATGGTGGACCGGCCCATGAAATTCAAAACTCAACTCACAGTAAACAACCTTTGGATAAAAATCAAAGCTCAAAATTTTGCCAGCCAGGTGTTAAGCAAACAAACTTTCAAAATCTGAAGCAAAAAAAAGAAAGTGATTTTTTTTTTATAACAGGGGCACTTCAAACCTTTCAATAAGGTATTTATTATTCCACTATTATGCCATTTTCTAGTACCCGGTATTTTGGCTTCTTCCTGCATTGACTGATAATCATATCGATTGCATAATAAGGCCCATGCAAATGACGAAAACAACACAGACCAAACCACTTAAATGTCCTTTATTTGATTGCATGATGAGTGACAAGCAATGAGAAGCTAAAATTAATTCTTGGGCTTTCCATCGTGTTGATCAATTTATTTCTTTTAAATGTATTGAAAAACTCCTGTTCCATCAATATTTGCCCTGTTTTCACACACTGGATGCCATTTGGCTGCCACACAAGAATGCAACAGCACTTTATTTGCAAAAAGAAAACTGGATCACATGACCAAAATTAATGTCATATCTGACATCCTGATTTGGGCCCAGCCCCCAACATTTCTAAACTGGTCAAACTGGGACACTACATGTACACAGTGTACTGTGCATTACCATCTCATATTTTGCACATTCTATATATCGAATATGGTAAAATAGTGTAATAGACAAGTGGAATGATAAATAATTATGTCTATAATGTATTCCAGTCTTCGAATCCTTCCACAGGAGCACAACTCAGAGGCTTCATGCAAGTAGCTCAGTTGGTTTAAAACACAGAACACATTCCACAGGTCACTCATTACAGGTCATTGTTTTACCTATACTGAAGCAGCCCAAAACCTCCCAATTGGCTAACCATAGGCCTAGACATCGTTTTTAGGCTTAACAAGACCTAAGTTTAGCATTAGTAAAGGTTTTGTATCAAGTGACCTGTACTTTAAACCTGTCGCTCAGTTGGAAGAGCATTGCACCGGCATCGCAGAGGTCTTGGGTTCAAATCCTGATGAAACAATCTAAATCTTTCAGGTGTGTATGTTGTAGTTCAATTTGCACTTTGGTACAATTTGTTTTTGAACTGGTACAGAATATATTGAACTGGTACAAAATAGTTTGAACTGGTACAATTTTCATTGTACTGGTGCAAAAACAGTGAAAATAGTTTAATGTTTGTTGAACACAAAGAACACACTTCATTGATAACAGCTGTTTGCCATTCATTTACTTAGTTCAAGAGGTTACTGATATAAGGTTTGCTGAGCATTCAGAGCAGGACAGAAATAGCAAGACTTGTTGGAAATACTTAACAGTCTGGTTTGACCAAGAATAACATGAGTGGTTTTAAGCACTAATTTACACAATTTAAGCCTAAACACTTGTTCTAGAATGGTTAGCTTTTGTTTACAGTCATGATGTACTAAACATAAACATTAAGAATTTATTTTAAAGCCTGTTCATTTAGTGTATGTGGTGACAAGGGCTAATTAAGGATTGCTTTTTGGCTTATCATCAAGTTACCGTGAGTGTACCAGTCCTGCTGTTGGTTTGGATTAGTTTTATCATGTTGTGTGTACAATTCATTTTGCAGACTATAACAGCAATACATGAATTATGTCACTGTTTCAATAAGACAAGAAATAAAGTGAAGAAATCTTACAATTTAATTTTGCTATTTGTCATTAAATTAATAAAATAGTATTTTGAGATTAGTGTCTTGTAGCAATTTGTTTTGTTTTCCATACCAAGAAATCTCAATGAGTAGTATAGGGGAAACTTAGCACCAATCAGCAGTTTTTCATCTATAGCCCACTTGCTTTTTTGCATGCTGCTGTAAAAGATGTTTTGGTAGAGAAATCTAGTTTCACATTAGTGGCAATACAAGGATAGAATCGCGAGGGTGTGATCAGAGTGTTAACTTTCCCATACTCTGTCACAATTCTTACATATCCTTTCTCTTCAATTTCGATGATTTGACCCAAGAGCATATTGGGGTGAAAAGGGTTGATCTTGTCTACTTTGTTTATTTTTATTGCCACCATGTCCGAAATCTTAAATTTCAGTTGTTTTTGTGCTTGCTTTCTTGTTTGCTGGTGATAGTCTTCTGCTGTTCGTGCAATGGACATAAACTTACGAACAACTTTACAAGTCGAACGCTTACTTCTGAATAGTTGTCATTCTCCCATTTACTTGTGATTTGACGTCCTCTATGTGCTGTTCTTTGGTGGGAGCAACTTCAGAATACCCCGCCACAGCTAACCACTATTGTTTCCCCTATGCGGCATCTTTTGAAGAACGAGACTAAATACAATAGAGCCTATTCTTATTCAATGAAATGCAAATAAGTGGCGGGGTATTCTGAAGTTTAGCCCAGTTTTCCTTGGTGGTATGTCCATTTCTTTCTTTGCGATGTCTTTAGTTGTGACTGAGATAGTTTGCCTTCCGTTTCTCTCGAATCACTACTCGATTTTTCACTTTGAATTTTCAAGAATTCCATTGCTTCATTGTAAAATTGATCTTCGATAAACATGGTTAGTTGTGATGTATTTCGCTTCTGCTTTTGCTTAAAGTCATCTAATCCTTGATAAAATATTTCGTGTGATACACACTGCATTGTAGAGCTGTTTTCTTCCAACTAAACTTGTGAAGTCTAAATGTGAATAAATTGAAGTTTGGACCGAGAGTGGCCTGGGATGAATAATAAAATATTTGGACAGAGAGTGGCCTGGGATGAACATTAAAATATTTAATTATAAAGTATCAAAGTAAGTTTGCATGATCTGCTTGTGTGGTCAAGTGGATAAGAGAGTGGACAACAAATCCAGAGGTAGGGAGTTCAAGTTCAAGTTCGGGTGAGTAAAAAAGAAAGTCTCGAGTATACTGTGTAAACTCTGTCATAGAGGGGGTGGGCAAAAGGGTATGTAAGGAGGGGGGCCACCTGCAAAATAAGGGGGGATAGAACTGTGAAAGAAAGGGGGGTTGGATAGAGGTGATGGGGAAGATGAGGGAGGGGTGGGGAAGATGAGGGAGGGGTACGAAAGTAGAAGAAAAGAAAGAAATAACGTGTTCTTTTTTAGACCCCCTAAAAACCACGCCCCTGTTTTTTAACTACACCCCAAAAAAAGGAAAATCCCTTTTTTAGACAGTTGATAAAAATAAACCAGTACCAGTTCAATATATTCTGTACCAGTTCAGAAAAAATTGTACCAAAGGAACAAATTGTACTAAAACATGTATAAGAGACATTAGTATAAATACACAGGTGATTATACAAAATTGCGCACTCTCATTGGCTCGCTATCTTGGATTATCAGGCGATAATCACCTCGACGGACAAAATGGCTGCAAGTAGTCGTAAAGTGAAGATGATTTCGCGTTGAAATGTTTTTTTTTCTCTTTTTTGAAATAATCACCTGTGTATTTATACTAAAACAATTATTCGCCTCAGGCTCAGTGATTATCAGTGAATATTCACCTCGACTTTGTCTCGGTGAATATTCACTGATAATCACTTCGCCTTCGCCGAATAATTGTTAATTAATGTTTGCTTCAATTGTCCAGAAAGTGCAAGGATCACTTCTCTGTTTCATCTATTAAACCACTGACACCTCGAACACCCTAGGACGCTTCCAGTCGATGAGTAAAATCGTCTGGACCAATGGGTTAAGAAACAATTTGTACTGTAGGAATTTTGACAGATAACTTTACATGTAATGAATTATTATTATACTCAAACATAAACAAACATATGGCAGAGCTACAATGTGCCACAACAGTGAATGCCAAATTATTAATTGCCAGTGCTCAGTTTATACTACATGTAAAACCATGGGTGGCTGATCATAGACATCAACACCAATGAGTACAAATGTACATGTGTGTCCCATAACCCTATTCTCTCATCACTGTCCACAGCTGGTAATTTTAAATTCGAAACAAATCAATACAGCTTGGGTAAATTTCCACGACAGCCTCAAGAATCAACCACCAAACAAAATGGCAACATTTACCGAGAAGTGCCAACTACCTTCTGTTTAGTTTTTAATTTGCATAATTTGTAATCGGTCGGTAGGCATTTTGGTAGAATGATGCGCTAGCACTTAGACAATCAGAGCACTCATTACATTGGGAACAACCACGAGTCACATTATAAAATTAAATGACTGGTCCGTTCACTTCAAAGAATTATTTTCCACATGCCAAAATGGAATTTTTCCCTCCAGAAGGAAGCGGGCCCTTTTTTCATTGCATTCTTGCACTAACATGCACTCAAACCAGACAATGACCGAGATCTCATTCTGTTTCAGCAAACGTAGATGCAAAATAATAATGTCATCTCTCCGTGGAACTTTCGACGTCATTTGAAATGCAGTAATGTGATTGGGCAATCGAACTGTTTAATGTGGGTGCCTCGAAAACAAAGACCCTAAGACCCTCTAAGACCCCAAGAAAACTAAAGAACTAAAAACCAACTTAAGGCCTAGTTAGGCCTAGGGTTGGCCAAATTCAGGGTGTAGGAGTACTTTTTTCGTTTCTGAGTTTTCGAGTTTTTGGGGTCTTAGGGGTCTTTAATAGGGGTGTTAGGGATCTTAGGGTCTTCATTTTAGAGACATCCTGTTTACTGCCCATATTAAGTTTCCTTGGCAGGAATAAGAAGAAGCTTTGTTTTAATCTTGTCAAACATTGGTCCATGAAACAAATTAAGAAAATTTTACAGGGTGATACGAAAGTCACTCTATCATACCTGAATTCAGTAGGTGATGCAACCGACATTACACTCCCAAGTGAAGGCTTAACACCTGTAAATGATTGTTGAACAGGAAGAGAAGGCAGTGAAGATTTCAAAGCTACACGTTGAGGCAACATTGGAGCACCACTTATGACGGGAGATTTCAGTGTTCTGTAAATCACAGGCGGGGTTGTTGTTGAGGTTGTTACAGAAGATACACTTAATACAATGTCTGATGGTCTACTCGTTACACAGGTAGAATTGGATGCAATTTCTTCTGAAGATCTTTGCATTGTGGACAAAGATGTCTGCACAGTGTCAGATCCTCTGCTCACTGTAGACAGAGATTTTGAAGCGACTGTAGTCTGTGATGTGTTTTGGTGTCCTGCTGACACAGCCACCGGAGCTGAAGATTTGATTGGAACAGTGCTCTTTGAAGTGTTTGGCTGTAATGTCTGCGGTTGCATAACAGTCTTATCAACCACACTTATATTCTGTGCATTCTCTTTTTCTTTATTAAACTGAACACTTGTCTCAATCCTGATTTCCTCAAATGTTGCTTGACATGACATGTCAGCAACATCAACGAACTCCACTTCATCATCATCAATAACAATGACAGTTGCTTTCTTAGGTTCTTGTTTTTCAATTTGTTCTTCAGTGGCTACAGCAGTTTCACTGTCATCTTTTGCAACCGGACTAAAAATATATTTTAAAAAAAAGAAAATAATTATTAGTGTAATAAATAAAAGGTTGCAACTAAAACCTTCTTGATACTATGAGAAACACTACTATGCAAGTGTGACACAGCTCACCTTGGAGTCTGTAAATTTTCTTGATAATCCTTGAGTTGTTGGTCAATGGAGTTCAGAAGTATCCGTAGAGAAGACTGACTCTCTAGTGAAAAGAAAATCAAGAATTATAAACATTAAATTTTACATGGGGAGTCAGGGTGTTTTAGTGGTTATCAACCGTGCCTCTCACCTCTGCGACCCAGGTTCAACTCTGGCCTCTAGGCCACACATGTACATGTATGTGTGTTGAGTTTCAGTCTACCTCAATCATAATCGACTCTCAGTTAATAAGATCCAGGCAAATACCTCTGACGAAGGGCTAACGCTCGAAACGTCAGCTTTTAGAATCTCTGTACGGTGGCCAATTTACATTATCAACTCCGTTGATAAAACCAAATTTTTGTATACCTTAGAAAGGGATACCCTCTGGTATCTCTCCCTTTCATTGTACATATTAATTAAAAATGAATAAAGTTCTCGCTTTTTCGTTCTTTCTTTCTTACACCTTAAAAATTTGAAATTATCGAGAGAATAAAAACAATATTATTCTACCATTCAAAGGATGGTGTATTCTTGTTTTTTGGTTTATCCCTTTTTCGAGTGAACAAAGTAATTACATGTATTGGGCATTTTGGGGTTACTTCCTCACTGTTTCACCCATTGACTCCTACATGTACATGTAGGAGTGAGAATTTTACTCTCATAATGTCTAACAACAGACAATAATTACTGTATTTTGACTTGTCAGTGGGGGAGGTTCAGGAGTCCATGGGTTAACAACCTCCTCCTTCACAGTCTACAATATGCACTGGGTTTGATGTTCGAGTACACAAACAAATAAAATTACAGATGGTTGAGGTTTGCACAAGTTGTAAACCCTTGCATTTAGGCAATAATTTTATGTGCATAATTATGTGCATGTATTGACATACATGTATGCACATACGCAAAATACACATGTACAGTGTATGATACACGTAGTTCCCTTATATCGGAGCTGCACTGTAAGATACATTAAAGTTGAGAGAACAGAAAAAGTCAGACAGATGTAAGTAAAGATACATGTACGTACATGTAGCAATAACACACTTAATAGATACATGTACATGTACCTACATGAAAGTTGGTTTGTCTTAGAGCGGTTTTCAATTGAGTGTCAAAAGTAATTAGATAATTACTTTGGTTTATGATTACTTCACTCAGTGAAGTCAAAGTTCTCGCGCCATTTTTTCAACCAATCAGAAGTGAAACCAAAACCAATCGTGGCTCACGCGTGCACATTTTCCTACGCTTTGTGTCGGCTACATGTAATTACTTTCGAGTTTTGATTGGTTTGCCGGATTGTCTCAGTCCTTTTTTATTGGCCGAAGTAATTACTTTGGTTTTGGTTTTACAACACTCAATTGAAACTTGCTCTAACACAATAATAATTATACTCAGTAATTATTATTATTGCTACTAAAACATTGGATTCTACTAGATGTACATTGTACTGTTCAAACATGTAAACCATTACACTAACCTTCAATTGCCCCCACCCTCTGGAAAAGTGACCTTGTAGTCCTGCAAATCAATTGCTAAATTCATTACTGAGGGTGTCATCTATTAAGAGCACAGTATTCAAGGTGAACGCGTTAACGTACAGTGCAGCTTAGAGTGTCCAAAAAAGTGCATGCAAAACATGTGTATGCAAAACACAGAATTGATGCAAAGCTGTTTTTACATGTGTCTGTGAGTGATTTTTATCGTGTCTGATTGTCATGTATCTCTGCAAAATACCGATATTACGTGTACATATACCAGGTGTTACTCTAGTTAGCATTGTATGTAAAGCTTTCAGCAATTTAACAAGGTTGTCAAATAAGAAATGAAAAAGATGAATGCCTTTCCAAACCATATATTTGTTAATCAAATTATAGCGAAGCTCTGCACGCCAAAGGCCCACGCACAGAGCACCATTGGTAAGAAAATAATTATGGTAACCCATCTTTGCAAGAAAACTTGGTTTTGGTCACCATAGGACTGTACATACGTTCACCCCTCCATGTATGCCAATGTGATATATTGAGGGCTTACCAGTAAGTTTACAGCTCATCGATGCGGCCACAATCCAGCTACATGAACATGTACATGTAGTCAATTATAGTCAATCGACACCTGTCAAAACAAGGTATCTGCTGACAAGTATCACATGATCATATTGCAGGCTCAAGCTTAGAGCTCATCGAGGTCAGCTTTTTTTTTTTTTAAGTTGACCGCTGACCATGTACTGGGTTTCAATTGAATCGTAAACCAAAGCCAGGTTAACTTATTGTAAGAATAAATAACCGAGGAGCTTCACTTTTAGGTTTGGCTAAATCTATATTATACACTGTATTATCTTGATTGAATTTTTTAGGTTAAACTTTAGTTTAATAAAGGTTGACCAATTACATAATAATTATTATACTGTACAGTCATTTCTTCTAACTTTTCCTACATTACTCTATACCATGTACAAGTGGTAATTCTAAAATACATGTACCAGGGATGCAGATACAGATTTTTATAGGTGGGAATGCAGACATCATAGGCAGGTATGATGGGCCACGGGCCTATTTAATCATGCCTTTGGCATGAATCACCATCTGCATGCTCCCACGGAGAGTTTTGATAAACTATACTCTCAGAATCACGTTTTCCTTGATTATGGTGCAAATTTGATCCCATTGTGGGCATTTGGAACTTTTCCCAGTGAACACAGACAAACAAATTTCCCACAATAAAGCTTCCGTGTCAACATTTCTGATGTTCATTAGTTCACCTAAACTAAAAGATCCTGAGGGATTCTTGAAAGTGATGAAAGCACCTTTCAAGAATCTCAGCTGGTTGTCTAGAACTTGTTGTGTTACTTTCGGCCGGTTTAAAAACATTTTTATTCCATAATTTGACCTTACAGTCACTTTTCTTTCCGCTCTTCGCCGACATATCAAGTGAATTTTGGCCACTACAGGTCTGTTAAGCCAGGAATGCCTGATTCAACATCATGTATTTTGCATACATAAGTGCAAATAGTACCGCCGACACAAAAGAAAGAGCCTGGAAATAGAAACACTATGCAATCAAACTTAAGAAATGGAGTGTTTACGTTCATATGAGTTGCGGTTTTAGAAACTAAGGTGTGGGCAGATAAAAAAACTTTACCGACATTCCAAGTTCTTTCTGAGGCGACTACTGCCTTTAAAAGCCAGGAAAATTACGCTCACAGTCGGATAATAATATTATTTTCCCGGCTCCCGGCAATAAAAAATCTCACCACGTTTGGTTGGAAAAATGATATTAATAACCCTTAGCTGGGAAATGTTTCTAAAAACTGCTCCTCTCAAGGACATGTTTGTTGTCCTCAACTTACATCACATTTCAAAGAAACAGTACATGTAAGTGAAGGTTTGATGTACAAGTACATGATTGTAAGTCTTGTCTTTCTAATCTCAATATTTGTTTATCTCACCTTGCAACATACAATGTATCACCTTACGGTGATTTCATGTACTGTAGGTCTAATTTACTGATTACAAAACTGTTAGCTTTCATTTAATTTTGCTCTTATGGCTATCTCTATTTAGGGTCAATCACCATAGACAGAGTTTTCATTCAGAAGTAAAGTAGAAGGACAATAGTATAAAGTAACAGGAGAATCATTTGACAAATCAAAGCTCTGTTGCAAATAAAATGGCCAAATTATAGGAGAAAAGACTAGTGGATGATTAAATTATTATTTCAAGCAACAGAAGGAAATTCTCTCATCCCCGAAGCATAATGAAGGCACTGGTCTTTGACATGTATTGCTATCAATTTTTTTTAAGGAAACAAGTAAACATGGTTATAAAAAATGTGTTGTATCACAATCTTAAACTGACATTCAAGGCTCTCAGTAAGGCCTGGTAGCCAGTCAAAACTGCCAGCTAGTAAGCCATCTTCAGCTGGCTACTTTCATCTCAATATTTTTACCACCAGTTAAGATGACAAATGTTACACTTGTTAAATGATCATCCAAGAAACTTTTAAAACATTCTACTCCCCATTATGAGTGGAATTGACAGCACATTTTACAAAAATTAAAGACTCTGTCAAACAGCATGCTTTGTGCCCATTTGTTTATGTTTTTCTTCTGCTTGATGAAGCCTTTTGGGAGAAAATAAGTGACAATTTATGTCCTTTCCTACAAGCGAATGGTTGGCTTGAAGAATATAAATGTATATTTCTAATTAAAAAAAAAGCAAAGCGCGTTTCCGACACTAATCAAAGTTAATGCGGTCCACAGTGCGACAGCGATTCAAATATAACACAGACATAGATACATGTAAGTAC
The DNA here is from genome assembly GCA_949126865.1 of Montipora capitata. Lineage (NCBI taxonomy): Eukaryota > Metazoa > Cnidaria > Anthozoa > Scleractinia > Acroporidae > Montipora > Montipora capitata. The sequence goes on along the minus strand of OX421452.1, from coordinate 33,636,988 downwards.
ATTGCCTTTGATTCTTCTTCTTGTAAAAACAGCTGGACGTTTGATTTTTTACAACAATAGTAGGCCTCCGATGGACAGTGGCGACCATGGATAATAATGCACCCTAGTTGGATGCCGTGGTAGGTCCAAGGGTAGAACAGCTATGGCTGTTACTGGTGAGGCCAATCCAGGAGCAGGATGCAGGTATGAGTCAGGGCGTAAAATTGCGCCTAATACAGGCGCCAATGCGACTAAATTTTTCACTTTGGCGACCAAATCCTGAAAATTAGTCGCCAAATTGGCTACTAGAATTTCTAATCACACCGTACCTAGAGATCTAGTGATTTTCGAAGATTTGTAAAGATAAATCTGCAGCAAAGTTCCTCGTTAACTTTGCTGCGAAAACCCAAAACGCAGCACATGCACGATTTCGAACGTATTTCTATCGTCACTAGACGCCACCTTGGATTTGGGTAACCTTTCACGTTGTATATGACCCATTCTAGTGTCCTCTTTGTAGCTCGTGCGAATTTTGCGGGCTTATTTGTTCATTTGAATTAAAAATGAACGAGGAAATTAATCGAAGCGTGAAAGTTATCGAAGTGATCTTTTTGACTATTGTGACAGCACTTCCTCGGTCGAAGATATTTTAGCGTTCGCTCATGCATTGGACGAAACATATGCTGAAAAAAAAAGAGTCCATTAGACGACTTCAATTCAAAAGGCAGCGCGCGAAGGCCAAATTTTTCACGATAGAGAACTATAGATCCACGTTTACACGAACGGCAAACGGTAAGAATCTAACATTTGCCGTCTGCCTTACAGCCCTTCGACAACAATGCGACATTGTCTATATTTGTTGTGAATGGGAAATATTTTTCTATGTTTCTGTTACAGTAGATGTTTTTAAGGATTAGAAGAAAAGGGAGCGAAATCAAAATTAAAATTTGCCGTTTGCATTTTCCGTAAACGTGGTTCTAAATCTATTTAATGTCTGAGATAGAAAGCTTCTTGCGACTTAAAAAAACTGAGGCCTCATATGAATCACTAACTCTTTTGTAAAACGATGTTTTTCCTCGCCTATAAAATTAGGATAGTTAGATATTCTCCTTTAACGTTAATTTTACAACACAGGCGTTTTTGAAATGTACTTTAATTTTGATTACACTGTGATGGTTGCACGAACTTGTAATATGCAGGCCTTCATTTGTTGCTTTCACGATATTAGAGGCTGCCTTCATACAGCATGGAAAAGAACAATCATTTATTTATTAGTAGCAAATGAAGCAAAAGAGAGCGACTCTTTATTTGTAAGAAAACTTTTCCTCCATTTGTTGGAGAAATGATTGCTGACTTAGTTGTTACTTAATATCTATTTTCAACATTGTAATGGCAAGGTATTGAACGTGGATAAATATGTTTAAGTTAGTGAGTTTGTTCCATGAGCTGGAGCCCGGGTAATTTTTGATGTTTTTGTGAATGTATCACTATGATTCATGAGCAATTTAATCTATCCAGTACAGTGACTGGGTAAAAATTGTTTTTTTTTTTTGTGTGTGTGTGTGTCATAATGGCCACCAACTTTTTGGAATTGGCTACCACTTTAACATATTTAGGAGCCAAGTGGCTACCGGGAAAAAAAGTTAATTTTACGCCCTGTGAGTGGTTGCCGGGTTGTCTCCGTCTGGCTGTCTTGTCCTCTGCCAGGTTCTGGATCTTCTCTTCACCCATCTTCAATTGTTTCTTCAGCACACTGCGCCATCTGCTGCAGTCAGCTGCTGTGCACTCCCAGCTCTCAGTGTTGATGTCCAGAGCTCTCATGTTGCGCTTGCAGACATCTCTATAGCGCAGCTTGGGTCGGCCAACAGGTCTTGTGCCAGAGGCTAGCTCGCCGTACAGGATGTCCTTTGGAATCCGGCCGCCTTCCATCCCGTGAACATGGCCGAGCCAGCACAGCCTGCATTGTCTCAGCAGCGTGAACATTGTGGGGAGGCCAGCTCGTGCAAGGACCTCAACATTTGGCACTTTGTAGCTCCACTTGATGTTGAGGATGCGGCGAAGGCAGGGCATGTGAAAACTGTTCAGTCTCAGCTCCTACTTTGCGTAGGTTGTCCACGCCTCACTGCTGTACAGCAGAGTGCTGATGATGCAGGTATTGCATACTGCCATCTTGGTCGTGGTTGTGAGCTTGGGGTTCTCCCACACACGTGTGGTGAGTTGACCAAGTGTTGTTGCGGCCTTCCCAGTGCATTGGTTGATCTCAGCATCGAGGGATAGGTTGTCACTGATGGTGGTCCCAAGGTAGGTGAACTGGTGTACAACGCCAAGTTCGTAGCTGTCTATGAGGTGACAGGTGATGTTTCCACACCCTGGGCTGATCGTGAGCCCGAAGTCTTTGCAGGCTTGAGAGAACCTGTCCATGAGTTCCTGAAGCTCTTGCTCTGTATGTGAGGTGATGGCAGCATCATCAGCAAAGAGCAGGTCTCTGATAGTGATCTCATGTACTTTGGTCTTTGCTCTCAGTCGGGCAAGGTTGAACAGCCTCCCGTCTGATCTTGTGTGCAGGTACTGTCCTTCTGTGGCAGTCCCAAATGCATGCTTCAGAAGCAGGGAGAAAAATATCCTGAAGCGGGTGGGCGCAAGAACACAGCCTTGTTTCACACCACTCTTCATGACAAGGGGCTCAGATATGCTGCCTTCATATAGCATTGTCGCCTTCATGCTGTCGTAGAAGGACCTGATCATGCTGTGTAGTTTTGGGGAGCATCCAATTTTCACCAGGATACCGAAGAGCCCTTCCCTGCTGACCAAGTCAAACGCTTTCGTGAGATTAATGAAGGTGATATACAGAGGCTTTTGTTGTTCTCTGCACTTTTCCTGCAGTTGTCAAAGGGAGAAGATCATGTCCACTGTGGAACGCTCTGCTCGAAAGCTGCACTGGGACTCGGGCTAGACACTCTCTCCTAGTTGTTGTAGGTGTGCTAGGACAACTCGGGCGTGCACTTTGCCTACAATGCTCAGAAGGGAGATGTCTCTGCAGTTGTTACAGTCACTCCTCTCGCCCTTGTTCTTATACAGGGTGACTATCTTGGTGTCTCTCATGTCTTGTGGCACACCTCCCTCTCTCCAGCACTGACAAAGAACATCACGTAGTGGCTGCAGAAGAGTGGTCTAGTAGCGTTTGACTAGATATGGTGGAATGCCATCCATTCCAGGTGCTTTTCCACAGGCTAAGCTGTCGATGGCCTTGCCGAATTCTTCGAGTGTTGGTTCAGCGTCTAGTTCTTCCATGACAGGTAGTGGTTCAATGGAGTCGATTGCAGAAGTGACAACAATATTTTCTCTGGAATACAACTCTGAGTAGTGCTCTACCCATCTCTCCATCTGCTTGCCAAATGTCAATGAAAACAGCAGCGGACTGCCTGTCAATCACCCAACAAGATGATTTCTCTATTTTTAAAATGGGGTCATGTGTACTCTTTTACAAATCATTCAAGAGACCTTATCCTTTTCTGTTATTTCTATCATTATTGCTTCCTCGTTAGTCTGTTAAACTTGTCAAACTGTCAGTGAATTGCAATACCGATAAAGATAAGCTAGCTAAAAGATAAATTAATCGAGTAAAACTGACATCAACACAGCACCTAGCAAAAATTGAATATAATGCATGAGCTTTAAAAGTTAATCTGTGTTGAGTCGGATGGCTGCTAATAAATAGTTTACCTCGGATTCCAGATTACACAGTCACTTGAGGAGGGAAAGCGTTTCCTTGCCATATTAATTTCTGTATACGTACCTTTGACAAAGTTCTAGGAAGCCTGCCGCTCTTAACTCCTCGTCGATCACATCTTCCAAATCGAATCCCTCATGCTGTAGCCGCGAAACCATTATTCCGATCTCACCCATGAACCTAGCAAAGGCCTTGACGCGTGTTTCCTTTAGCTGCTATCTCGTAAGCATTACCAATGCAATCATTTTCTATCTAGGATTGTGTCATAAACACGCGACACGCCACCTTCTCCGCCATTCAAGAGGCCGAACCGCATATATAAATTACAAATACCGCTGACCGCTGGTAAACCAGGCGACCAGGTCGGCGACCAGTCCGACCAGTAGAGTCCGAAGAGTCCCTACTCGTGTGGCACATCACAGGCCGCCCAAGCTCGGTATTTGTAAGGGAAAATTAACTTTACCCTTGCAAATGCTAAAATAAGCTGTAAATGTAGAAATAAACTTCGCTTACCGCTGCGTACAGTTGTCCTCGTCTTTTCTGTGCCATCGGTGGACAAACTGTGGCAGTTTTAGCTGGGTTTGTGGCTTTCGAATTTTTACGATGTCGTTTAGTTGTCATTTCCCTTCTTCTCTTTATGAGGGAAAATGACAACTAACGACATCGTAAAAAGCTTGAGCTGCCTGTGGGCACATGTGTCCCAAACCGATATGAAAGGTTTATAAGGAAAGCATGAAATGCTGAAAAAAATCGCAAAATCCTAGTTTACAGCGACGAAACTTAATAAAATGAACTTACTTTAACTGTACCTTGTTGTCTTTTAATGAAGAATAGGAGCAAATTTCAAAACTAGCCCAGAACGCCTCAAATAGACACAAAGATGCAGTAAAAGTAAGTTTCTTTTATTTATTTTCGTCGCTGTAAACAAGGATTGGCCGATATTTTTTCGGCATTTCATATTAGGGTTCCATATACACCCTACAGATCATTACGTTGACTGAGAATGATGAGTTTGGGACGCCTGTGCTCGTGTTCGAGAGTCTGGAAGTCACTTTCTTTTTGAGATCGTTGCCATTTTGTCATAGGGCTCCTGATATGGTCAAAATATCAATACACCACTTATTTCACTAAGTTCTCAAATCAAATGGTAATGTATGCGCCTTTCATGGCTGCACGTAGGTTTAGTGCTCCCGTTGTTTTAAATTATTTTATATCTTCTAGTCTTCAAAATCTCCCACGAACTACTAGAATGTGTCGAGTTCCGATATTTCTTAGTAAGGAAACGATTAAGGAGAAACGTTGGCCTTCCTATCGCGGACGACGAGCTGGACAACAAGTCAATAGCCGTGAGATCGTCAGGCGCCGTTGTATCAGCACCATTGAGCGACCGAGACGTGTGTACTGCTGGTCTTCGCAATCACACGGGACGCAAAGGAACATCTCTAACTGCAAGTATATTAGCCCTAACACACCTGGGTCTTAACTTGCGTTTGTGCCATCATTTCTGCTGTCAAATGTGATGTCTCTGGCTCCGAAAATGGACGAACTACGAGTGACGATTTGCAATGCAAATGTATGTTTTGCTAGTACAACAGAAACATGGCTTAAAGAACATATAGAAGACACTTTTGTGTCAATACCAGGCTACAACATCATTCGTCTCGATAGGAAGGACATTGATCATGGTGGAGTTTGCATGTACGTACGAGATTCTATCCGTTTTAGGGTGTTACATGATTTTATGAGCGACGAATTCGAAGTCCTGTGGATGCAAATATTGCCTAAGCGCCTCCCCAGGG
>OX421452.1:33623980-33626480 GCA_949126865.1 Montipora capitata | reverse complement strand
TGTACATTCAGCTGCTACTGAAAACTTTTATATAACGAGGCTAGAAAGGCAGCCTGAAGTCTTCACGATTTCTCCAGAAAAAAGCTAGAACACAAAATGCTTAAAATAAAGACATTTACTTAACCTCTGAGCTATTGTTATTCAGAACTCAGGAAATTATTGCTCATCCATCAGTTTTCCTCTAGCCTTATTTTTTAAATTGGAAGAAGTTATCGTCAGCTAGTTGCTACAATGACATTTTGTACTTCAGTGGAAATTTTTATTGCGGGCTTTTTTGTAATTTTCAATCTCGGTAGAGGTCGAACGTGCTTTCAGTCGTATTTATCAGGTAATAAAATCTGATAAATCGATAGATATAGAAAAACCTATTCCATTTTTTGCATTATCAGTTGCAAAGCTGAGGTTTTGCAATTACGCAATGCTAAACGACAACTGAATGATATGATACGTCCAGACTTCTTAACGGGAAAACAGACCGGTATAAATTTTTTCGCCCTACACTAGGTAGTATTTTTTGCCAACTTATTGAAGTAAATTATCTCCTAAGAGTAAATACACTGTAATATTATCAAGTTTCAATAAAATGCCTCAGTTCTCAGTGGTGCCATCCTACGAAAGCGCCTTTGCTTAGCTGGTTCCCAAGAACTACCTACCTTCTTATTCTAGTTGCATTTGGAGTACAGAATCATGACTGCTAACGAGGACTTAAGGACGTGCGCGCGAAAATCTTCCCACACTAAAATTTGTTTCATTTCTCGCCTGAAGTTAGGTCATAAATTACTTATTCCAAAAATGAAAAAAATTGGGGGGTCATCGACCTTGTTTCGGAGAAAAAGGCAAGGGAAAAATGCCTTAATTTCGACAGATGGGTCATCCTAACGAGATGTAGCCTCTTCTACCCATCCATCGAAAATCATGAAAATCATATGTTAAGCCCCGTTCAAACGGTCATGATAGTTGATGATAGTTGATGATAGTTTCAACTATCATTCACTATCATTGACTATCATGTTTGCGATCAAACGGTCCATGATAGTTCATGATAGTTGACGAAATCGCGCAATGTGCTGGCGTAGCTAACTGGTACCTAGTCTCCTACCGCGCGCGATTGTAAACAAATATGGCGGGGATTTGAATTTCGTGACGAAAATGGCTGTGTATCAGCCGAGAAGAGCAGCTATTGCCATAATTTTAGTGGCTGTAATGCAGGATGACATACGTGAAGAGTTGCTCGTTGTCTGGTTTTTTAGCTTTTTTAGCTTTTCTCACTTTCTCGCTTTCAGCGTCACTGTCGTCCGAATATTCGTCCAAATTATTGTTTTGTTGTTCCTCACAGGACGCTGGCAAACTTGCGGTAGCCATATTGCATTGAGCCCGCCTTGGTTACCCCCGCTGACCGAAAAACTATCATGCACTATCATCCGCTCGGTCAAACGGAAAAAACTATCATGAACTATCATGTCGAATTTGAACATGTCCAAACTGCATGATAGTTGATGATAGTTGATGATAGTGAATGATAGTTCGTGTTCAAACGTGCGTGATAGTTGAAACTATCATCAACTATCATCAACTATCATGACCGTTTGAACGGGCCTTTAGAGTGAAGGTTTCTGTGCATAGAAATATAACAAGGTTTTTTTTAGATAATTGCATGCCGCTAGGGATGTCGTAAACAGTAGAGTTAATCCTCAACGAGCGTTTTCGCAAAGCGCTATACGTTATAAACACTTCTGGAATTCAGGACACAAGGAAAGAAAAATTAAAAAATAAAAGATAACTTCTTACATTGTGATTTTTTCATTTCATCATATTTTGTAGATTGTAAGAAGAGTAACTGATTTTTTTTTCAAATAGGGGTCGCCGATGATCTAAATCGATGTGATGTTGCGAAGCTCTTGGAAAGTTTTTGCGTGACCTGTCGGGGAAGGACTGGAGCCCAAGACAGGCTCGATCTATGAAAGGTTTTAGCAAAACAAAAAAAAACTTTCTCGAGCATAGCAACGAAGTTTCAAGCAGGCGTCACCTTTATTTGGTTTTTGTTTTGTATCATATCTCTCCATTGCCGTCATGCTCATCTTCTGGAGTGTGGTATCTCTGGCTGTTTCCTCGTAGGTCCGCACTATTCAAGTGGATGAGGAAGAAAATATAATTCTGCCCTATTTTCATGAAAGTAAAGGAAAAGAATTTCAAAAACACGCAATCATTTTGAACTGAGAAGTTCGTAGCGTAATGAAAAATACAGCCCCATTAAATGTACGCAATGTCGCTGACTAAAATTACCCTTCCTCGTGTTTTCAAAACTTTCAGCTAGCCACTACTCGATTAGCTACCTTTTCCAGACCTTTTCCAGCCTCCCTTTCTCTTTAACGTTTCATGATGAATGGGAAATAAATGTGCCATTCTTTTGCTGGCCTGGAAATTTTTCCCCGGCATTTTTGTGGCCATAATATCTTAACTAATGCCTGAAATAATGCGTGGCATATTACAGTCGCGTTTA
>OX421452.1:33601480-33618980 GCA_949126865.1 Montipora capitata | reverse complement strand
CTCGCGCTCTATAGACTGGCGCACCTTATCCCACCACACTAATTGCCTATGATCCGGCAATTCTTTCCGTATGCCTCAAAAATTAATGATCTATTAAACTTTTATAACTCCTCCTTAATTTCCTTTTTTTGATGTTGTTAGTTAGCGTTTTTGCTATTGCAATTTTTTTTAAAATTTCCTTTATTTAGGTATTTATGTTTTATTTATGTATGTATGTAAATGTAAATGCCGTTAAAATAATTTAATATCGATACTTACTATTTGTAACTTATAAAAAAGACAGTAATTGGGCAACTGTTTTCTCTTAAGTTATTGTAAGTAAGTAACTGTAAGTGTAAGTATGTTAAGTAGTTGATTAAATATAAATAAAAAAAATAAAAAAATAAATTTTCCGTATGGTCAGGCCAAACTTACATGCCTCGGTTTCATTCTTTAATTTGTTAGGAGAAAATCTGCAATGCCCCAAATGTTTCAGTAAAGTCAGTGACGAAGATTGCCTCGCTCGTGCCACTGTAAAACCTTGCAAAGCTGACGAAACTGTTTGTCTATCCATGGCTGTACACTCAACTACCACAGGAAGCCGTTACATTTGGAAATGTAGCACTCAGAAGAAATATCAAATCATTGAAAAACATTGCAGGAAACCTAGTTTTTCAACACCTTTGGGAGAAGTCTGGTGCGAGGTTGGCGTGGTCGCTGCACCAGATGTGGTCACGAAGTAGACAGATAGTGTGTTCCTATTTGGCTAGAAGGAGTTTTTAGCTGACTGGAAAGAGCTTGAATACTTCGCTTTGTACATTATCAAAACGTGCAAACTGAATCATTTTCAAATATTAAAGCTATGCACTAACAAATGAGCTATACAGGTGAAGTTTCATTCGTTTCGTTGTTAACTTTTTCAGCAAGCGTTTCTGGGAGAAGTGGGTTGCCAGAGCAAAAGGAAAACCAAGAAATGATATTCGAGGTGTTGGTCGGGAGAAGTGGGGCGAAAGTTAAGTTCTCGCCCCATTTTTGGCACAACCAAAGCATCGTTAATCTCATACGTCGATTTTTCAACCCTAGGGAAACACTTTACTCAGAGCCCATTTGGTCTTTGACTTGCGATAGTCACTTCAAACAGATTAAAGCACAGTTAACTGTTCATGCTTACTGGAATCACATAAAAGCTTGAAGCACATAGATTTTTGAGTCTAAGCTTTGTTTTATTAATTGCACAAACCACATTGCTTGTTCAGCAAGCTCACACCAACCGCGAATTCTACGATAAAATAGATTATAAGTTTGTCGCAAAACCCCATACGGAATCTTCTCCCATGATCAATAGGAAAATACAATCTCATTAACCATTCCGAAAAAGATAAAGCGAGACCAAGTAAAGGATTTTTTGCTTTGTTAAGATAATTGTAGTTTGAAACACACTCTGTTCCCACTTTCTTTTAGCAGGATTAGCCTAACCCTCAGGGTAAATTCTATTGATCAAAATACTTAATCTATATGTCACACTCCCCTAAAACAAGAATACGATAAGATCGATAGTCCTGTAAACTCTAGAATATTTTCTAGGAAGAGTTTTCGACTTAAAGTCTTTTATTTGGCGAGTGCTTCCTTTTCTATCTCCAAAAGTTTCTTGACTCCATTGTACATGTCCTGGACGCATTGCACCTCTGACAGACCCAAACGGCGGCGGTTACTGATATCATAAACCCCAGCATCCTCTCCTGTTGACACGGAGTGTTCGCCGTGGATTCCGCGAGCCTGAAAAAAAAAAAGCAAAAAGCAAAGCGGGGTATGAAGACTGAGAAGATTAAGCAAGCAGATTATAGAACCCGCTATACCAGTCCATGATCACCTCTGATAAAGCAAAATCTGAATGACAGATGTCCAGGAAAATCACGTTATGACACCTCAAGTATACGAGACCTCCGCAGTGCGTAACCTTGCATTTTCGTCGAAGTAGAAAAGGTTAGGCCTCTGACTTAAACGTTTTTTTATGTTTATGTGAATAATAATAACAATGATAATAATAATAATAATAATAATAATAATAATAACAACAATACATTATTTTGGTAGCGCTAAGTCCAAAAGCGCTAAGAAATACAACAATTATGAGACTAAGAATTAAAAGCTTGATTGAAAAGAAACGTTTTAACTACTGATTTAAAATGAGGCGATGACTTCCTAGCTTCTAAGGGGAAGTTGTTCCATAATTTCTGCCCCATAACTTGAAAAGACCTACAAGGTACCTCCATGCGTTTTAAGGCGATAGAGTGGGACATTTACCTTAATAGTCTTTACAGAAGATAATGTGCGCACATGTGTAACTTTAGTTAATACCTGAATATGGTATTCATCACAGATCTTCTTGAAGTCCGGATGCTCAGAAGCATGCGGGATTTTCACATGGACACTTGCTCGCATTCCAGTTCCAAGATTTGTTGGACAGGAGGACAGATATCCTCGACATTCATCGTGTTGAAATCCGAGCTGTTTATCCAACTCATTGACCGCCGCACAGAGCCGACTGAATACAGACCCAATGTCGCTTCCTTTCAACAGACAAAAAGGGCTGGTTATTCAAATGAACTCTAACTTTCAATTCACTGATCATTTTACTTTCAAAGTGTTCTAGAACCGAGTTGCTTGAAGTAGAAGAAACAATTTGAAGCTCAAAGGTACCGGTGTCTTTACTGAAGCAAGAAGACAGATTTTTTAACTCGCCAGCACAACTGTAATAGAAGTTCCCCCCCCCCCCCCCCCCCAGAATATCAAAGGTGTTCTAGCGAGAAGGAAAGGAAATCTCCGCAGGGATCTCCCCAATTATGTCCAGAATTTTGGACGTATAATTAAACTCAGTCAGTTTAAACCACTCTCAGCTGCGAGCAGAGCCCCTCTTCAAACAGATCGAGGGCGATTTAAAAACGGCTCTGCTGGCAGGGTGGTCTAAAACCCACTATAACCAGTTTGAATTTTAACGCCTGCAAAACGGCGGAAGAGCGGAAGTGACGTTAGATTGACGTCATACCGGGCATGCATGATACGTTATCGAAACCGCGGCCAAGAAGGGTAAGTAAAGTTAGGAGTCAAAATCTTTAAATCCAATTCAACACCGAACTAGTGAACAGAACTTTTTCCGATGAATACTCATTACTTCACTTTTATTGCTCGTTTTTTGAGGATTGTCATAGGGTTGAAATAAACGATTCAACTTCACCTTTCTCCATACTGATGATTCTAAGCTGATCTTCCTCGTTTACCCACACAAGGAAGGTTTTGTTTTCGTTATGGAAGATGCCACGCCCTTGAGGCCACATCTTGTTGATCCCAGCTGACTCCAAGAAGCGGTCACCTTTCTTGAACAGGAAGTGATCATTCACAAGTTGCATTCGCGTCTCCTCGCTCATGCCAGATAATGGATAATATTTGCCTGCCAAGTCGCCTGTCAAGGCTGTAAGGACACCAACAATCTGAAAAGGAAAGAAATCACTGACTGGTCAAATTAAGTTGGTTTTTTCCCTTTACATCTTAGTGTTGAACGCTGTGTGCTCTTCACAAACTATAAATGGCAGGTCCCTTATGTTACTGGGCAGAGAAGAGGTAAATCGTTTATTAACTAAAACACCTAGCAGTCGGTCAACAGACTGTGCTAAATACATCAAATAATAAATTATATAAATATTTGGAGAATATACTAACTAAGATGAACTACACAAATAAATATGTACATGGTCATGCACTTGCATCAATCGGCATGCCCATTTATATCGTACGGCTTGCCCAAAGAAAAACACTGTTTCCCGTCTGTTCCCCGAAGCGAGGTCTTATTTGACAGGACTTATATCTGTATATGTGACCGTCTGGAAATACACCAGGCTGGGGAGTCAGGCTAGCAAAATGGCCATTATTTGCGCCCCCACCTCATCCATCGTATGTGGGCTCTGTTTTTTAAGCCGCTCTCGACCAGAATCCTGAGTTATTCTCAGAGTACCACGATTTTCCTCTCTTATGAAAATCGACTCCAACCTAATTTAGCTGGCCGTGGTGCTGTGTCCCGTTGTCATTCATGAAATGTTTTGCGGCCGTTAGAGGCGTCTTACATATGCTTTCGGCCCGATCTCGAATCCGTAACCTTTTGATTGCCCAAAGTGATCGATATGTAAATTCTCTTCAGAATTTCAAGGAAATATCAGTTAGACAGGTATTGAGAATGAGGATTATTATTAACTTAGAAGATATTAAGGAGCAAGGGTGGCACAGTTGGTTAGTGCGCGGCCTTGGTACAAGAGAACCCGAGTTCGATCCCCGGATCTCACATCCTTGTTTCGACTTCTTTCCTTTCAGTGTAGCCTAAGTAGCTGTAAATACCCATGAAACGGAGCACTGATGGAAAGAGGGGGGTAAAATGAGCGCACCGTCGGCTTCTTGAGAGAGTACTCGCTAGGGAGTAAAGGAACTTCCGGCGTTAAATAAGGTGTACCTTTACCATTACCTATTATCCTGATAAAACGCTAAATTCTCATTACTACCCAACAAAGAACTTTATGATGCTAGTTGGCAGAATCAACGTTTCGATCGTGCATGGAAACGAAAGAGTTAAGACTTCAGGGTGAGTAATAGGGACATATTATAATTTGAATCTGGAGTCTTATTGCCCTTAATGTCACTTTTTTTCCAAATTTATTTTTCATGGATTTAATCGTTTAAAGTTGTACTTTATTGTTATTTCCTTTGACTTCCAAGTTTTCACCTGTTGGAAGAGTGGATAAAAACTGATAAGAAGTTCACCACAATATTGCATGAACAATGATGTATGGCATACTTCAACCCTCAACCCTTAGCATAGGCATCGCTTCCTTGTTGCTCGAAAGAAGCCCGGAGTAAAGTTGGACTTAACTAACGGAAACTCACTCCTACCTTTTGTTCCACTTCAACTCTCTCTTTGTTGCCGATACTAGGTGGCAAACCATAACCCTTAAGATTTCTAGCCACGCGGATGCGAGTGGATCTGATGAACGCTCCATCTGGATCAAGGTTAGGAGCATCGACCTTGTCAGGATTCATATCCGAGGTATGCTTATCCGTTAGTTTATAAGGAGCATGGTATTCCTCAATGACTGGATCAAAAATCTTGGCAAACAAGGTGTAGGCCTCTTGTTCAGTAGCATAAATGCCATTTGCAGAGTCGAGTTGCTCGACACCTGAGATGATCTGGTCCCAGAGATTAGAACCTCTAGCCGTCTTCTTGACTTTGAGCTCGTTGAAAAGGTCTTCTGTAAGGAACTTTTTCATGAGAGACTTGACCTCAGACCCATTGAGTGCCTCAGGAAATTTAGCCTGCTCCTTACTGAAAAGACAAAACGGAATAACCATTATATTGAAACAATGATGATTCCTGACCCACGATAACGCTTATTCTTAACTTAATTATGTGGTAGAGTCATTGCCCCATCAGTCAATATGGAAACCTGTCGACTGTAACAAAGACGATATAGCCTTGTCGATAATGATGAATGCTGATGGTGCCGTTTGCTGCATGGCTATGGAATAACAGAGAAGCCCCTCAAAATCGACCTACTCCCAACTTGATATGATCAATGATTTCAGTCCACATGTTCCATCATGGAGGCTTACTCGATAATCCCACAGGAGCTCCTCATGGAGACTTACTCGATAACCCCACAGGAGCCCTCAAACGAGTTTTCAACTTAAGATAAAAGAGGCTATTCATATTCAAAGAGAACACCTTCTTTGAATCAACAATTACATCATGTCAATCTAAAACTAGTATCCTTTTAATTCTCACATTGTCACGTTTTATGTACATTTCGTTGTTACTAGCATAATTGGCACTTTTTCCTACTTATAAATTCAACTTCTACGCTTTGTACATTAATCAACTGAAGATGACAGAAATTTCTGTCGAAACATGTCTTACAAACTTAAACGTTTTGTCGTTTTCTTTAAACCCCACAGTTCTATTAAAATTTAGCCTCAATGTGTTAACTATAATGTAAACCATCACTTTTAATTGTTTTTCTTTGACGGTATTACTTTCTAAATTGAATGTGTAACCAGTTAAGCGCAAATTAAGTGTCGTTGTGTACTGTATCCCATACAAGTTCCCAGTCATGTCCAGGGGCACTTTCCCGTCACTTAAAATGTAGAATTAAACACAAACAAGAGAATAACCCTCACTAAGTACAGTGTAAAGGCAAAACTAACTTACGCTATGGCGTCTTTCTCGATTTCCAAAAGTTTCTTGACTCCATTGTACATGTCCTGGACGCACTGCACCTCTGAAAGACCCAAACGCCGACGGTTACTGATATCATAGACTCCCGCATCTGCTCCGGTAGATTCCGAGTGCTCGCCATGAATTCCGCGAGGCTAAAAGGCAAACGAAGAGATTTATTGTCACGAAAGACTAACAACATTAATGGCGAAGAAGTGAAGCACAAGTGGAATCTTTCTGATCATTGGTTGAGGTGATTAGATGGGTATGAAGCAATGCTTCCTTGCACCCGGCTTTACTTGGACGTATTTTGTTTCTTGGTAGGTCTTGGCATCGTAAGCAGGTGAATGGAGAATGGAAGGGACCCTCAAGAAGTGATTCCCATGCGATGGTATGGGAGACCTGAACATGTATATTGCACTCACCAATTTGCCTGCACGCCAACAGGCCTCATACAGGAATGAATAGTAAAAATCTATTTCAAAGTATATCATGGGGCCACCTTCTGCAGCAAGTAGCAACCACTGTTACAAAAACTTACGATGATTTGCAAAGCCCTTCAAACAAGACATCTCCTACCTGGATATGAAACTCATCACAGATCTTCTTGAAGTCCGGATGCACAGAGGCATGCGGGATTTTCACGTGAACACTTGCTCGCATTCCAGTTCCAAGATTGGTAGGACAGGAGGACAGATATCCATGCGGTTTGGTATGCTGAAAACCAAGTTGTTTGTCAATCTCATTGACCGCAACACAGAGACGTTTAAACACGGACAAGATGTCACTTCCCATTTCCATGCTAATAATGCGCAGTTGGTCTTCTTCGTTGACCCAGACCAAGAATGTCTTGTTCTTGTTATGGAATATACCTCTTCCCTCCGGCCATTCTTTGTTAACACCGGCTGACTCCAGAAAGCGATCACCTTTTTTAAATAAGAAGTGATCGTCGACAAGCTGCTGCCTCGTCTTCTCATCCATACCACTCAAAGGGTAGTACGTGCCGGCCAGATCGCCAGTCAGTGAATTCAACACTCCTACAATCTTCTTCTCCAGGTCAACCCTTTCTGCTTTGGACAAATTAGGGGTCAGGTTGAACCCTTTAAGATTGCGCGCAACGCGTATACGAGTTGAACGGATGAATCTCCCTTCCGGGTCCAAATCTGGAGCCTCTATTTTCTCCGGGTTCATGTCGGAGGTGTGTCCATCCTTAAGCTTGTACGGGCTGTGGTATTCTTCGATGATTGGGTCGAGCAATTTGGCAAAAAGGGTGTAGCTCTCCTCGTCTCCGGCATAAACCCCATTTGCTGAGTCCAGGTTTTCCAACCCTGATTTAATCAAATCTGTTAGAGTGTAACCATTTTTCGTCTTTTTGTCCTTCAGCTCGTTGTAAACGTCTTCAGTTAAATGCTTTTTTAGAAGCATCTTAGGGTTGCATTCCGGGCTTGAAAATTCTGGTGGCAACGACATCTTGCTAGGTGATCTGGAAATTAATTGCAAAAAAAAAACTAATCAGATAGATTATCCGGCATCGAGACGCTCTTCTTACATTGAAGTTATTATTTCATGCCAACCAAGACTAGCCTTGTCAGTTTTAATTGTTGCGTTGACGATTGATCATCGCAAACAATTACATGCAGGCTTGTTTTGATGACGGTCCCAAACTTAAGTTTCACCGGTAAACCGCGTCCTCCTTAAATGAACACATGCAGGTTCAATGCCTCTAACTTGAAAAATTTCTCTCCGGTTCTCGATATTGCTATAAACAGTCGAGACGACGTAACCTACCTGAGAACTATTTGGATATCAGGTGTTTATTCTTCGTGCGTTACTATATAAAGTATCAAGTGAAGCTATGATCCTCGGACGTTGCTAAGGAAGTGAAATATTACTTCCGGTGACTGACGTCATCATATCGTGAGCTGACCAGAAAACCCACTCACCGACCTCGAAAAATTGATAACAATCTTCTAATTGGTCTGGATAAAAGCAGTGATGAAATTAATTTAAAGAAAAACACTACACTCCTGAGTTTTACAGACATGTTTCGGCAGTTGCCTTTGCCATCTTCAGTGTGAAATGAAAAATAAATTCCAGTGAAATATAAATACTGGAGAAATTACAATAATAATAGCAATAATTAAGACTATGACAATAGTAATTCAAAATTAAACCGAAAGTTTTAAATTAACATGTTTGACCTGTGCGTTGAGTGTTGGTTTGTCCCAAAATATGTGCAACGCCAGGCGTCGCTCATGTGAAGTACGGCATCTGAACAGGGCCTAATTGGGGCCTATACATGAGCCGGGCTGGCTCGTTTAGCCAAGATCCTGGCACATCTGAGAAAAAACCACTAAAAATCAAATTTGCGATTACATGCAAAAATCTCAGCCCGGTTAGCCGAGATCCCGGCATTACCATGCCTGAAAAAACGGGGCTGAGATTTTTCCGTGTAATCGCGTTCACCGGGACAGCCCGGTTAGCCGGGCCAGCGATTTCTAACCACATCACTCCACTTTAGGACCCTTTAGAGTAAAATGGCCCCCCAGAATAGTCGTCTTTTTATGTTTGATTAAAAACTTATTATTAATTCATGAGCCTAACAGCCTATCAAAACATCGATAAAACGTCACGTGTATGAACCTTTATACTTGGTAATCTATGATCATTCTGAAAAACCAGTGGCGGTTTTAATTTCAGTCCCAGGGGAGTGGGGGATGAATGTGCAAACGGATAACCGTGCAAACAATGCAATTATCGCTTCTTCTCAAATGAAACGATCTTTATATAAAGGTAAATTGCCTACTCAAACTCATTATGCTAAAAAACATATAGACAAGTCTTATATTTGTAGGATCCCAGACATAGTCAATATTCGTTGTTTTGCTCTAACACACAACAACCTGGCTTTTATGATCAAATGAACTGAGCAAGAAGCGTCCCTTTTGACCAACGAGTAAATTACGTGTTAAGTGGAACTATGACAACTATCAAAACAGCATTTCCCGAAGAGCCGCCTAATGAGGATTTTTAGCTTTTTCATCTGGTGGATGAGTCGGAAAATCTGCAATCCGTCACCGGCATCCTTGCTATGCATTCGTACTGAACGACAAAATATAATAATTCACGTGAGGCAAAGAATCAGTTTTTCCGAAAAAAAAAAAAAAAAAGAAATTATCGTTATTTTAGGGTCTATTCTACTTTAAAATCGATGCCTTATTTCTTCGCAGTGAGGCCAACACGTATATCGTGACGATGCTGTGAAGAAATTTATCCATTCAAGTATGCCCTGGTCACCGTTTCAACATCCGTTCGATTTTGTTGAACAGCGTTGTTGAAACTCTTTTGCACTCCACCCCTCCCCCCCTCTTTCAACCGTGTTGAAACATGTTGAAACGAATTTGAATCCATATTGAATGACTTCGAAAGTGTGTTGAAACGGTTTGCTCACCCCAGCAGTCGAAATCGTTCAACATCGTTCAACAAAATCGAACGGATGTTGCCTTAAGACTTCAAATCCGCTATTAAGCCGAAGCATTACATCTAAACCTAAATTGCCTCTATTTCAGCTGCTTATACGGCTCGGCTCCAGGGTTAGTATTCTACTAAATTTCTTTTCTGTGCGAAGAAAATAATCCGCAGTCATGAGTACGTGAGAGATCAAAATGGTGCGAAATAAAAAGATCGCTTTTCATCCTATGGCAGCAACATGTCGTTAAAACTTACGGTTGTACTTGAGCTTGTTGCTGGTTATTATCGCCTGTCTGATTGTTGCTCTCTGGTTCGTTCGCAGCAGACCCAACTACGGGTGCAGGATTGGGTGAGTTTGGTTTGCTCGGCTTCGATTTTGACGGGAAGAGACCCATAGCTTGCAGATGAACGTGACGCTCCAAATTTACATACTTATTTTATTTTTCCCGTTTAACGTGTAGTTTTATGCTGTCTCTTGGGACCAGCCATGCTCCATCTTAACCCTATTGCAACGGACTAGAACTGTGTGATCTTCATTTGTAAGAACGTTCTTATTCACGTGTTTAATACTTATGGAGCGAACTAAGCAAACTAAACACTCCAGTTTTTGTTGAATTTTTTTTTTTCAAGCGCTTTCTGGAAAAGTTTGTCATGCTGTTTGGATAACATTTTAATCTAATAGAAGTTTATGCAAATTCAAATCAGTGGTCCAAACTTTTGTTTTGAAAGACAAGAATTAGCGCTTTGTATTGAAAAACAATTGCACTATACTATTGAATTCTAGTTGCATAAGCGTGACCGGCTTAAGGTGGTTCAAACCGGTTTCAACGCTTTCAAGTAACATTCTTATTAGAAGGATTGGAACTACAACACTGTATCACATGACAGCGATGTTATGGTCCATGACAGCGATGTTATGGTACCAAACAAGACGCGGTCATTTCTGTGACGTAATACGGAAAAGCTCAGCAACGGAAAAGCTCAGCAAAAAGCACCCTTTATTTTGGCTTCAGTTACCCATATCTCAAAAACGAACTCGGTGACCCCCATCTTTTATTGCTGGAAAGTGATCACAAGATCAAGATGAAACTTTCTTTAAAGTTTAAAAAAATTCTGTACAGCAGATTAGAGCCACCTTAAATCTGTGAGTTTTGTGAAGGTGGCTTTGATTTGCGGTACATATTCTTTTAAAACTTTGCAGAAAGTTTCATCGTAGTCTAGTTTAGTCTTCTGATCACTTTCCAGCAATAAAAAGTGGGGGTCACCGAGTTCCTATTTTATAAATGAGTAACTGAATCCAAAATAAAGGGTGTTTTTGCTGGGCTTTTCCGTTGCCAAGGTTACTTATTACGTCACAAAAATGACCGTGTTTCATATGGTACCATAACATTGCTGTTATGTGATATAGTGTTGAAGTGCCAATCATTTTAAAGAGAGTGTCTCGGCAAAGTGTTGAAACTGGTTTGAGCCACCTTAACACTCCGCAAAAGAAAGCATTAATTTGGTTCCAACGTTTTTTGCCTTGACTGCTAAAACATTTCATTTGGATGACGATGAGGTCATTTTGGCTGTTTGTGATTGGCTTTTGATGAGATCCTCTTGTCTGTTTGTGATTGGTTTCTTGTCAGCATATTGTGACTTTATTGAACTACTCACTTGATTGCTGTGCCAGACAGAGCTCTACTCCAAGCCAGCATTATTCAGACTCTATTTTAATTCGCCAAACACGCGCGCTAACTTGCCTAAAAGGAAACGAAAACTATATTTTCCCTTCTTAAAATTAATGCATTACGAATAATGTATTTATTTCTTTCCCTGCTAAAATTTACACGTGTTGTTTCAGGTGTCTCAAAGGATTACGCTGGGTTGCGTCATGCTTCAAATTGCACCCTAATTTATGTACACCCCTTCTTTTATCATTCTCAATGATGACGTAATTTGACTACCTGTCAAATCTGGTCTGAAGGGTTGCATATAACCACTCATGCCTACCAAGAGTAGCCTTGTCGGTTTTAATTGTTGTGTTGACGATTGATCATCGCAAACAATGGCATGCAGACCTGTTCTGACGACGGTCCCAAACTTAAGTTTCACCGTTAAACCGCGTACCCCTCAAATGAACATATGCAGGTTCAATGCCCCCAACTCGAAAAAATTCTCTGCGGTTCTCGATATTGCTATAAACAGTCGAGACGACATAACCTACCTGAGAACTGTTTGGACATCAGGAGTTTATTCTTCGAGTGTTACTATATGAAGTATCAACGATAAAATGATAAATATGAAATCAAGTAACGCTATATGATCCTGCAGTCACAGTTGTTACTATGGATATGGACATAGCTACGTCATTGAGAGACCGATTAGTGCGCACGCTCATGTCCATCAATGTGGAAAGAGAGCGGCAAACGGATTCAACTTCATTCAACATCCGCGAAAACAAACGAAACGTTGAATGGTTGTTCTAGCAAAGTTTAAATGCTTTTAAACTCATTCTAAAGTGTAAATAAAGTGTAAATAAAGTGTAAATAAAGTGCAACATCATTTGCCCGGCCCATAGTGTGTTGAAAGTAGATCCGAAATAGGGTTTTCCGGATTCAGAAGTGAAATCAATGTACTTTTTGGTCTTAAAACCGATGCAGAATTTTTCCTTTGAGGTTTGCAAGTCTGAGCATTTCCGACCTTGTTTATTTACCCTTCAGAGAACAGCAGCACGTCACAATTATTCAAGATGGCGGCGCCCGCGAACAAAAATAAGACGATTCTATAAGATATTAATTTTCGGATACAAACGCTTTCTTTGAAGAATTGTGAAAGAAATTTAACTGTAAAGGTTATTTCCTGTGATTTAAAATTATTATCTTCCTGGAGGGGACGTCCCCTAAAAACGTCTCACCTTTAAGGTAATATGGAAAATTTCAGTGGAGGGCCTCTACACGTAAGAATGGAATTCTCGAGTTTCCAAATGGCTATAAAACGTTTTATTACACGACTGAAACAGTCCGAGGGCCAATAACTAAAATCAACCAATCACATAGCTTCATTTCTGGTCCCGCGAGGGCCGATATTTTCTCAGCATCGGACCGAGTATTGTCCCGAATGATTCCTCGCGATTCGGAACAACATTTCTTCTCTCTCAAATCAAAATGGTGAACAGTACGAACTACTTTTCTGTCAAAAATCAATGGAAAACTCATGAATGGATAGCTGAAAAAGAAATGTCCTGTTTCAATCTTGAAATACGAACATTTTTGAAGACTGGAATAGTGGTGAAGAAGCTAAAATGTCGAAATCCTCACCTTCGGGAGATAATACAATGCAATACATACCGTTAATTGACCGCTCCCCATAGGGCCTTTCAGGGCCAATGAAAAAATCAACGAAACAACAGAACACAACAATAAAAACAATTTACAAGTGCAGCTGGGAAGTTGAACCCGGGACTACCAGGAACAAATTCAGCGAGTGGTCAGAGCAGGTCTTGAACCCGGAATCTCCGGATCTCAAGGCAAGCACCCTAACCGCTGAGCCACACTGCCTCCTGCCAGGAGGCAGTGTTTACACATATTGTAGCAACAGCCATGACAATAAATCTGAACGCGAAGTCAACAATAACAGCCAAGAGCGAAAACATTTCATTTCTGCACAAAGGTCAATCAGTGCACCGGGAAAACAACATTGATGAACTGAGGCACTTCAGCGTTTTGTGATAGCATAAACAAAACAAAACATCCAGAGGAAATGACAATGTTTGAACTTGACAAACTATTGTCAACATTTTTCATTGATTTCCAAAAAGAAAATGGCGAAGAGTATTAGACAAGTTCGGAAATTTCGATTAGAGATGTCCAACAAAGTACTTCAAAGGACTCACAAACCAATGGAAAGAGGACCCGAAGACCCATTTTTTTACTGTACAGTGAAGCACAAAAGAAAATCCGACAACGACCGTCAACATCTGGTACAAGCGTACACCACTGGATCTGAAAACTCAGCTTGAAAGATTGTCAGATGCGGTTTTTGAGGAGAGAGAACGACCTCGAAGCTGTCTTTGCTTGTGCAAATATTTCTTCCATCTTCAGGTTGCACATTTCAAATCGTGAGAGGGCCGGCTCAAATAGTGAACGAGCTGGCTGCAAAGCTGACCAAGAAGAATCATCATCGAAAGCGACCACGAAAATGAATCAAATCGGCACCTCAATCGCCTTTGATAACGATGATTTGCAGTGCCAACCACGGCGTTTCGACGTTTAGTTGTATCCTTCCAACAATCAGGACCCAAACAAATAACAAAGTAGCGTCTAGCGTTTTTAATTCGAGCAAATTTTGCTCCGCTAGACGAACACACGAATCCCTCGGTCTCAGCAACTATGCAAAAAAAAAAAAAAAAAAAAGAAGCAAAATCACGTGACCAAAATGGCGGGAAGTAGAAACAGGGAACCCTGCCGCAACACCCCGTCCCATGCGCAATCCAATGAAGCATTACGGTAACAATCAGGCGCAGGTTCCCGACGAAACTTAGTCTAACAAATGAGTGTCAATATCAACGTCAAGTTAGATCCCTTTATCTTAATCAATGTCTTAGTCACGATCAAGATTTCCTGCTCCCTTTAATAGGCAGAGTCTCTGTCTAGATCGCAACAATGGCTTAGAAGATCTGGTCTTAACTTCAACTGTGTGCACGAGCCCATCTCTTCCGGGAAGTACCCTGATTATACGGCCTAGCTGCCACTGACAGCTGATTTGGAATTTGACCTTAGATAGCTCAAGATTCTGGTTCCTTTGGTTGACAGTGTTTTTACTAACTTTCTCTGGAACCCCTTGAAGTTGCAGTCTGCCCATGAGGTTGGACGTGATCATTGAACCAACAGCGGCTGAGTCCAACAGACCATATGTAGTAAGTGAATTTCCGTTGTCAGCAATCACTCTCAATGGAACAATCTTAAGCAGCACAAAACTCCTACAAACGTCCTCCATTGTTGCATTGTTCACAAATAGGTTAGAAACTAGGGACGAGCTCTGATCAACACTACCTTCAACATCCTCAGTCTCATTTATTGTCGGAACATGTATCAGTGAGTGGTGATCTTGTGGGCGAGCACAGTCCTTTTCGACACAACTGTTTGTCCCCTGCACACCTTGCAGTATTCACTTTCACTGTAGTTCTTTTGTCTGTCTTCTTGTTTACCAACAGTTGGGGGCTTCATCTATCATTGATTCCCTCTACCTTCAGATGCTTGAACCCCGGTTGCCAAAGTAGTGATTCTTGGACCAGTCGATTCTCTTGGGGCCAATTTCTTGCCGTTCTTGATAACACCGAACTTCACCCTCGTGTCGCTTGCTCCACCATACACAGGGTCATTCTCAATTAGTGATTGTGCTACAATAAACTTGGAGAGTGCCTTCAAGTCAGGCTCCCTTTCATTTGATCTTTCCCGATACTACTTTGCAACCCTTCTCCATCTCCCTTGGAGGTGACCTGGCAAGCGATCATCGATGTGTCTCAAGTTAGTGGTACAATTAAGTTCACATGACTGTAATTCGACCATTGCCCAGCAACAGTTCTCTATCTTATCTGACAAATCCAGACATGTTGCGTTATCTTCAGCACTTATCTGTGGCCCATCAGTAACGGACGATTTCAAAGCCTGAACTATCATAGCACTCTGTCCATTAGCTGTGCTCCAGCACCTTCAGGGGCAGCTGACATCCATTTGGCAACCCATTGTAATTCTCAATCACTTCTTTGGCTACGCCGGGAGTTTAAGACATGAAGTAACTCATCTTTTCACTGTCAGACAAAAATTTGTTACATTCCACTTGGTCCTGAAAATTTGCTCTACATCGTAGGTACTTGGCAGGGTTGCCATCAAACGGAGCAGGCTCTGGTGGGGGCTGTGACAGTCTAAGTTCCATCCTTTCCCAGAAAGTCGTTTAAAGTTCACATAGAGTCTGCCTTTGAAGGAGAATTTGTTCGGTCTGTGCAAGTTCTCGGCTTGTCTGAACATCTCTCAAAGCATTCCTCGTAACAGCGCAACCATTATGCTCATCTGCACCTCGGTTAGCAGAACTCCAACCGATGTTAGCCTCAGGTTCTAACACTTGTGGGGGTCGGAAAGTTTAAACTCTGGCGCATCCGGATTCAAGGCACCCCTGGGCTGATTTGTTCCTGAGTTAACAGATGACTCTAATAGGCCTTCTTTGGTCAATCTGTTATCTGGGTTAGCATTGTCATTATCAGGGTCATCTGACCCTAGGTATTGCTCTTCGTCTTCTTTCGCTGCATCCTCATGGCACATTCAGCCATTAACCTTGCTCTTTCTGCCTCCGTTTTGGCAGCTTCAACTTGATCAAGTTGACCAATTCTCGCCTTTAATTCAGCTTCCTTAGCCTTAGTTTCCTGGGCTCTCGTTCTGGAGGAGGTACTACTTGTTCGCGAGGCTTTACTGTTTTTTCTAGAGTTCATACTTGATTTGGTTGAGTTCCTTTCCTATTTTTCGTTTCTGGTTTGCTGTTCAGCATCAATCACCCATTTACAAACCACTTCGCGAAAGGGCACTATCTCCTTGTGCAAAGTAATAAAAACTTGGTGGTCCTGTGCATGCTCTTCTGTAATCAACAACTCTTGTATCTCTTCACGAAGATCTCCAAACAACTTAAACGTTCATTCAATTTGATACATTCCTGACTAACTAATTCAAAGTTCTTATTCAGACCCATGAGTATTTCAATATTAGCGACATGAGCCTGCATTTCTCTCTTAAGCTTCTTTCGCTCACGAACAAATTGAGCAAGTTTATAAGATTTACCTTTGTCCGTTAACTTGGGTTGCTTCTTGTTGTCAACATCCACCGTGTTAGAAGAAGCACCTTTTAGACTTGCATCAAAGATTCCATGTCCATTCAATTTTTCCATATAATGACCTGTGTCATATTCGTGGTTTCACACTCTTTAGTCGCGTCGAGTAGCCTGACTGATAATTTCTATCATCGTAAAATTCGCTTGGGGTTACAAGATAACGTTTCCTCAGAAACGGTCGTCATTTTCGTCAGCAATAAATGGCCGTTTTTAAACTAGAGACGCATATTTCGTCTGGGACGAACTTTGGCAAATATTTTTTCTGCGTCTGTTAAATTCTTCTAGTAATAAAGACGGGCACAAGACGCATTATTCGTCTGGACGAACTTTCAACAACAACAACAACAACAAGACGAATTATCCGTGTTGTGCCAGTATTTATACTAGACGAATTTAACCGACGCCAGACGAATTATGCGTCTCATATGGTTCGTCCCGTCTTTACACTAGACGGATAACATGAGAGACGCATAATTCGTCTGGAAAGATTATGCGTCTGTAGTATTAAAACGGCCAATCACTCCTGCGTCGCCTTATAGTTGATGCTTTGACCCAAACAAATCTTTCGTGCTCAGTGAAAGAAGATGACCAAAGATACCATTCCTTTAGTGAGAAAGCGAAGACAGCAACTCGATCCAAACAACTGTAATTTGAAGTGACTGTCGAATCCAAACAAGCACAATTCGAAGTCACTGTAAGATCAAATCCACTGGTAAACTGGCGTTTCGACGTGTATTTGTATCTTACAACAATCAGGACCCAAACAAATAACAAAGTAGTGTCTAGCTTCTCTACTTCGAGTGAATTTGCTCCGCTCGACGAACACACAAATATCTCGGTCTAAGCAACGATGCAAAAACAAAAGCACGAGACTGAAATGGCGGGAAGTAGAAACAGGGCACCCAGCCGCAACAGTGTTTTTAATTTATCAAGGGGTAG
>OX421452.1:33588980-33598980 GCA_949126865.1 Montipora capitata | reverse complement strand
GTCTTGATCATTCCACCATTACTTTCCTAATAACACATTTTTCCCAAAATTCCAGGAGTTCTGTTACATGCGATTTCCTCAGACGTAATTTCATAATTGCGAAAGTCTTAAAAATAAGTTTTTTTAAGTTGAAACCAGAAACGGAGGATTTAACAATTTGAATACAATTGCCCCTGGCGTCCATTATCACGAAATATTGAATAAGTAAACAAACAATTTCAAAAAGGGACTTTACTAATTTTATGCTAACCACTCCTCTTCACTTGATGGATAATGGTCATAATGGAAATCCGACAATGAGAAATCAAAACAAAAGAAACACTGCTGAACACGATGTACCTCTTCTCCACATACTGTGCTCTCTATTGCAATAAATAATCACTTCGAGTTGATCCTCTCAACCTAATTTATTCAGTATTTGAAGTAGTTTGCGACACAAGATAAATAAATGATTCTGAAAAGCGAAAATTTATGCCAAAGACTTTAAAACATCTGAGACGATCAGAAGTTTTGAAGAGAGCTCTTGGTGAATAAAGCCGAGTCATTTTCGAAGTGATTAAACTAAATTTACTTTACAATAACAAACTGTTGACAAATGCTGTGTTCATTATATCTGGAGCGTGACGACTGAATTTTCGTAAAGCGGCAAATGGCGATGGCAAAATATGACTTCAACCAATAAAAAGCAAAAGGGACGCAAAATTTACGACCAGTAGGCAAACCTATACATTAATATCAATCGAGCTACGACGAAGGTTTGAAGAAAGTGCTGAGCTATTTGCTTGTATTTTCCTTCACAACCAAACTGAGTATCATTTGCCATGAGTGAAAGAGCCGGACAACTGAATTTCCGTTTCGTACGACAGAACGGCTGTATGAACGCCTCCCCAAAAGATCCACTTGTTCCAGAGATCATTTTTTCGTTTAAAATGAAATGATTTCGGCATTGAAATCCTTCAGAGCTCGATGCCGATTTACTGTGAAAGTTTTCCGGTTTTATTTTTTTGTTATTGTTTGCGGTTGCCAAAGAAACCTAAACATGCCAAAGTTACTAGTTTAAATTACAGCATATATGTTGGAAAAACGAATGTCCCAACAACGGTTTCTACTTCAGTATTCATTACAACACACAGCAAATTCACACCCTGACATTCTCCATAGATTGCGATTATATCTGAATTATGCACTATGAAATGAAACTCTTAAAACCATTTTGCTAACAAGAGGTAAATTATTCAGACAACTGATGTCCTTGCTTCTCGAGATTGATTTAATATAACTTAATTGTCACGCTATAGATATATACAAATATATTTCCGACACCTTATGAAGTCACTTAGGCGATGGTATAAAAATTACGCAGAAATAAAACTGTGTAAAAAAATATAGCCCTAACGATTTTCCCTTTCTCTATAGAAGACCTAAGACAGTTCGTGACGTGAAAAGCACAAAAATCGTGAGTTGACTCATGGCGCCATAACATTTCCATTTTATGCTTTGAAATTGCCTACACAAACTCATGATGCTAAAAGATATAGACAAGTCTTATATTTATAGGATTCCAGACATAGAAAGTCAATATTCTTGTTTTTGCTCAAACACACAACAACCTGGCTTTTATGATCAAGAAGCGTCCCTTTTGACCAACGAGTAAATTACGTCTTAAATGGAACTATCAAAACATCATTTCCCGAAGAGCAGCCTAAAGAGGATTTTTAGCTTTTTCATCTGGTGGATGAGTCGGAAAATCTGCAATCCGTCACCGGCATCCTTGCTATGCATTCGTACTGAACGACAAAACACAATATTTCATATGAGATAAAGAATTAGTTTTTCCGAAAAAAAAGAAGAAGAAGAAGAAATAATCGTTATTTAAGGGTCTATTCTATTTTAAAATCGATGCCTTCTCTTTTTGCGGTGAGGACAACACATATATCGTGACGATGCTGTCAAGAAATCTGTGCATTCAAGTATGCCCTGGTCACGATGATAGTAATCTAAGACTTCAAATCCGCTGTTGAGCCGAGACATTACATCTAAACCTAAATTGCCTCTCTCTCTCAGTTGTTTATCCGCCTCGGCTCCAAGGTTAGCACTCTTCTAAATTTCTTGCTTTTGCGAAGAAAATAATACGCAGTCATGGGTACGTGAGAGATCAAAACGGCGTGAAATAAAAAGATCGCTTTTCATCCTATGGCAGCAACATGTCGTTAAAACTTACGGTTGTACTTGAGCTTGTTGCTGGTTATTATCGCCTGTCTGATTGTTGCTCTCTTGTTCGTTCGCAGCAGACCCAACTACGGGTGCAGGATTGGGTGAGTTTGGCTTGCTCGGCTTCGATTTTGACGGGAAGAGACCCATAGCTAGCAGACGAAGGTGACGCTCCAAATTTACATACAGCTATTCAATATTTATTTCTCCTCTTCGATGAATCTGATTGTTAATTAACTCAGGGGTGGGTTGATTGGACTAAAGGTGACGTGATCAATATTTGGTCACGACAGAAAAGTTAAATCCTTTTTCTTGTTCAGTAAAAAATCCCCACAGGGAAATAGTGCGGCTGTTCGTTCGTTCTGATTGCTTAACTCGGAGGGAATTATTCGGAAGCGTTCGTCTCCGAGCACGGCGAGCAGCTGAAGAGAAAAATTATGTACCGCAATGCGCAATGCATCTTATTGGTCATTTTATTTAATTTATGCATTTAGGGACAAAGCCCGTGGAGCCTTACACAGGTCTGTAGACCTCCAAGGATCAGAAGAATAGACTATACAACACACAGACCACATAACTCCATGCCTTTCTCTTTGCAAATAGTGTGTGGGTTCTTTTACGTCCCACAGGCTTATAATTACGAACATTGGCCTACGGTTTGTCGTCCTCATCCGAGAAGACTAAAGTCTGTCATGAGTGGCAGCACTTTCTCTTCCCTTATTTCAAGACCCTGGGTGTTATTCCCGCCGGAGGTTTGATCCCGAGACCACCGGCACAGATGGTCGACGGCCCGTTCGGCTTGTGTAGCCAACTTCAACTTCAACTTTAACATTTAATTCACACAACTTAAATGACCTAAATATCATTTTATGTAATAAGCGCACAAGCAAATACTGAAAGTACTCTGTACATCTCGACAGGAAAAAGTTTGGAGAGTACGTGAACAGTTGCAGTTTCTATCGAGTTGGCCACTGTCGTGTTGTTGACTATAGGTAGAGAGTATACATAATCAAAGCAAAACGATGAAGAGTGGACATTGTACTAAATATAACTCACAGCTGGGACACAAACACCTGCACACTGAACACCCAAGTTTACTCCATAAATACGCATACGCGCAAGCTGAATAACGAACAATAATATAAATACATGAATTTGTTACGAAAGAAGGCACATTGTGGTGTATTCGTGAACTATCTATCTTGCACAAATTATCGATGAATTCTTTCATGAATTATCTGCCGACGCATTTATTATGGCCGCAAGAGAGATGCCACTAGCTCCATCTTATTATTCAGGGAAGAAAGTTCGTATTGTTAATTAATTATTCATTAAAACAGGTCCACTGAGAATTTTCAGATGTGCCCGGAGTGCTGGGGAACTTTCTCAGGCTTGCGCTAGTCCCTATCTTACGTGAATCTGCGATAATATCACAGCACAAGATGATAATACTACACTAATAGTCAATCACCTCAAAGTCGCTTGAAGTGGTGAATTATTACCTTCACTCCGGACAATAACGAGTAATTGCTTTCTCTCTTTGTATCCAATATTCTTGTTTTCTGATAGATGTGAGGAATGAGGTGCTCCTCGATACAATCAGATCTGACGGGGATTTAGCTTCTAACCATTTCAACACAGTGCAAAAAATATATTCCGGTTCCAGTCTCCCTGTTAACGGTTCACATACGATCGTCTAAATGACAATATTCTGCCTTTTAATTGCATCTCTAATGATTACATTTGTCTTCAGCTTATGGTATTTTAAGACAGAGCACAATAGCAAGGCAAGATGTGGGAGACCTTAAACAACAGATTCATATATTTGACCCTTTCAGACGTCATTTCAGAGGACAGACCCCTTACATTTTGAAAACAATTAAATGCTTATATTTGACCTTCAATATAAGTCAGATAAGCCAGTGGAGATGAAAGATTACTTAGGAAGAAAATTAAAATAATGCGTCACGCACGGACCTACAGGTAACGCATGTCACTTTAAACAGTTGCATTCTCAGACAAAATACCTTCAGACAGCTTACAGATCTTCTTCTTCTACATTTTTAAAATGTTGAGTAACAACGTTTTGGTATCAAACCAGCCGCCTTTGCACCCTTTATTGTTACTCTGAGTAATGTAATTATGTTCTCAGTAGATCCTGCGACCCAACATTTTAGAGGGTCAAGGGAAGTGGGATATTCCTCAAGAAGATTGTTGGACGTTGAGGCAATCATTCTGTTCACGATTCAAAGACCTAAGACACTGTTCGTGACGTGAAAAGTACAAAAATCGTGAGTTGACTCATGGCGCCATAACATTTCCATTTAAGGTCCTTATTTTACGAGGGTAACACATGACAGTGAACTAGAGTTTCTGATAAACATGTGGCCTTCGGTGCGCACCTTTTACCCCACCTCTTCCGTCAACGCTCCGTTTTGCGCGTATTCAAAGCTACAGCTACACGGATCAGATGAAAGTCGAAACAGACGTCCATAGAATGAGACGGGGATCGAACTGGGACCTTCAGCTCGAGCTGAGAAGGCCGGTAGGCCAGGCCGCGCACTAACCGACTGAGC
The DNA here is from genome assembly GCA_949126865.1 of Montipora capitata. NCBI lineage: Eukaryota > Metazoa > Cnidaria > Anthozoa > Scleractinia > Acroporidae > Montipora > Montipora capitata. Next base: position 33,594,193 of record OX421452.1, on the reverse strand, counting down.
TACGCCTGAAAGAAAGAAACCGTATGGCGTTCGTATTTTTTCTTCATTGGACAATAGAGGTTTTGCTGACGGCCTATCGCAAATCTCATACAGGGCTTAGTTTTCAAATAAACTGCTATGCTGCGTCGGTGGAGGACAGGAGCCCATAAAAAGGAGCAACCTCGTTCCCAGGGTCTCTCTTCTCTGCCGCCATTAACGACAATGGAGGCAGAGAAGAGAGACCCTCGGAACGAGGTTGAAACATGAGAATTACAGTAGCAACCCCGTCGTTGAGACAATGGAGGCAGAGAAGAGAGACTGCGAACGAGTTTGGTACAGAAGGTCTATGTAAAGGCGTTTTTACAGATCAATCTATTTTAGACTAGTTCTTAAGGAAAATTTGGCTTGCACTCAATCCTATGGGTAATAATATCTAATGCAAGGCTTGTGTTTAGCTGGAAAGGTCTGGTTTCGCGGAAAAATCATTCTGAGAAGAGGATGCTACGGTAGCTTATACTTTGTTCGAAGGATTTTAGCCGATTTCCTTTAAAGTTCCCTTTAGGATCACGGATCCACTTTTGTTAAAAGGTTAAAAAAGATTCAAGCACTGTCAATATTTAACAATTATTCCCCGAAGGCGAATAATTGTTTTAGTATAAATACACAGGTGATTATTTCAAAAAAGAAAAAAAAAAAACATTTCAACGCGAAATCATCTTCCTTTGCAGCGGCAAAACGACTACTGGCAGCCATTTTGTCCCGTCGAGGTGATTTTCGGCTGATAATCCGAGATAGCGAGCCAATGAGAGCACGCGATTTTGTATAATCACCTGTGTATTTAGACTAAAATAATAATAATCAATCAAATAGAAAAGTAAGAAAGAAAATCTGTAAAAGTCTGGGCGTAACTAAGTGTCATATGCTTTTTTAAATAAAAATGTCTTTAAGTGTCACTTAAAAGTATTTAAGTTCGGGGCCATTCTAACTGTTAATGGAAGTTTATTCTATTTGGATGGACCACAAAAAGCGAATGCTCGATCACCGAAAGTCTTGCATTTGGTTCGAGGCACCTCTAACAAAGAAAGGTCATTGGATCTCAAAGAGCTTCTGGTTGATGCCTTTTTCCTGATGAGATCGCAGATATAACGTGGAGCAATACCATTTAATGCTTTGAAAACAAGTAATAATATATTAAACTCGATCGGAAGCTCTACGGCTAACCAGAGAAGATCTTTTAAATAAGGTGAGATGTGATTAAATTTGGGCACTAGACAGATGACTCTTGCTGCGGCATTGAGGACTTTTTGAAGCCGATCCACTGCAGCTGGTATTTTGGAAGTCCAGTCCAGAAAGGAGACAGTTGCAATAATCCAAGTGAGATGTTAAAAAAGCATGAATTAATATTTTGGTGGCCTCAGTGGAACGAAATTTACTAATTTGTCTAATGTTGTACAGACCCTTAAAAGCTTTGTTACAAATTGTCCCAATGTGAATATCCATCGCCATGTGCTCATCAAACATGAAATATGTGAGCGTTTCACTGAGTTCATATACACAGTGCAAAAAGTATTAATCATTCAATTTCAATATAATTGATAATGCCATTAACACATGCAATTCTATTCGCATCAACTCAATACCATCGTCTCAAATGGAAAAAGCCTCCATAGCCCCTAGAGTGTGGTGTAATTCTGCGTCAGCAGCTCCCCCTCTCCACCTCCCCAAATCACATACGATCATACGGACACTTTCCTCCCAAGAAACCACTCACCGCAGAAAGGTGAACGTTATCTGGATCGTTGAGTTCATTCGCAAAAATACTTTTTACCACAATTGCTTGTAATCTCGCAATCTGATTGGCTAATTTGCCGTTGTCGATAAGAGTCTAGACAACGCTGCTTGCGTCAATTTGTCACGCAATGCAATAGCCAATCAGAAACGCCCATTTTCGGAAATAAACCAATCATGTTTCGAAAAAGTTATAGACAATGCTTGCTCTTTCTTTGTCATGCTGGAACTCTTTGGCGTTGAAAAACAAATCGAAAGTGGTTCAGCGACCGGGGGGGGGGGTACTCGATGTATCCCTGGTTGGGGAGGTGTGGCGCGGCCCCTCATACCCTGACCCTGTTTAAGACAAATATCGCTGATTTTCCTACCCATTTTAAGACCGAATTCCGATTTTTGATACCCTGTTTAAGACATTTAACCCAGTTTAAGACAAAAATTGATAACTCGATACCCTGATTAAGACAAAAAATGATAAATTCGATACCCTATTCAAGACAAAAATCCCGAAAAACATACCCTGGCTGGCCGCACGTCCCCATTAAGCCCTTATAAGGGAGTAACCCCCCCCCCTTCCCCCCGGGGTTCAGCGTTGTCTGTACTCTTATCGACAACGATATTCGTCATGACAGTGGTCAAATGTTGTGGACTCACTCGGCTGCACCTCTCGAGTGCACAAAATTTTGACCACTGTAATGACGAATATCGTTGTCGATAAGAGTACAGACAACGCTGAACAACTTTCGATTTATTAAGTAGCAAGCAAATACAACTTAGTGACATGTCCGTTACGAATTACAGAAACATGCTCTCTGCACTATATTTGCAACATACACTTTGCGATATTTAGAGAAGTGTTGGCATTCGAAAATAACCTCAAGCAGCTCACCGTGGAATACTTGGGCAATAAATGAGAGAGGAAATGATATAAGCTACTCAAAACAAGAAATTACGTCAAGAGAAGGTCAAATATTTTGAAAAATTCCTTGAGAGTTCCGGAAGTGTCCTTCAGCTTAACACAGGCAAAATCAACGCAAATATAGTGGGTTTCGTTAAGGTCATCAAATACTGACACAAAAAATGTAAAACGCTGTTAGCTTCTTTCTTTTCATAAAGGTATAGGACTCTCTAAATAATAACTTCATTTGCACGTTTTCTGTTCGATCTTGACATGGTGTGTTCACTAAAGCATTCAGTTTTTATCAAGTCTATTGCGTGACTTCAAAAGTCGTAGGAACTGCAGGATGCTGTTGTTTGCTCTTGATTTTTCATTCCTTGCCAACTCAGAATGTCTCCCCTGATCAGATAGGTTGAGTAACATTAAAGTATTCTAACTATATAAAAATTTTACCAACCTGCTGTATAGAAGACAAAAACCAAAAACCGGCTCGGAAACCTCTCCAGACCAAGTCTCTCAGGAAGAGTGATTAGAATAGCAGTGAGCCTGCGCCTTTATTGAAGAGCCACTTGTTCGTCCCATTTGTTTTATCTCCAGGCCGCTCTGTTTTTCACTTGAAGAGGGGTTGGTCTGGTATGGTTCGCGCCATGATTTTTCTCTGACAAAACACGTAATTCCTGTTTGTCTATTTGACGAATAGTTTCTTTAGATGTTGGAGACTTTCAAGATGAATAACAGATTCTAAATGTCGCGGATTTTTTGAAATACTTTTGTAATGCATGCTATGTAGAAAATGATCTCTCAAATTGATCCCAGCGGGTTTATCTGGAGCCGAATCTCGTCAATCTCTGTTAGTTGTTTAAGCGGATTTTTAACAGATCATAGCGAAGTGAGGAAAGGAGTTTTCCTGGTTATCTCTTTTTGACTCATTTCGAGGCAGCACCGTAGATAAGAACGCAGGTCTTTTTGGAAGTCAAACTCAGATGGAGCACTTTGGTATGCGATGCTCCCAAGGGAATTGAAAGAGCAAAGATAATCGGCCGTACTTTTAAAGATCGGTCAGTTATTTTCGTTTCCTTTAATTAATTTCAAACTTTCCAGTCGTTTTGGAACCTCGTTTTCAGCCCTTCCCCTTCAAGTTGCGTGAGCTCAAAACCCTTTCAAGGTGCTCACGATGTTAAGATTGGCCTTTCCAGTTTTCAATGTCGTTCATTATATTGTATCAACGATCTAGTCTATAAATGGTTACAAGAGAGGCTGCACAATGACGATACAAACCTCACTGCTTCGTTTTTCAAAGTAACGGCAGCGTAAAAGCTGGACCGAGGTCTGCTCTCTGTCCAGCTTTTGCGCGGTCGTTTGTTATCACGAATCGGAAAATCATTTACTACAAAAGCGCATGCAAGAGTAGGAAGCTTCCCAGTGCTTTTCTAATCAAAATTTTATCGTTTTTACACGAAGTATGTTTACTTTCCTACAGTTAGGCATCACTCCCCCTCTTACTGAAAGTCCCGGTCACTGAGCGGTCAACTGCATTTGTCACGGATGACGTTTTTACTGTCGGAAAAAAACTTTTTTAGCTCGTTTTATCGCACGTGGCTGTTATTTAAATGAACGAATGGGGCAGTTTCTAAAGAAACTGTGGTGCTGTGTCGGTGGGGAAGTAGTATACAAAAATTTGGTTTTATCAACGGAGTTGATAATGTGACTGAATTGACCACCGTGCAGAGATTATAAAAGCTGACTCTTGCAGCGTTAGCCCTTCGTCGATTCGCTCTGACGAAGGGCTAACGCTCGAAACGTCAGCTTTCATAATCTCTGCACGGTGATCAATTTACATTATCAACTCCGTTGATAAAACCAAATTTTTGTTATTTAAATGGCCTTGTAATGATTGCTTGCTTACCTTTTCATAATGTGCGGCAGTTCATTAATTGTTAGAAAATTAGTTTCTAAAACTCAGTTGAAACCAGTTGGCATACACTTCCAATTTTTCCTTTATATTTTCTTGATGAAGGATAAAGTAAACAACGTAAGTAAGGTTCTGTTTTTAGGAAAATACAAGAACAAGGTTTCTTCAGAATTTCAGCCGTCTGGCAGTGCTTAATTTAAGGATGCGTTCGATTGACCGTATTCCGGAATAGGAACACATGGAATAGAAGTTAGAAACCCTTCGTTTTTACGGAGATTTTCATTAAAACCGCCAAACACCTGCTAAAATGCTATTTTAAACATATCCTTATTATCCTTGTTGCTTCAAAACGCCAACATACCGTTTGAAATCATCACTCTACGTATTCTTATTCCGGAATAGGGTCAATCGAATGCACCCTAAGCCTTGAGTGGGAAAACAATTAGCGTTTTCACAAAGAAAATTGTTTATTGGAGAAAAATCATTTATACCCAATTAACCCGATTCCATATGCACTGGAGCTATTGGCTCAGAACCGAGTATCAACGTCATAAAATACACTTTAATATAATGAACCAGAAACTGACCATGCGCGGATTTGTCCACGCGTGTTATTCTCGAAACCTCAATCTTGTAATT
>OX421452.1:33566480-33583980 GCA_949126865.1 Montipora capitata | reverse complement strand
CTATCAAAAAGCAGCACACATGTGTGAGTAACCAATAAAAAGCGAGCGTAATGTGCAATTTTACATTCTTGTTTAATTAAATGCATGCCATTTTCTTACCGTCTTGCATTCGACCAATCACATGCAGCCCTACTTTTTACCAATCTCTGCATCGTCGTTGGTACAATTTTCCCGACTCAGCTCGATCTTTATCTTCCGATTTTCTATGCACTCCGCTTATTGTAAAACTGAAAGCTAATCTTTTTACTTGTGATTTAAGAGAACTAAAGAAAATTCCATGTTTCGTACCTCGATGCCCCTATCTTGAAGATAAAGAGGGAATAGTGATGCACAAAATAGGCCTGAGGTGTTTCAGATGTTTTATTCGAAAGGCCGTCAGGCCGGCATATTTTACGTCTTTTAAAACGCCTTTAAGGTGGCCTTCATAGGATAAACGAATCTTCGAAAATTTCTCGGACTTTTGAAAAACGGGCGCCAGCCTTTGACTTCGACTTTGACATGTAGGAGTTTTAAGTTCTGAGCACGCGCACTGACAAAAATTCATGTTCGCATTAAGAAACGGTCCACGTAGAGACATTCCAATCTAAATTTCGCTGATAGTTCTCTATTTCTCGGCCACTGATTCATGATTAACTTATTTACCTAGGACTTTTGCAGATAACAGAATTTTGAAGATAACACATAAGAGCTTGGAGGCTATAAAGAAAGTGAAATCCCTGTAAGCATTTCTTTCTCTTGGATAGGACAGTATTTCGTATTGTTGTTGTTATTGTCTTTTTTATTTGAACTTAACTTTTCTGCTTTTTGTAGGAATTTGGCAAGAAATCTAATCGACTCTATTCCAAACGGTGTCTTAAGTGATTTGATGGATTTAGAAGTCTTGTAAGTTTTAATTAATGTTCACATGACGGAAACAAATAACGAGAAACTCATTTAGATATTACGACACTGCAGTATTTAATTATCAAATTGCTTTCCCCTAGAGATTTATCAGAAAACAGAATCGGTGCCATCAAAGCAGGAATATTCAACGGATTGCCAAAACTCTCGACTATGTAAGATAGATCATATTTTGTTCATCTATGTTCATAAGTTAAATCATCTTAACACTTAAGTTGATAAAACCGTGCTCAATGACAAATACCATTTTTTTCAGTTACCTCAGAGAAAACAGAATCTCAAGTCTTGACAGTGAAAGTTTCCGGGAATTACCAAACTTGAAATATTTGTAAGTATCGAGAAAAGAGTAAATGAAAAAGTCACAGGTGCATCAAGATAACATTCCTCGCTATTTGGAAATCATGCAGGACAATGTGATGGATTGTTGCCTTTCGTTACTAAAAACTATTTTCCCTTAAAACATCGTAACTTCCATCGAGTGCGAAATGATATCCAGCCGTTCAGGGACCAATAAGAAAGCTCTGATGTTTGCTCGTATCCACATGGCATTTCTGCACGATTTACTTGATTCACTTTTCTTTCCAGGTGGCTGTTCCTCAACCAAATCCGCCATCTTCCTCGTGAAGTATTTCATGGCCTTTATCAACTCAAAGTGCTGTACGTGTCACGTGCTATTTCGTTGCATTGAACCAGAGAAAATGTTCAAGATAAGACTTTTTTAATAGAATAGACCCGTTTATTGTTTTGTAAGTGCAAAAGACGGATCTGTCCAGAAATGCTCAAGGATTTCAATAAGCGTCACGAAGTGTGCCCTCGCTCTTCTCCCCAACTTCAACATCAGGCGTGTCTCGAATTACAGACAAATGACGTCACAAAGTGTCCCCCAAATGCTGCTCTTTAAGTAAGAACAAACTGCTGCATTTACGGCCCTGACCTAAAAATATCACTAACCTTTACCCAAACTTTATTGTTAGAAATAGGTAGGAAATGCTTAGACTTAAAGGGACACTTCGTGTTGGCTATCAAAATTGGGCTTGCATCTAAGTAATCACTTGCACTTTTGGACCTAAGGATGACGGAAGCCGACATTTTTCGTTCGTCTTTTTTTGGTTTTTTTCTAGGTCTCTTGGAATGAACAGGATCATCCAACTCAGTACTCAATTGCTAAGTGACGCAAAAAAACTGGAATTTTTGTAAGTGTATAAATGTTGTTAAAAATCCGCATTTTAGAAGCTTTTGACTACTGGCGTACAATTTCGACGTATTTTTGTTACGGCGGATTCAAATTTTTCCATCGATTTTGCCGCGAAACCAAACCTTTCAGCCACTCATAGGCCTTTGCGTAATTAATTCACAAGATATCCAAAACAATGCAAGACGCCTGGAGGCGATTACGCGGGATGGGTCGATGTAAGCATTATAACGTTTTGTACCGATAATCACGGTCTGTTTACACTAGCAAACCAGCTTGCATCAGGAAGGCTCCTACTGACATTAAAGTGGCAACGAGGGAAACCTGGAATTTGAACAACGACACAAGGAATTTCCTCACATGGAGTAAATTAAGAAACTGATCAGGGCTTATAAAGGGTGATCACTGTGAGGATATGTAATTTGAAAAAAAAAAAAAAAAGGAAAGGAAAGGAACTTGATTTAAGTGTCTAGTCGTTCTAGCGCTTTGAGCACTAATTGGGGACACTGTAAACTGAAATTAACAATTAAAGCAAATCCAATCAAACTGCAGGAAAGGGCCATTTTCAGTCTTCGGTTTTGTAAATTTCGGTTTTGAAGAATGATATATATTTCTTATAACACTTATTGTAATTGCTTATGCAGAGGTCACAAATTGATCCAAGGGAACCCCCTTTGATTCACCGAAGTTAAGCTCTGTTGGACGGGGTTAGTTCTTAGAAGGGGGAGACCGGCCGGTGACCACCCTCGAGTTGACACTTTTGAAGTCGCGCTGCTCGGACTCCGTTGATATCCCAGAACACTGATATTGCATAAGTACATATAGTGCCATACCTTTAGTACTGAACAATTACTAGAAAGCAGTACAAAGATATTTTCCCCAAAACACACCGTGACTGCTTTCAAATGCCTTGTCCATGGCAAAAAACGGAATTCGTCCGAATCTTTGACACGCCCTGCCCTCGAAAAAAGGTCGTCTTAGATAGTTTGTGACTGAAAATGCTTTGTAATAGACAAGTATGGCGTGTAAACGCTTCTGATAACGCTTCCTATGTGTATTTCAATTGTTATCATCTCATGCAGTGTTAGCAGAATACCTCACCATTCTATCTCCTTTTACTCATACACTCTACACAGAAAAGTTATGGTGTCCTAAAGAGACCTCAGACTCCTTAGGACTGTTTCTCGAAGGCCTCGAAAACGTTTCCGATCCGTAAGGCAATTCGTGACACTAAGATATGCTTCTTTTGGGAAAAAAATCTTTGAAAATGTTTACATGACCAGAGAATACAAAACAATTGCAAAGTTTCCCGGCTTGAGACGATTTCTCTTTGAAGTCACAAATCATTTCATTTCACCCGAAATCCGCAAGAACGGTCCCGGGGTTTTGGAGAAATTCATAAGCCAGAGGTGAAGTTCTAAAGAAGATGAGGTCGATCATAGATACACGTTTTGCAGGTTCTTACAACACAACGAAATCAAGATGGTACCTGACTTCTTCTTTAACAACACTTGGAGACTCAGATGCGTGTAAGTAAGGAAAATACGTCAGTGCGTGTGTTGTTTTGTCTGAGAGGCGAGTGGGTCTCATCTAGATCGGAAGGAAAGAACGGAGTGAGACCAACGTCTTCTCCCTACCCGCCGCCATGTTGAAAGCCGAGAAGACCCTGGGAACGAGGTTGGAGTGAGACAAAAATGGCAACAAGTGCATGTTGTGGCGGGAAAGCAGAGAGACGCGTTCAGTGAGAAAAGTAAAGGCCGGGGGCGTTTACCATTTGAACGGAAAATCCGGTTGGAATGGAATGCTCGTCATGGTACAGGATTTTCCCGGTGTGGCGTTTCGCCAAGCCCGAGACTCTCGCGGCTAGAAGAAAACAATAACAAATCAAAATGACGGCTGCATCTGCAGCGTCGAATGGCGGGAAAAGAGGCCGAGGTGCACCGAGTCGAGTAGGAGTTTACAAATGGTACAGGATTTTTCCGGTCATTTCGGTTGGAACGGGAAAAGAGGAATACCTCTGAGGATTTCCATCTTTTCCAGAAACTTTCCGATGGAATGAGCTGCACCATTTGAGTTTCCAACCGGAATTTTCGGTTTTTGTTGACAAATGGTAAATGCTCCGGGACACACTAGGCGATAAGTCGCTGGGACACGTCGCGGGGACAAGTCGCTGCAACAATTCGCCTTGTGTGACACGGTTAATTTTATGAAAATCATTGTCGCTGCGGCAGAATTTTGTCGCCGCGATCAGTCGCACGAATTCAAACCAGTTTGAATTCGTGCGACTAATCGCAGCGACAAAATTAGCGAAAGCAGCGTTGTCATACCAAAAGAGTGAAGTGATCCTAGCACTTGCCAAGACAATTAAAGTAATTGGGGAGCTTACGCAAGGATGACGACACAGCCAACGAGACTGTCATCTAAAAATATTGTTCCCGTTATTGTAATAATTTCGTTATAACCCCAAGTCGTTCGGACTGGAAAGTGCGTATCAACATTGCAGGAATAAACATGACATGAACGGTGTGGTTGTTTGGGATAAATGTTTTTAACTTTTCTCCAGGTTATCACGTCCTCTACACAACCTCAAATTTAGTCAGATTCACGTCGTTGTTAGTCGTTAGGGAGCTTACGCAAAGACGACGACGTCGCCAAGGAAAACTTAGTCTAAAAATATTATTTCCCGTTATTGTAGTAATTTCGTTATAACCCCAAGTCGTTCGGAATGGAAAGTGTGTATCAACATTACAGGAGTAAAATTGGCATGAACGGATTTGATTGTTTGAGAGAAAAAATTAAGATGTTCCGTCAGGTTCCTCACGTCCTCTATATAAGCTCAACTTTGGTCAATTCACGTCGTTGTCAGGACGAGAACGGCAAAAAAATGTACCAAAATGCAAAACGCACGTGCGGGGCGTGCAGAGCTTTTGTTTTTGTTCATTAAACCCATTGTTTTGTGGCGTTCTTGCGTAAGCTCCTTATTTTCTCTTATAGACACCTGAAAATTCAGGTGGCTTCAACTGGATCTGACCTCTGCGATGCCGGTGCAATGCTCTACCAACTGAGCAGGTCAATTTGTTGGGCGCATGTGTTCCCGCGAAAGGACTGAATCCACATGAATTTCTCAGTCCTCCAGGTCATTTCACTCTTTCGTCTGTAGCCCGCACGTCAAATCAACATTTCTTTCAAAATTCATACTTAGTTCGTAACCCTTTTTGATTAGTTACAAGGCAAGCAAAGCTAAAACACTAACAAATTCTGTCTACATTTCTCATAGTGACTATCCCTTCTTAGATCTTTTCATCAATATTGTCAGTGACATATTTTAAGAACAAAGTATTTTTCAGGTTTCTTAGCAACAACAACATCACTGCTATTGGTCCAAATACCTTCAAAGGGGCATCAAGCATGGAAATGCTGTGAGTATCACCGAGATCAACACAATTAACGTACGAAGTAAAGAGAAGTAAAGGGCTAGCAGCATTAGCTAAAAGCAATATTATAAGCTTCCCCTCCCTGACTTTTAAATTTAATCATTAAATTTTTAATATCGGATATTGCATTTTGTTACGAGTTCGAATGTTTTGAGGAAAGGTAGTTTACAAACTAAACTGAACGCAGGGTTGTCGGAACAACAACAAGAAGGTTTATTCCAAAGTGAACGTAGTTTCCACGAAGTAAACTCTGAACAACACGTACTCAATAAACTTACACGGCCTCCGCCAACTTGAGTAAACACTGCTTCTGTCACACTTGACTAAACACGGCTAACGCCAACTCTCTTCGCTTGTGAAAAACTAGTTAGAAAAAACTTCGCTAGGACTCGTCTACTTATATACTCTCATAATAAGCTTCTAGAACTTTCTAAAACAGTAATCACTCTAATTATAGAAAGATTACAAAACACACCGATTTAGAAACGCTTACGCATGAACCTAAAAATAAACAAACTACGAACTCACGCGAAGCGTCCAGAAAGTCACGCTAGACACGCAATGCTATTTTTCGTAACACATTTCTAGCTTTCTGATTGGCTCACTCAATCTCCGTTATCAGCTCATATACCGTAATGACCTTATATGGAAACTGATTGAGTCGGTCGTTTTGTAAACACTGAGACAGCATCCTGCCGTTCTGTAAGTAAAACAACATACTTAACTGATTAGAGTGTAATGAGAAGTGCTAGTTTTGTACCCCATATAAAAGTGCTACACGGCCAACGTTTGTAAAAACGTAATCCTTCCTTGTACTTGTACTTGTTCATTGCCGTGACATCTTCAGTTCCCACGGCCTGCTCCCGTCTGACCTTGTAGCTCAGTCGGTAGAGCGGCGGTGCTTTAACCCTAAGGTCGTGGGTTCAATTCCCACCCTGGTCAGAGTTTTTCTCTGTCCTTGTGTGGGCCCATTTCCATCAGTAGGGCTAACGCTCGCATGGTTTATATGGGATACAAAACTAGCACTTCTCATTACACTCTAATCAGTTAAGTCTGTTGAAATATAAAAGTGCTACACGGCCGACGTTTGTAAAAACGTAATCCTTCCTTGTACTTCAGTGTAAGTAAAACAGTTCAGAATTTACTTGTAAGTAAAACAGTTCAGAATTTAATGAAAATTTAATAAAACAATTATTCCATTCGCCCTTATTGGATAAGCGACTTGTTATAGCCAACTCGGCGCTAAGTACTTCGTTGCTATTTACCACCTCATGTCCAACGCGCGCTATGGCATCATTGTTAAATAATTTATGAAGATATGCATTGTGCTTCTCTTTGTTTCTCTTAAGGTTTCTTTCCAATAACCCTGAGTTGGCAGATTTGAAGAGTGACTCATTCAACTACAACGACTTTATGAACCTGTCGATCATGTAAGCAAGTCTTTCACTTCGAGAAGCATATTACTCATTGGCATAGTGCTCATTGCCTCTGCAGAATGTCAGTATTATTCTCTTAAAACCCGGCAATGAATCCTTTCCGACCAGAAAGCGTCTCCGACAGTGAAACCCTTAAACCTTTTCTAAACAAAGCACCGGTTTTGACTCTACTTCGAGCCAATTTTACACTTCTTTAATTCCTCTTTGCCCGCCCCATTAATTTTTTCAGCCACATCTTGCAGACTGCCCTCGTCCGAATACAGATGAACAGTTTCAGGCACCAGAAACTCACTGGACTTTTAATGTAAGTCAAGGGCTTCTTTTCTGGCAGCGAAGACGGCTACCACCGCGACAGCCTAATAATTCTCAAATGTTCCATCCATCTCGTTTGCGTTTTTCAGTATGGACGAAACCTGGAACTGGATCGGCACGAACGTTTTTAAAGTAAATATAAAAAAAATAAAAGAATCACCTTTTCCTCAAACCCTTGAATATGCTCATATCCCGCTGCTGTTTTGCAGAGTACCGTAAAGAATTGCACGATAAGAGTGCCGCATTATAGTTTTCTCCACACTATTCCAATAATATCGTTGTTTTGTTGCGATGCCGTGGCCGTCGTACGTAGCGGAAGCTCTCGTCCTTGCTTGAGTTCAAATGGATGAAATGCCCCAATAACTGATCAAAATGCGGCGCGGCATTTGAGTGTCTAATAAGAGCTGTTTCTAAAAGTCGTGAAATCCAAACCAGCGTCATTACAGCAGCCAATCACATAAGAGGCAAGCAATGAAAAAGAGCCAATCATAAAGGGGAAACAATTTTATGTAGCTACCTCAATGCGCGGGAAAATTAAAAGTGGTGTCACTTTTGATACGATTGGCTGAGAATTCTGCGCAAGAAATTTCTTAGTCAATCATCAAATGCAAAAATACTTCTCATTCACTTTAAAACAAATATGCGATGTCTAACATCCAAGTAGAGGAAATAAAAAAAATGTTTCTCCATTTGCAGATATCCGACGGAGATGATATATCCGTTCCAGGTGTCCTATGATTCTCAGTTACGTGAGGGACTGGCGCGAAATGGATTTGACTGTGACAATGTCATGTGCACTCCTTGTCATTTTGGGACTTACCATAAAAGAATCGCAAATGGGTCTTATGTCTGTGAGAAATGCCCGGCAGGTAAAGTATGCTTTAGGCACTGAATCGGTTTTCAGTTATTTGTGATTTGATGTACCCGTAGTGGCGTGGAATGACGAGAAAACCTCACCCTAAGTAAATGGTAATTGCGGACATAGTTAATAGAGGGGACTGGTTTGGAAGCTAGGCAAACATCAAAGGAGCAAACAAAGATGCCAAGATTTAGGTTGGAAAGTCCACCACCGTGCACAATCTTTTGTTTTGCGCTCATACACTATGCATGAATTACGTAACCAACACGTTTCTATTGGTTAGTTGCTCAGTACGGAGTAAACAACTATTGTGTTTTGTGCACGGTCAAGGCCAAAAAAGAGAACAAAAACCTACAACAAAGAAATTTGTCGGGTTTCATAACCATTCCCGTCCATTAACTATGTTGCGGACGACGATGGCATCTGATTCCTTGTCCTGTGAATGTCATTTTTACACCCATCGAGGTCGAGATTTTCATGGAGCTCGTATTCATTCTCCACTTTTTAATAAAAATCGCATTTTTGGCGGGAAATGGCATGGGCGGGAAGCCACTTCTGGAAGGTGGGATTCTTTGGCGGGAAGTTGCATCGCCAGCGTACTGCATTTTAATAAAACAAGCAAAAATCTTGAAGACATGCAACCATAAAAACCAAGCTAAGTATTTTTGTAATATGTCGTACAACGTGGAAAGAACAGATGAGAAAAAAACCAGTATGCAAGCGGGGAGTAATCCATGCTCAACGTGAAAGAGAGCGACTGAGAGCTCGAGAGAACAAGGAAAATCTCAGTCAAAAACAACGAGAGGGAGAGCAAGAAAGAGACCAAATAAAGAGCAGAAATTATGACGAGGAGCCGCTGGAGAAAGAGCAAGAACGAGCACAAGAAAACAGGTTGAGTAATGGTGACAAAAAGTTCAAAAGAGCAAGAAAAAGCATGGGAAAATAGAATAGTTTCTGGTAATGAACAGGCCGGATTGTTCGTGTGAGCATGGTAAGCAGACGAGTTATAAAAATATCTGAAAACAAAGACACAAATAAATAATAATTGAGGATTTCCGCTTTTAGGCTTGCCTAAATGTATACATTAGTGTTACAAACCAAATCATAGGAAGGGTCAGTTTGATTGTAACTAAATGAAAGCAATGGGCCATTCCCGAGTTGCTGTTTGTCTCAGTTTCGAAGTGAGTCTTGGTGCTCCACTATAGTAAGGGAAATGAGTTTGATTTGCATAAAAATACGCAACTCATTTCCATTTGACTGGTTCTGCAGCATGACTCGCTTTGAAACTGAGGCATACAGTAACTCGGAAATGGGCTATTTGTGTGACGTTAAACGTGTGGTCATGAGCAAAATCAGAAGTCGATAACCAACAAGTGTCGATCTCTCTCATTTGTCCTTGACCCATGCAATCATTTTACGGTATTATCTAAATTAAGAATACAGGTACGTCCCGCCAAACAGATATTGGGCCTGCTGATCACAACGCCCTATGATTGGTCCGCAACCAATTAGCCGCACATGAGATGCTGAAGGACGCAATGCCTTCATGTTATCTCTCCCCCATCCCCCCTCACACCCCCCCCCCCAAAAAAAAGAATCAAACAGTAGCCGTTATAAAAATAAATAATAATACCGTCAGCTGACAAGCCGGATTCCATCGCAGATCAAGATTTCCGGCAAAACGTTTTTTAATATCTTATTTCGGTTTTTAGGTGGATTTTATCAGAATACGCTCGGTCACCATGGTACTTTGGCTGGAAATACAGGTTGCTTGCCTT
Organism: Montipora capitata; assembly: GCA_949126865.1. NCBI lineage: Eukaryota > Metazoa > Cnidaria > Anthozoa > Scleractinia > Acroporidae > Montipora > Montipora capitata. The sequence goes on along the minus strand of OX421452.1, from coordinate 33,574,069 downwards.
GCCCTAAGGGTACTTACGTCGAGTTAAACAAGACCCCTGGGAGACATCAGCATGACTGCCATGTGTGCCCGGCAGGTAAGGTATTTATCTAACATCGTGGAACATCTTTTTTTTTCTTGCTAATTCACCAAACAATAGAATCAACAGAACAACACACGAAAGCCGTTTAGTTTAAAAGAAGATAAATATATATTAATGTAGTAGAGAAGAATCAAATTGAATTATATGAAAGTTATGAAAAGCAAATCATGATAATGTAAAATTTTGCAATAAAAATGTTAATGTAGTAGCGAAGAATTATATAGAAGCACAAAAGTATGCGTATCTTACAATGAAGACGAAGCTCGCGTTTTATTGGCCAATCGTGTTCGTTACCATGACGACACCTATATTCCTCACCTGTGAAAGATAAAAACGATATGTTCACTGCACGCGGTGAAGATATGATTTTTTAGTAAAAGGCGAGATCCTGGTATTTCATCAGTATCTAGTATATAATAAATACAGGATATTACATGGCCGCGCGGGGATACGAATTTTATCTTCGATAAATCTACCTTCAGCACTCGAAGATAAAATTCGTATCCCCGCGCGGCCATGTAATATCCTCTATTTATTACATGTTTTGGTGTGTAGTATCGCTGAGTATTTTTACGAGGTTGTGTTGTATTTTGACGAGCCCGCTAGGGCGGGTCAAAATACAAACGAGTTGAAATACTCAGCGATACAACACCAAAACATCTAATAAGTTATTTATTATCCAACTTTGTTTGCACTACATTTTTAGGAAATGAATTGTAAACAACCGAGAACGTGCGACAGATTTGTGCGTGTGGGACAACGTGAGACCGGTTCTCTGCTGTACAATAACCAAGAATAAAAATAAGTAACTGTACAATATCGTGGAATATTTGTACTCGTTTCGTGCGTTTTTTGTACAATAACTAATACAGCTGGATAATAAAATTTTTTAGCTACAGTATAGGGGAATCTTTGTTTGCACTTTTGCCTCATTAGCACAAGGCAGGAGCCATTGATTAGGAGCCTCCCTATGCAATATATCCTTTATTACAGTTAAGGCAGCTAAGCGTTTGTATCTTTTGATACAAGTTTAAATCGATTTAAACTTTCATTTAACATCGATTCTACTTTTCCTTTCTTCTCAAAAATTTTGAATGGTGTTAAAGCCCTTTGAACACTCTGTTTAACAATTGTAGAACACACGCATGCTCACATCAGGCCGCAAAAGTCAATATGGCGTAATTTATGTAGACTAGAGAAACTGGTGTCTAGTTCTTAGTCCCTCGAAATCACATTTCGCGAAAGTGTTGGTTCTTTTGTTGGCGCAATGTTGGCGCGATGTTGAAACCGTTTGAGCGGCCTCCGCACAACTTTGTTTTTGCGTCCAACATTTGCCCAACATCCGTTGTTCAACTTTTGTGGAGCGAATGTTGGACAAATGTTAAAACCGTTTAAACGGGCTTTAATGCACGATGCCTTCTGTGAGCCAACTAGTATGTTAATGACACAAAATGTAAATAATGATGTCAGCAAAGATTCCCTTAACGAATACCCCAAGGTCACCCTAAGAAAAAATGTTTCATAGGGCTTCGAGCCCCTATGAGAATCCATTTCTAAGTGCGTTATTTACAGCTAAAATTTCTAAATGCGTTCTACGTGCGTTCTTTACAGCTTACATATGGAATTGGAAAAAACATTGCAACAAAGTTGGAGTAACAATACAAAATACAATTCACATTTCTACTGCTTAGTCTCAATAAAACGTCGTAAAAATTTTACCCGTTTCTCCGTTGTGCACTTGTAATTTCTTCGATCTACGGGTAAAATGGTGTCTATCCCCGGAAAAACGGGGCTAGACACCCCGTACTCCGATTTCGGGGAATCCTAAAGTTCCAAATATCTTACCCTTGTTTTCACCTATACATAAATGACGACAGTGATGTCACTCCGCATTTGTTAAAGGAACCAAGAGAAACGAATGGGCAGGTTACCGTGGCTGTTTCTGCATGGACTCGTTTTACCGGAAAGGAAGGTTTACCGAGTGCAAGGCGTGCCCCAAGGGAGTCAAGGGAATCCTCTGCAATGGGACCATTTTGGTTAGACAAGGCTTTTGGTGGCGATTCAGGGATGACAACGAAAGTTGGCAGTATCAGCGGTTTGTGGACGCCTTGATGGTGCCAGATGAGAAGTTTAACCACGCGGATGTGAATTTCAAAGGGATTTTCCCCAAGGCGTACCCGTGCCCCAGGGCTTCGTCTTGTTTGGGACTGCTAAACTCTGTTCGAAAACCCTGCGAGACAGGTTACACGGGGCCGCTATGTGAGGTAAGACACAATGAACTATGCAAATTGAATAAAATTGGCACGTTGATAAAGGGTGAATTTTATAAGGCAGGGATTGGATTTTTCTCGAGGAATATCGAATGGCCACACATGTCCAATATTCCGACATAATGAGATTCCTAGTACAATCACAATCAGTCACAATAGACATCACAAAGTGTCACAAAGTGTCCCGCTCTTTATGTCTCACAAAACTGTTACTATTTTTTAAGGATTAGGGTTAGGGGACACTTTGTGATGTCCCATGAATCTCATTATGTCGGAGTATTGGACAACCCTCTATTTCAGTACCGTAATTATTTTCGCACCTAATTCGCTATATACTTTATCACATCCCTCGGATACTAAGCCGGGTTCAATTGACCACTTTTGGAGGTCATATTCTAATGTAAGGCACACCTGACCTCATTGTGAGCTTTCCTGCTTGATTTGCTTACCATGGGTCCATTTCTCGAAAGTTTCGAAACTTGTCGGGCGTATTTCTGGGACCATATATCTCTAAGTATCTTAAAAGCGATTAAATTTGGCAATGCGTTGCTTTTTCGGGTCTTGAAAATCTGTCTAAGACCAGTGTTTTACAGTGGTCACCCAACAAACTTCTACATTTGACAACTACTATACGTGTGAATACGTCAACTCAACAACCCATGCAACGGTGTTCAACTTACAACCGTACGAACTTTGCAAGGAGCCGTGACTGTTAATCAAAGTCGCACACCCTTATTAGCGGATAATTTGTCAAAAACGTTGTTAGGTGGCCACGGTAAGGTGCGTCGCACTGCAAAATACGCGCAATGTATTCTTACAAGTTTAGGTCAGTTAAGTTATGGCGACTTTCGAGAAACGGGCCCCTAAGAGACTTGATAATCATCGATCTTGATAGCAACTGTCTGTACGTAGCCTGCAGAGATGGCGTATTTGGGTAAAAGGCAATGAATAATCCTTTGATTTAATCTATGGTGTCATCTTGGACGAAAAAAACTTAATTGTCTCCTTGCTGCGCTTTCAACGAAAGATCGTTGAAAGCCACTTTTAACGAGCGTTGGCGTGTCTGCACTTTGTCTTGTACTCGACTTGACAATTGGAGGTCAGCGAGAGTTAAGAAAAGCTGACAGGAGCCACTCGCCCAACATAAGGTATCCGGCTTCAGTTTAAAGGGAACTTCCACTAAAACAACAAAATAACTTTAAGCCACAGAACATAATGTTTGCAATTACAAATTTTCCAACTTTTTCCAATGAAAGCGTTCGTATCCGAAAAAAGTGAATTTCAAAAACCTTTGTCTTGCCCTCCAAATTTCACGGGGACCGCCATCTTGAATAATTGTGACGTGCGTAGTTGCCCTATTATTCTGACACAAAGAGCTATTGTCCTGGAACAATAGGGCAACCACGACACGTCACAATTATTCAAGATGGCAGCGCCCGGGAAATTTGAAAGCCAAAACAAGGGCTTTTGAAATTCAGTTTTTTCGGATACAAACGCTTTCATTGGAAAAGTTCGAACAGTTTTAATTGTAAACATGTTCTGTGGTTTAAAGGTATTTTGTTGTTTTAGTGGAGGGTTCCTTTAAAGAACACTCCCAGGAGCACTCTTGGATCACTAAAATATGAGAAAGTGCATGACGTTCAAAACTAGATGCGTGATTTCATTCGGCGGAGAAAAGACAGCGCATGTCATTATTCTTTAAGGTAAAGTTTATTTCCAGTTTCATGTGTATTTGCTTCCGTCTTTGCGTTAGGTGTGCATTGAAGGATATTACAAGTCCATGTCTCGTTGCACCCAGTGTCCTACCATACCTTGGCTGGTAGTACAGATGGTCTTCGTTGTTTGCTGTATTTGCGTTGTTGTCCTCATTCTTATTCGATACGATAAAAGGACTAAGGTCAGGGGACGAACACTTTCTGATATATTCCTGGCGCGCTTGAAAATTGTTGTTGGGTTCTATCAGGTATGCAATGTAACAATTATGTTAAGAAAAATTCTGGAATGCCTGCCGAAGGAAATTTGAGTGTCTTGTTTTCAAAATGCTCTTAATCCGTAGGAGAATAACGGAACTCAATCCTCAAACAGACCACATTCGCGCGAAAATTCTCATTCTCCCAAAAACTGGGAATTGACGCTCGTTATCTATTTTTTTTATAACATAACATGCCCACACTTTGCTTATATATATTTTTTTCATTTCATTAAAATAAGAAAATACCCTAAGTAAATAAGGGATGGAAATTATGACCCAGGCTATGCATTCCGACATACATGGCCCCCATTCTGACTTTGTACCCATCATGCACGGTGCTCCGACACCGATACTAAAAGGGATTTTGTTCAGACAGTTCACGCCCAAAATATCTTTCAAATATTCGTAGTTTGGTTTGTCCAACGCGATTCCTGTATTTTGTTTACTTCACCCAAATCCCCCCTCCACCCCCCCTCCCCCCCTCCTTTTTAATTGCCCGTGCTCAAATCGGCGCTCGACTAAGAGTACCACCACTGGGGCAACTTGAAGAAAAAAGGTTTGTTCAGACTTGTAACCGTGCCCAGTGCTCGAGAACGGGCACCAAGTGTGAACGAAGCCATAGAGAAAGAAGAATACTAAAATATTTTGAAAAAAAAAAAAAAAAAAAAAACCTTCAAAGTCTGAACAACAAGAACAACAAGGAAACAGGGCCAAAACATAATTTTCTAATAGCAAGATAAGTCAAGCTACGGGACCGGTATTCATTGTTACAGGGCGGTGTCCTCTTAATGCAGCGATTGCTAAACCATTGTTCCAGGCAAATCTCCATAGAAATCAAATCTGGTTCATTTTTATTTTTTTATATCAGCGCTCTTACTTTTCTTTGCCATACTTGCTAGTCGTTTTCGACTGAAAAGAAATCGGTAATTCTAAACTCCAGCTATTCGTAACATTGTCGTTTTCGTCTTTTGTCATTGATTACAAGGTGACTGTCGGAAGTTTAGACGCCTTTTCATACGTTCAGTGGCCGGAAGCTCTGCTTAAGCTTGGTAACTACGCCAAGTTTTTCCAGTTGAACTTGATCCAGATCGCTCCCCTTGACTGCTTCCCAGACAGCTTGAAGATGAACGCTTACGTTGGATTGCTGTTTACCATTGCTTTCAATGCAGGATTCATTGCCCTTGTCATTGCCTACTTTCAGACAAGAAAACTGTGTATCAAGTACGAGTTTGTTTTTTTCTGTTTTAAAGCATAAACACGATTTTAAACCGACGCACCTTGAAATCGTACATATTTTTAGGTTTGCCTACATATTTTTTTCACTACCAGTACCATAAAACAAGTTATCAAATGGTCTGTTCGCGACATTGGCAAATATCGCTTTTGTCCTCATCACTGTCATCCTTATGGTCGCCGGTCGGTCATCTCAGTTTGTTGAGCATCGGACTGCTGTGTAAGAGATGGCAGGTTCAAACTCTAACTGACCCCACCCTCCGAGTCTGAGGAGAAAGCGCTGCTTTTGAAATAACATCTTCAAATTGATACACTCTTTAGTCGTCTCAGATAACAACAATAAACTATCTAGCGTTGATCCCGTTCATAGAGCATGGGAAATTTAAGAACCCACACACTATCCTTTAAGTAGAGGGTGGAGCTCTCGTGATTGTGATCCTCTGTGGCAAGTTGTTGTTGGAAGGGTAAATGCACGAAGTCACTGACTGGAAACAACAAGCCACTCTACGATCGGAGCGTAAATAAAAAAAGGATACGACACAGAATTGTCCTCAGCATCACATGCAACTAATTAAGGTGGCTCAATCCAGTTTCAACAATTTCAAGACACTGCCCTATTACGAGGACTGACGGATGAAACACCCTATATTCTGTTTTTAAACACTTACATTTCAAAAAGCAACTCGGTAAGCCCCATGTTTTTATTGCTGGAAAGTAATCAGCACCATAAGAACATCAGCGACACACTCGGCTATTGCCTCCTGCGCCTTTATTTTTGTCCTTACCACATTTTGACGTCACCTGCGATCTATTACTGAACTGACGTCCGGTAACATGGAATCTGTTTTAATAGGTTAGGTGACTTAAAAGTCACAAAGTCACAATATTGAGCGTATTTTGTTAAGCTTTCATGGTATCACAACCGAACCGCTTGGTGATAAAATGCTCTGGCTCAATCCTTTTATTAATGTAGTTTCTTATAGTGTTGAAACTGGTTTGAGCCTCCTTTAAACTAAGTTAGACGTTTTTCCATATCCTTAGGTTAAGAAAGAACATGTCAAATGCAGAAAAGGAGGTGGCAATTTCGCTGAGTAAAGCGCATTGTTACCGCATCGCCTTTCTGGTCTTGTTCATCACCTTTCCAGACGTTACTTCAAGAATACTTCGGATGCTTCCTTCTTCTTGTCACCAAATCTGCCAGGTTGATTTGATTTTTCTAACAAGTGCAGTATAAACAAGGCTTAAAAACACCCAACTTCTCAAACTGTCGCTAGAGGTTAACATTTGCTTCCGCGGTTAAAAGAGGGGTTCTTTCTCTGTTGTCAAAGGACTATACTAGCTGTTGTTGAGCACCCCAGATAAAAGCGTTGATAATTTTCGACATCATGTTTAACCTCAGCGAAAACGGTCCCGTTATATGCATAAAATTTGCAATTGGGCCAAAACTAATACGGAAAACCTCGATGTACGGCAAATTGCTCAAAACGAATGTTTGGTTAAGTCACTTCTGCATACGCCATAACCAATGTCTGAGGGTAAGACGTCTTACCAACATGTATAAAAAATTATTATCTGTAGATGTAACATAAAATGAAAACATGACTCTAATGTTTGATAATTTTAAGGGGCCCTGTCACCTCACTCTCGATTTTCCTTTCCTTTCACTTTCTATGACCTCCATTCGTCACGTCTACATCATCTTTGAGATAAAAGAGCCAGAAAGATTTCCAATAAATTTCTGCTGGAGGAGTTATCCACAGTACATTCTTGGTCACTTCTTCAAAACGAGTTCCAAGATTTAGTAAAACTAATCCATTTCCATTAATGTTCGTAATAACCAAAAACAGTACATAGTCTCCACTTGGTCGTAAGTGAAAAAACACCATATCATCTTAAAACATCCTTTTAAGATCATCTACAGCGTCCAAAGAGGGGGCGTGACAGAGCCCCCTAAATTGTCATTTGCTCTTCCTCCGACAATAATCACGAGTGCCCCGTTGATGACAAGTTGATTTCTTTCAGGACCTGACGAT
>OX421452.1:33553980-33558980 GCA_949126865.1 Montipora capitata | reverse complement strand
AAGGGTGAGGGTTTATGTCACGAATTGCTTTGTTGCAGAACGCGATTACAAATGGTAGCCTAGTCATCAATATCTGCAAAACGTCACTTTTGGTTGCATTTCTCACTCTAAGGAGCTCCTGAACATCTCTCTTGAGTTGGTCAATCATTTCAACGTGTGATCCGAGCATCAGCTGACGAGTCGGTTTCCCTAAGGAATGTAAGACGCGCTCCAGAGAACGATTAAGAAAAGTATCACACATTTCCTTCCTTTCTTCCGAACCAGAATTTGACCATTTTGTCTTCATTGCTTCTTTATTCCTCCTGTTTCGGTTCACCTCTTTTCCCACAACTTTACGCAGGTAAACTGACGCACTATAGGCACAGAATCGCTGGACTCTGCTGTCACACATGATTGCAACCACCTCCGAGAGATCTGAAGGGTCACCTTCCAACATCGACCGTTTGGCTTCCCTGAAGTCATACATCAACTGTTCGGTGAAGCTCTCAAGTGACTCCATCAGCAACTTTCGAAGAAACCTCTTTGTGGCCTTAAAACCAAAGAACTTTTCGCATATAGAGCCCTGCATTCTGTCGAAATCTAAATCCAAGGGAAGACTGGTTTTTTGCAAAAATTCTGAAATCAGATCGCTTGCGTTATTCTCACAGGGAATAATATCAAAACTGGTATTAACCTCCATCACTTTCGCATCATTGTGTTTTGTTTTGGATGAGGCGATAGTGTTCCCGGCGCGTGTTTTCAGCTTTTTGGCAGCTAAGTGGATGTGTTTTAAAAATGGATGGACCTTTTCTTTAATCCTTACACTTTCAACATGATTCTTGATGATGTTTTTGAGGGATTCCACGATGGATGTACTCCCTGAATGGAAGTAAAGTACGTCACTTTCACTTGATAATTTTTCTAAAATGGCTTCACCAGTAAGTAAAGGAAGCTTAGCTCGCACATCTTGGTAGCAATCTGAGGCACCTTCATCCCCTCCACTACTACTAAGAAAAGTTGACCATGCTTTCTTGAGGTCTTCCTTCTTCTCCTTTATCTTCTCCTTTATGACCTTTTCATCCCTGGGTGGAACTGATACTTCTCGCTCATTTGAAACATGAACTAGTTTTGGACGGGTAGTAAACTTAAATTCATCACGTCTGCGAAACACCTGAGCAATATCTTCAGCCGACACGGGTCTGCCCGACTTTCCCCAGTCAAAAAAAAGGACTACATCAGCCTTGCTTAACTCCAAATTAATTGACTTATTTCCATGTTCGTCACCACAACCAGGAAGGTCAACAAACTCCACATCGACTTCCAATTTCAGGTGTCCGGATTGTGTCACGGCCCTTGTTGTCTCCTTCAAATGGTTGAAAACCGGAAACTGTCCTTTAATCTCGACATATTTCGCATCCAAATTCCTTGTGTCTTGAAAGGTTGTTTTCAACACGTTTTCTACCGTTGCTAAGGTGTGTGCATTTATATCTTCTTCTTGCAACAATGGTTTTTTCTCATTGCTACAACTGTGCAAGAACACTTGAAGACTCCTACCATATCTTACATAGATTGGAATGGGTGTCTGGCTGCCCCCACTGGAGGATGGAAGGGGTCCAGTTAACGCCCTCTCTTCAAGACCCAAACCCCAGTTAAGTAGTGAGTTGACAAAAAAACTTTTACCAGCCCCAAGTGGCCCAAACAACGCAAGTAAAATACGTATCTTACTTTCAGTAACCAGTGTACTATGAAAAGTATCAATACTCTCTCTTATAAATTTCTTGACTGTCTCTGACTTTTTTGGTTTCTTCTTATCATCGTACAAAAGATACCATGCACCTTCCAATACATCAGAACATAGACTTATGTTCTCCCACAATCCAGCGCTCTGGGGAATTCTTGACAATGCATATAGCTGAATCTTTGCATAATTCTCTATGTCTGAAAGCCCACAGAAGCAAAGTATCAATTAAATACCGAACTTAAGGAAACAAGGCTCCAAAAATAGAATCTGACTGACAAAGTGGAATAGAAATCTAAATTGATCTCACCTAAAGTCTTTTGAATGTTGTCTGCAATACCCTGAGCTGTATCAAGCGTCATGTCACCAAATCCACAGAGTGGGTATAATGACTGTGGTCGCTTTACAATCAGACCAAGCTCTTTGAAGTCAGTGTGCAGGCCAACCGGCACAATAATGACTTTTACGTTTCTTTTGGAGAGCACCTCGTGTGCCTTCACAAGCAGGTGATGGTTATCTTTTTTCTGTGCATCAGATTGCTGACCTCCAGCTGTTATCATAACAACAACTTTGTGAGGCTGTAGACCGGGATTGGCACTTGTTGGGAAGTTTTCCGCTGCTACACTCAATGCACGATCTATTCTCCTGTTTTTACCCTCAGCCCACGTTTCATATCTCAGCTCCCTTGATTTGCCATAAAATACCTGCTCATGTCCTAGAGTCAATGACAAGGTTTTTGCATCATGACCATACACAACAACCTTTACTTCTGTAGAAGAATTCCATGATTGTGCTAAGTGCTGCACAAACTTTAACTCCTTCTTGAAGTCATCATCAGACACAGTTGAAGAGTAGTCCACAGCAAAGACAATTTCAGGAGCACACTCTTCTTCTAAAAGTGTAGAGGAAAAGGCAATAAATCACCTCTTAGTGAATACTCTAGAAATAAAATTAACATACAGGCTCAAAGGATGCTTCACTTAAAGAAAAATAAAGATTATCGCTATCCAACTTTGGGCAAAAATAGAGTCTGCCACATTTTTGGGAAGAGGAAGGGGAACTCATAATAAATTTTTGCAGACTTTGATGTGCCACCACTTCAAATACAAGTAAGTCTGTTAACTACAAATGTAGCTTGTTTACTTAGTTTGGTATACAATGAACCCCAGTGGTCAGTGGGCAGGGACAATGTCAAGATCCAAAGACATTACTGGTATGCAACCCTTGTATTGATAATGGTGATAATGTAATGCACCAGTAAGAAAGACAATATCTGGCTTCATCTTTTTGGTGAGCCCGCCTTTGAAGAGCTTAGAGAAGGGAGGTAGAATGATTTGGTGTTGGCTACGATGTAAGGATAAAACAATCATGCAATCCCTATCCAACACCATGCTGCTAAAGTGGAAGCTCCTTGATGTCTCATCTCTTCCTCTTCTCCACTTAGTAAAGCGGTTCTCAATATTAATTTACCAAAATTTTGGTCTAAATATACAATTCAATATTAAATATTACTGTTAGCTAAATTTACCATCACTATCAACTGACTCTCCGCCTGTAGCTTCTTCTAATCTCTGACGTTTATGAGCTGGCTCAAAATCTTGGTCAATCTCCATTGCACCTGCAGAAATTGCACCAAAGTTTAATATTATCATCTAGATACAGACTCACAACAGCTGCCTGACAGAAAGCTTCCCAATCTTCACCGTGGCCTTGCAGAGAACATTGGCAATATCCCCAAAATATACTTCAGGACGATTCACGCCGAAAATATCAGTATGAAATAAAATAACATTCTGACTTTTATTTTGAGGTACAAGGCCACAAAATAAGTCATTAAGATGGAATGGAATGATGCTAAAGCAAACTTTGCAGTGCAAATTTATGCAACTACATGTAATTAATAAATGGTGTTTCAAATAAATCAAATTATGCACTGTAGCAGTCTTTTTCAAACAAAGACAAACAAAGACTGTACACTCAGGGTACCCTGAAATCTTTCTTTTGCATGTAACTGTCGTATGGAAGAGAGGCATCATCCCAACGTAGAATCACCTTTACTGTCTTCAGGGTAGTCAGTAATAAATTCCTTCGTCCTTACGAACAGAACTACATGTAAAAGAATTACAAGGTTTGACAGGATGTGACATAACAGCATATCCATGAATATAACTTTGTGTTCAGCAATTTTCTACTTCTCAACACAGCACTTGAAAAAACACCAGAAACCTTGGCCTGTGCTTGGATTTCTTTCACGACGAGTAAGGAAAAATTAAGGAAAGGAACGTTATTTAAGTCTCAGTCTTCTAGCGCTGGGACACTGTAAACTGAAATCAACAAATCAATGCAAATCAAATCAAATATTGGTTTTTTTACGAGAGGGGAAAACCGGAGTACCCGGAGAAAAACCTCTCAGAGCAGAGTAGAGAACCAACAAATTCAACCCACATATGACGCCGAGTCTGGGAATCAAATCCAGGCCACATTGGTGGGATGCGAGTACTCTCACCACTATGCCAGCCCTGCATAAGGCATTTGTGTTTGTTTTGTTTTTGATGGTGAACTTGACGCAAAACCTTAACACAAACAAGCTCAAACAGTTAGGTACTGTCCAAAGTCAGCAAGATACTTGATGATCAGGTTAAGGAACAAGCACAACAAAATCACAGGAAAAAAGTTCATGCATATATATGGCAAGCCGTTTGTAGCAATATTCAAAACTGATTTCCTATTCATTTCAATGCATAAATCTTAATTCAATTTAATGATTCAATGCATATTAAACATTCAATGCTCGATGCAATATTCAAAGAACTATTCAATGCGTATTCAATACTCAACGAACCATTCAATGTGCAATACGTATTCAACATTTAACGAACCATTCAATGCTCAATGCGTATTCAACATTCAATTCACCATTCAATGTTCAATGCATAGTCAACAATCAACGAGCCATTCAATGTTCGATGCGTATTCAATATTCAACGAACCATTCAATGTTCGATGCGTATTCAATATTCAACGAACCATTCAATGTCCAATACGCTTTCAACCTCCTGGGTACAAGGCGAGTGGTAAAGGAAACGATGGTGAATATTCTCTCATTTCCCGCACCAAATCGAGTGCACCTCTCTTTGTTACTTGTCAGTTAATATGGAAGAAAATCTCCGCCAGTTGTCACGTCATTTAAGCGAAGCATCCCAGCTTCTCTCCTGTATTCATACCCTATTAATATTCATTAGTCCTCATGCATGTATATAAGCATGCCTTGATTATTCATAGT
>OX421452.1:33541480-33546480 GCA_949126865.1 Montipora capitata | reverse complement strand
CCTTTTCTCACTCAACTGTGAAAACTGTTAAAATACCCAAAGTTAAGGCCAAAATATCTCCAATGGCGGAGCATGCTTCAAAAAACGGAGCACACCGTCTTAAAGGTGGGACTTCATACTAACATTATCTGCAAAAAAATCTTTGGGCACTCACTAAATTATTCCACAGGGCGGCTGCAAACCCGTCGTCCACCACAGGGTACCCTCCTCAACTTTTTTCATTATAACGGGCAAATTCGGTAATTATGACACAGCAACAGACAGAAAATGCCGCAAAATGGTTACACACCAAAAACTTTAAAGAAATAGAACCATTTCGAAGGCTTTTGTTTGTCCAAAGCCATGAAATTAACAATCAGCGGCTTAATGATGGCCTCTATTGTTGTATAAGTGAACTACATGTACGTGACAGGACTTACTCTTTGCTAAGTCACACAAGTGAGTCACACATCACTATCAAAATGACTGAATTGCCTGTACTTGAACTTTAAAATGTTATAATAAAATTTGCTTTTGTTCGTCTAATAAAGGAATAATATATTTGCTTGAAACTTGCACGTCTGACATCACATCTTGATACAGGAAACATGTTCCAACATCATCCAACATGTTGAATGGTCATCAAACACGGTGGCCAAACGATAAAATGTTGGTTCATGCAACATGTCGGATCATCCAACATTTATAGTTTGGCCGGGGCTTAATTCCACTACCCTAGCTAGTTATGTTATAGGAACTGATGATACGGCTGCAGGGTTCAATTCATTAGATTTACGAAAGTGTGGCTACCCTGTAATTATTTCAACTTCTGAATTATCCATTACAATTGTCAATTACACTTAATTGAATTGACCCCTGTATCTAGCATTAATCAAAGTTACCTTGAAGGTTTACAACTGTACATGTGTTTTTAGTGCTCATGCCTTTTGTGAAGTAAATTCAGTGATACAATTCCTGTTTGTCTGTGTTAACATTTATGAATCATGAATCTATATTCAACACATTAAAAACTATACTTTACTCAACTTAAAGGGTCACTATGTAATTTGTTGTTAAATTTCAAAAACGTGTACTCTAGGTATACTTTATGTTACATAATAACTTACTGACACTCTCAACTGAAAGTAAAATCAACTTAAAGTATACTTTTACAGTTTAAGTATAAATAAAGTACAATTAGCAAAATGTACTTCATTTATACTTCAATGAAAAAAGTACAAATCAAGTATACTTGAATTGTAATTTTTGTTTGAAAAGTAGAAATTACGTATACCAAAGGTATACTGAATTCCTGCTAGGGTAGTCAATGTGACCTACAACTGAAAGAGGACAAGCAATGTCTACTAATTTTGTTTCAAAGAAATGGATGATTGTGTTAAAAGGCTGTAGAAAAACTGCCTTGCACTGATTCATTGAAAACTTAGTTCCTGATGACTTTCCCTATTATGTGAAAAGAAATGAAACAAAATGAACAGGAATGAAAATATGGCTTGTTTGTCAGAAATACTCCTTGAAGAGACAAATTTCAACCACAACCATTGACTAGAATTTGCTAATGTTTACTTAATACATAGTTTGTGCAAAACAAATCTTTTGTTTCATCTTAGCATAGTTCCGTTTAATTTTCTGAACAAGACACCTAAAGGTGTTCAAGCGGGATGTGTTTGTGGATGCAACGATTATTTTGAATGGCTTTGCGCAGTTATTATGTCCTCTCATAAATGTAAGAGAGTGAGGTTCACGTTAATTAAAACAAATGTTGATAGAAAGAGTAATACTGATAATCAAGTTGGATTGTTTCAGAAGTGGTTATCGATGGTTAGGATTAGCCTCTCACCTTCACAAAGACTACCACTGATGCCATGCTCTTGTTTTCCTTCTCCAAGCAGCAGAGGAGAGAGACGATCATACCTACAATAGTCGAGAGTAGTTTAAAACAAATCAAGAACATGCATACATTGGTTGGTCACGGTACGATCGTAAGATTAAACCAAATGAAAAGCAAACATAGATCTTACAAAAAATCAATCCTTTTTCTTTGGATTTCAAAACTATGTTCACTAAACACTTTAAATGACCAACGTTTTAAGCCTTGATTTAAAAAAAGACACCTGTTTATTTTAACTTTAACTTAATAGTCCGCCATTACTAACTTTAAAATCTTGAAAGACCTGGATCGAGGAGAAAATGACTTCACAAAGACTCACTAGTTTAAGAATGCAATGGGTGTGTATGCAGCTGAATTAATATGTAGGGAGGTTCAGGCTTTCAGACTTTTAAATACGTGTTTGGCATATATGATAAGTAGCATTTGCACGATGAAATTTTAAGCTAATGAGTTAATGATGGCACCTTTCTCTAGGTCCAATTGGTCAGTTTTGACTGCGACTAACGGCAGACCGCGAAATCCAAACCTTATCTCAAAGTAAACACCCTTCGCATGAAAATCAAAGTTCAAGGAAGTGATTTTTTTTTTTAATAATAGTAGCACTTTAAGTATGATGCTTATGGCCAATGGTAAGAATAATTAAACTTCTTGCTGTCGGCATCCCGTTTGAGCAGTTAAGTGAAAAATATTTGCCCTTTACTGTGATTTCTTTTGCTTTTGCATACCCGTGTTGTAGTAAGTGTACACAAAAAAATTCGCCAAAAATAAGCATTATGCTCGATTGCTGTGAAATTTGCGTGATTTCTGGTATTACACAATCTCAAATTCCCTGACACTTTCCTGATTGTAGCTAACAGCCAGCTTACATAAGGGCCCATATCGGTTCAGGTCATTGCGAGCTTGCATTGCCCAAGGCTGCCATTGGATGAAATTTAATTTCGGTCATTGGACAGCTTTAGAGTCATGTGATTTAAAAAGCCAATGAAATCGCATAAACTCTAGAGATCCCTTTGACCAAACCAATGATGTGGTTTGACTACGTCTTCTGGTGTAATGAGGTGCTTCCACAAAAATATCATCAATATCCATTGCCCTGAGAGCGAGATTTTGGAATGGAACAAACACCAGTTCTAATAATTTAACCAATAACAATGCTTGCTATTCAACCTAACTGTAAAAAGAGGCAGGAACAAAAGTCAGACCGGATCAATTCAGATAAAGTCGGATCGCCTCGGTCCAAAAAAAAACCCATTAGCTATGATTTTGAAACTTTTACCCATTTGAAGGTTAAAATACCTCTCAAATTAAGCCAAATCAAGTAGTCTTCTAAGTTCCGGTAATGCGTTCATGTTAGGCCCATAACACGTCCCATAAATAAGATATCCCACCAAGTCGCCATTTTGTTTTGTAGAGCCAGTTCCTCTCAAACAGAGATTTACTCCTGAGTGTCCTTTATCGCAACATTGACAAGATGTCATGAACATTTGCTGTTTTCATGTTTTTTACCTTGAAATTGCGCATTTGTTCGCAGTCACGTTATAGATAATCATTACTTAGTGAATAAGTTTTTTTTGTTAATTACTGGGTTGCCATATATGGCGATCCTGTCGAAAAAATGAGTAGCGTTTCTCCCTTTCCTATGTTGGATATCGGAAAAGTTCCGCAACAGGGTCTTTCCAGTCACTCCCCTGCCATTGTTCTTAGAGCATTTTGTGCGTATCTTTAGAAGGTTTCAGGGGGTAGTAGAAAGGCGTAGATTTTTATCCGGTAGACACAGTAGAATATTTAATTAACCTGCAATGGCGGCGAAGTAGATGTAACGTGAATGGTGTTTTGTTGAATCTAAAAAAAAAATAAACCCTTATATGGAGCTCAAGAATTGAACATCAATTCGATAAACAACACAAGACGTGAAAAATGAATACGTGGAATATAATGGACGCTGACAACAATAACATACGTGCCAACTCTCCCGGATACGGAACGAATCATTCTCCTGTTCTCTCGTACGTTTCATCAAATCTCCCGGATAAAAACTCCTCTGAACCTTTTAAAGAATTTGCACCATTGGAGGTTCAAATGACATCCCCGGGATAAAAAAACTTAATTTTTTCAAACTTGTTTCATCGTTTCGTAATGCATTTCTACACCTCTGAGTTTCAAACACACGTTGATACAACGAAACAAAATGGCTTTCTTTATCTCTATTTGTTATCACGGCCATCTAACCGATTGTTTGATTGGATCTCCATTTAACCAATAAAAATTCTCGACATAAGTGTTCTGTTTTCCCGCAAATTTCACGCTCAAGACTCACGATGGCGGTAGATAATTCTTGTATTCTGAAGGAACTGCTAGGTGATGGGTGGGAGCATTTTTTTTCTTGGGGGGGTGGGGGGGGGGGGGGCGCTGGGGAGACTGGATGGAAAAAAATCTCCAGATTTTAGATCTCCAGACAGAGGTGGCCACCTCTGAAATTCTTAAGTGCATCCTTCAATCGGCCCTCAAGCAGTGATCTGTATTTATGACCAGCAACAAAGGCCTCTTGTTGCACTACCAGAGTCATGTGGACAACAAATACAAGAAATCTCTACTCAAGACAATGCTTCACCGGGCGTACAGTCTGTCCTCAACGACCGAGCTGTTTGAAAAAGAATGTGAAAACATAAGATCAACTTTTCAGAAGCTACGATACCCGTCTGAATTGATTGAGGCAACCATCCGTAACTTTATCAATACATCAGATGTCGAATCACAATCTACCAGCAATAATAATAATAAAAACACCATTAGAATCGTCTTGCCATTTATTGACCAAAAACCAGCCGATATTGTGAAGCGCCAACTTACTCAGCTAAATAAGAAACTGGATATAGATCTACAGCCAGTTTTTGTCAGCCGCAAGCTCGAGGATGTCCTTAAATTCCGTGAGCCCAAACCATCTTTAGTCAGCCAACAACTAGTCGTCTACAAATTTCAATGTGGCTCGTGTGATGCGAGCTATGTTGGCTATACAGCTCGTCACTTGCATCAACGAATTGAGGAACATAGATACTCAGCTATCGGGAGGCATCGCCTAGCAGATCATGGCCAAACAACAGCACCCCCAGCG
>OX421452.1:33516480-33521480 GCA_949126865.1 Montipora capitata | reverse complement strand
TGTGAAGAATATGATTTGTACAAGAAAACCACTGCAGAAGAAAAGATCAAAATTGCAAAGGTTTATGATCGAATAAAAGCAAAGGTCAAAAGCATTCGCCAGGACTACAGAACTGCTGTAAACAAGGGTACCAGAAGTGGAAGTGGAAAACTGGTAAAGGAACATTTTGACATCCTGCGTGAAATTTGGGGAGGTTCTCCAGCTACAACCATGTTGGCTGAAGGTGTGGATGGTGATAGTCTGCTCTCTGACAAAGTCAAGAGCAGTAGTGAAGGTAAGACCTCCATGACAGGGACAAAAGGGTCACATAATAATAATAATAATAATAATAATAATAATAATAATAATAATAATAATAATAATAATAACAATAATAATAACAACAACAACAATGACAATGATAACAAGAATAAATTGCATACACACAAGTAACATATGTTCATAACTTCAAAAACAGTCAAATTACAGCTGGTTAAAATTATTTCAAAAAGATAACATTTATGCTGGAGCCAATTTTAAAAAAGCCCAGCTCTCTAACCTCTATGTCATGGCAGGGAGTCTAACATTTTTACAGAGTTACTTTTCAATGCTTCCCCATTTATGTTGCGGGGATTGGGAGCCAGGGTTTAAATTGACTGGAATATTACTAAGATAAACTCCCTAGTCATTTATTATAAATTTAGATACTGTTAGCATGTTTTAACTTAAATCCATTGTTTAGCATTTAGTTCATGTCAAACTGAGCTGGAGGGTAGGGAGGGCATTACTAGAGAGGTAAGGGGGCTTATTAACAGGCCACAGCAAGATTTGTACTACAGCCCTATTTGTTTGTTTGTTTTTACAATTCTTGTATGCATGTGGTGCCTAACAAAATAACAGACTGCAGTGTCTTTAAACTGCATGGGCCTTTTTTTCAAAAACACAATTTCTATATTTGTATTAATCTGCAGTTTCAGAAGCTGATGCAACTCTTACTGAAGAGTTATCAGACACAGATAAGGAGTCAGCACATGGAAATGCAAGCTCTTCATTTTCCCAAGTGCCTGCAGATGAACCAAAAATGACCAAGAAACCAAACATGTCTGTCTCGGCAGTGCCACGGTTAGTAGACAATAAAAGAAAACAGATGGAAAAAGCACTTTCTCAATCTAAACGAGATCAAATTACCTTTACAGCAAGAAATTTGATTGGCTGTTTAAAGTACATCCAATGTGATTGGTGTGACATACATACATCTCTCACTCACTCACCCAATGACCCGTCCATAACATACCCGACGCGCCGACCAAGAGGTATTAAAAAAAAACTCAAAAATCAAAAAATCAAATAAAAATAACTTTGTCTAAACCTTGCCACCAGTTCCATGTACACACCTTTCGCAACACAACAGATAGGGTGCATATTGCCACGCCGAAACTATTAGCAGTCATTCGCAAAGACCCCTGATCTTTCAAGTAATAAAGTGTAATTGCTAGCTGCTTCTCAACACTTAGCACATCACCACGTCTCGGACAGTCTTCACGGGGCTCCAAAAAGTAACGCAGTTCGTCAGCCACAGACATGAAGACGGCACGTGTCATTCGTAAGTTTGTTTTCCATTCGTGGTCTGGTAGCTTGCCTGTCCATAGATTTGTCCACCACTCCTCCGTTCGTCCTGGTGCTCGCCGTAATCTGCGAACAGGTCCACGTCTGATCTTCCTCCTCGCTATTTGAAACCTTGAAATGGTGGCAGTGTGACTTAGATGGAGAATCATAGCTCGATGTTGCTGTGTTTGAAATATCAAGTTGTATATAATGGCAAATTGATGCTGAAAGGCGGTTATCAAAGCGAGTAAATAAGGAAGAACTCCTAAAACTAACTTTTTGTCCTTTTCGCCCGCCATCTTGCTTTGCAACCGCGCTGAACACAGATTCTTGCATGTAAACTTCATGTAAACCAAATTAAGAGTTGATCCCAGGAGCCGCGTTTTTGCATGTAAACCAAATGAAGATTCTAGGATGATCCTGGCACTAGGATCATCCTCTTTCCATGTAAATGGGCCCTAAGGCTACGTTAGTGTAATGTAAGATTCCCTGGAGATTTTAGCAGGGACCAATGAAAGCGCGTGTTTTGATGAGTGATGTCATTATTGATGATCTTGTGCTCGGAGGTGAGTGAAAACATATTTTTCCCATTTCCCTGACCATTGTGCTTTGTACACTTGCTTTGAGTGTTTTTAAATATTTATTTTCGAACCATCGTGTTCTATATTGAGTGAACGAGCTCAAAACTAAACCGGCGTACGTGTTCTTATCGGCCGCTGTTGTCAATTTCGGATTTCAGCCCGCGAGCAGAGCACTTTGTTTTTCGTTTTGTAACCATTGAGTCGTGAATAATTTAATTTAATTTTCAAAAAAATATGTTGTCTGCAAAGTACAAAATTAAACGATCAATTTGACTTGTAATTCGTGGCAAAATAAAAATTCTACAAGTGAAACAACTTTCATGTGCGAGAGAGTTTGACTGGCCCGTTACATGTTCCACGCTAAAAAGTCTGAAAACACTTTGGCGATTTTTTTACATAGCACTGATTTTATTCAACTTAATTATTGTATATTCCTGTTAAAAGTACGGCCGTTCAAAAATTACAGCATTACTATCCATATTATTGCAAAACACGTTGACATCTACATTGTTGTTGGAGATACAAAGTGTGCAATTTATTACTGGGTTGCCAGTATGGCAAACCCAGTTGGGGTCTGCGTTTAGTTTGTTTGTTTGATTTATTTTCTTTTTTTTCTTTTTTTTTTTTTGCGTGTCGGTAAAAGTCTTGCCTGTCACTCCCCTGCTAAGTGGTGTCTTTGTGCATAGAGCCTTCTGTGCGTATTTTCTTAGGATCGAGAGGGTAGTGGGAAATGCGTAGATTTCTCTGGTGGACACAGTAGAACGATTAACTTAACCGGCAATGGCGTCGAAAGTCATGTAACGCGAATGGCGTTTTATTGGATCTTTGGACAAAATATACCCTTATGAAGCTCAATAACGGCAAGTCAATTGGATATACAGGCGGTGGAATCTTAAAAGCGACGAGTAATGGACTTCGACAACAATCTATCGCCCGTCGAGCCGAAATCAAAGTGAGCTGTATTTACCTGAAGTACATGGTAATTTGACACGATTGAGTTTCTTGCCTTCACGCACGCAAAGAAATAGGAACAGGTTTTCGCCTCTAAGAGCAAATATGTTGTTTTTCCAATAAATTTTTCGCTGGAAAAGGATTCTGTGGTATTTTCTGCCTTTGTGAATTATAATATCATGTTGTGTATTGAATTTCCGAGCTTAAGGTTGAAATGTGATATGGGAGATGTTTTTTAGTATTGCTCTGTAAGCAGGAAGGGTTCACAGGCCTGTTGGAAGCGTGCTTGAGTTTCAACAAAATGAGCCCCAAAATCAGTGAAAAATTGTGACGCAGATGAATAATAAAGTAGCTGCTATTTCCAAAATGATGAAATTACCTGGTGATAAATAACGTCGAACGCGTCTTGGAGAGTAAATTTTGACTTTGCATAAACAAGAGTTGGGCGATTGTGATCTTTGTTTTGACTTCGCTCATTTCATTGTCAAACTTTATAACACTAAACAGAAAAAGAAACTTACGAAAACCCGGTATCTTGCCATCATTTGACACATATGCTTCACTGTTTGGCAAGTAAACATGCCGCGGTAACTTAATCACGGCGCCCGCTGAATTCCGGTGATGTCACTTTCGATTTTGCGATTTATTTGTGCAGCCAAAGCGTACAATAACAAAATTGAACGTAGCAAAAATCTCCCAAAATGTTTGTCGCTGATCGTAACTGTTTATATTCTATATTCACGGTTCAAAATTAATGTTGTTTTCAAGTCGTAAATATGTTATTCTCGAGCGACCGTCCTGGAAGCTTCCTTCTGCTCTTTCTAAAAACTGTGTATCAATATTTATTTACTTTTGCATCAATACTTGTTTTTGCATAAAGCAAGCTAACAAAATCTGTACCTTGCTGAGTTCGCATTTGTTAGGGTTAATAGCATTTTCGGTCTGATGCTTCTGTTTTAACAGGGGTATACTGCTTTGGTCTCCCATCCAAACACTAGCCCCGCTGGAGAGGGCTTAACTTCAGTGAACTTCGGTATTACAAAGCTGTCACATGCTCAGAGGGCACGCTTAAACTTGTGGTGAAAAGAAGTTTATCAAATGTCAGCCCAGAAGTCAATGTTTCTCACTTCCCATTTATTTTCTTCAATCTTTCTGGGTTCAGTACTTTGCTAGTAACCACATGTCTTCTCAGACTATTTACCTAAGACTTCTACCATGGCACTACAATGATAGACAATACCAAAACAATATCGTGCACTGTTAGAGCTACATATTACGCAAGGACAGATCTGTTTCGTCGTACGAACGCGTGAGGACCTGTGAGCCAAAGGGCCTCTGCTGGTATGACTTCTTAATGACCCCCCAACTTGAAAAAAATTGTCTGGAACGGTGCACGTACCACAGGCACCAGTGCACCCAGTGTATCCTCACGGAGGATCTAGTTGTTAACTAGATACCGGTAAGTTAAGTTGCAGTACTTTCGAATAAAAAAAATACAACTACTGTTAAACTATGTATTATATCGACTGTTTCGTTGGCACTTAGCGATAGCTACTACTAGTTGTATTATTAAAACGTATTTGCATTTCGCACAGATAGTTAATGCTGAATAACGGTGGAGACTGAATTTGCGAGGAGTCTAAGCCACTGTGTGCTTGAGTAGAACGGAACACCTTCGGACAAAATGACTGATTTCGCGCGTGAAAGAATTTCAGAAAATCTCGCGATCTGCATATGATCATTATGGTTGTTTCGTTGTTTTGATGGTTCCGTTGGTTTTGTTCGTTTCGGTGTTTCGGGTTTTAGTACATGCCCAATTTAAGAGAAAATTGTCTCTTATCGAAACCAGAAAAATTCAGAAGGCTTCAACGGGGTTCGAACTTT
>OX421452.1:33486480-33503980 GCA_949126865.1 Montipora capitata | reverse complement strand
AACTTTGTTACTGTTAAATACCAATGCTAGATATGTTTGCTGTCTCTGACCTTTCCTGTAATTCAGGTTTATACCTGCTATTGGATACATTAAACGATTGATTGATTGATTTGATTGATTTATAAGGAAACAATTCCTCATGCACCAAAAACGAGAAGAAATCGCCAAAGGAACATATCGTGATTCAACCCACCATACAGTCAAAATGTGGAAACCAAAGTTGGCAAATGCTTCCTTTCACTCATTGATCACCACTTTCCTAAATCCAACCCGCTACACAAAATCTTTAACCGGAACCATAGGCAGCCCAAGTTCGCGTCACTAGAGAGCGT
Organism: Montipora capitata; assembly: GCA_949126865.1. Classification (NCBI taxonomy): domain Eukaryota; kingdom Metazoa; phylum Cnidaria; class Anthozoa; order Scleractinia; family Acroporidae; genus Montipora; species Montipora capitata. Next base: position 33,503,648 of record OX421452.1, on the reverse strand, counting down.
GTAGTAATTAATTACTAGTGGGAAGATGACCTTTGAGTGCAAGCGGTGTTGCCTTACAGGCAGCCGTTGAGAATTTATAAGACTTTGTATGGCAAATAAAATAGAGTCGATTATGAAGCCTAAAAAACGCTCAATTTACCGTTCATTCAAGAGAAAATAGAGAAAATAAAATAGAGTCGATTATGAAGCCTGAAAAATGCTCAATTTACCGTTCATTCAATAAAATGAATAAAACTGACTCACCTCTGGTGTATTCTTGTGCGTTTTGGTGCTTATTTTACCGTTTCGGGAATTCCGTGTTTTCACTGTTCTTAGAAGAAGTCAAGGCTGCACACTAAGATTTCGACCGTAGTCAGCTCAGAGGCGGTTTGCGCCTCGAAAATCCATCCCAGCCGCGATTTTTTCACGCAAAGCTAAAGCCCCATCATTTGCGAACCTCGGTGAATGTTTCGTCTTTAAAAATCCCCACGCACTTGGCTGGAAACGAGCTGATGATTACCGAATTGGTCACGGAGCTTGGGTCCGAGGTCAAATTAACTCCACCCGATGAGGTACAGTCATTTCATGTACAACACTTACCCCATCCCCACAGCGGCTTCTTGAACAGCTCCATGGTTACGAGTGACGCTGTGGGGATTTTTGACGACGAAACATTCACCGAGGTTTGCAAATGATGGGGCTTTAGCTTTGCGTGAAAAAATCGCGGCTGGGATGGATTTTCGAGGCGCAAACCGCCTCTGAGCTGACTACTGTCGAAATCTTAGTGTGCAGCCTTGACTTCGTCTTAGAACAGTGAAAACACGGAATTCCCGAAACGGTAAAATAAGCACCAAAACGCACAAGAATACACCAGAGGTGAGTCAGTTTTATTCATTTTATTGAATGAACGTTAAATTGAGCGTAAAGCCAGGCTTCAAGGAAAAGTCGCTCGTGGTAATTTGATACTTTGGACCCGAACGCTGGGAACGATCACATCGTACTTCCAGAAGCCTAAAAAGGCATCACGCGTGCATTTACATGGTCACGCGCGCAAGCTTCGCGTTACGTTACTTTAAATAGCGAACTTCAAATAACGAACTTCGTTTTCATATCACTGATGAAGGCTTAAGCATTAGCCGAAACGTCTGTTGAGAAATAACAAGAGTCAGTGGCAAACCATTTCCATAGAATTTATGACATCTCCTGACTACACTTTTTCCATTTTTAAGTTAAGAGGGTCTCTCGAGCCAACAGCGCATCTCTGCCCCCAGGAGGATCCAAGATTCACAGTCCAAGCCTCGGCGAAATGTAGTTAATCAATGGAGTTTGAAAGGGACCAAGGACGGACAACCCCTGAATGACAGGGATTTGAACCCACGTCCCCCCCTGATTACTGGTTGGGTGTGATCACCACTTCACTACTAGAGCAACCATGCTGGCTTAGATATATTGACGAAGTCATATCTTAATAGTGCTCATGACACTATCAAGTTTACTTGGGACTGGTCACACAAGAGCGTTAATTACTTGGATGTTACCATTATAGGTGGTAATGGCAATTTCACCACGGATCTCTTCGTTCATGATTAGCCTACTTATAAGCACCAGTATCTAGATTTCCCTTCATGCCACCCTCGAGCATGTAAGAGAAGCATTCCGTATGCCCAGGCTCTTAGGTTGCGACGGATATGTTCATCGGATGAACTGTTTGATCAACGAGCGACAGAGTTAACAGGTTTCTTGTGCACACGAGGTTACAAAGGGGAATTTGTTAAGCAGAAAGTCCATAGAGCGAAACGGTTATCAAGGGAAGAATTGTTGGCTCCAGCTACAGAATCGACAAGGAGAATTAATAGTACTAGGACGTCATTTATTGTTACGTAACATCCGGGACCATCCGGCGTAATGCTGGGGGTAACCCTGCGATGGACTAGCATCCCATCCAGGGGGGAGTATAAATACTCCTAGTCGCTTCATGCTACAGAAACCGGAGATAAGCGCTGGCCTGATGAGCCTTCTGGCTCGTAAGCAGAGACTTTACCTTTACCTTTACCTTACCATCCGGGACTGCCGAACATTAGCTGAATCCTCAGGGATCTACATCCCATGCTCCAATTGTCTGAAAAATGTGGAAAGGCGATTCGAGAGATTACGATGTTGGCTTTTAGGAAACCAAAGAGCGTGAAGGACTATCTGGTCCGGGCTAAAGTTCAAAAACAGATGATTAAAGCTGAAGGTAGCCGTAGTTGTGGGTCTTCGGTGTGCCAGATATGCAGGCCGACGACAGTTTTCTGAAATTTGGAAACAAATTTACAAGCAATATTACTGGTAAAACGTACGACAATCATTATAATTTGGATTGCAACAGCAGTAATGTCGTTTATCTCATTTCATGTAAAAGTTGCAGTAAAGAATATGTAAGGTCGACAACAACCAAATTTAGGCTTAGGTTTAATAACCACAAGAGTAGGATGAGAAGACACTGGCGTCTTGCACCGAAAGACAGAGACGTAGATAACTTAATCTACAGCCATTTCTGGTCACGGGGACATTGCGGGCTGGATGATATGTCTATTCAGTTGATAGATAAAGTGTCTAATATTAGTGATCTTTTAGGAAAGAAAGGCCAGTGGGCTTACAGACTTCAAATCATCCGACCATTGGGTCTTAACGAGAATGACTTTTTCTATAGCCAGAACCGTTGCAAGGGTCGGGTTCGGTAGCCATTTTTTGCAGCTTATTTTATCATGTACGAACACAGATGTTTTCAGAAATTTCAAGCTCACGATAAAACTTTTTAAAGACATATTTCGGCATGACTCATGCCATCATCAGTTTAATGTGTTGTTTCCTTTCCACTGTTTCATGCCGAAACAAGTCTTTAAAAAGTTGTATCGTGAGCTTGAAATTTCTGTTCATACTGTTATTGTCACGAAGTTAAGGCAATGTTACAGATGTTTTCGTTATTTCGCGCGCATGATTTGTTACCTCACTTTTGTATTATTATCACGTTAGAACGCTTGAGGGTGTAACGGTCATTCACCCTGATGAAGGTAGCTGCTTGCCACCGAAATATAGGTGCTGTTGTTTAAAACTTGTCTTTTAATTTCTCACGTGTTCAAGTATAAGTTTACCGAGAGTTTTTTTGTTGGATGCTTACATATATATAATTTTATATGCGCGATAATATTATAAAACACCTTTTCACTGATATCTTCTCAAGGAAAAATAAATATTTGTTTTAATTCTTGGGCCAGTGAGACATTTTGTTCTTGTTATAACTTAAAACTTGAATAACAATTCAGTAAACTCTTTAGTAGTCTTGCTCGTTGGAGCGTGAACTCGTCAATCAGAGACAGATTTAACTTACCTCAGCTACTTGAATCTTCCCACGTAAATGAAGCGTAACTTGGTTACGAAAAGAACAAACGCTAGCAGACTAGTCTTTCGAACGTATCGTTCGGATTTGTTTCGTTTTTACAACGAAATACAGAATCGTGAAGTCTAAGTGTCCGGAAATAAGGGTGTCCGGGAAATAGGGCAACATACTGTATTTAGGTCTAGGAAAGGATTTTAAAATAAGTGAAGCTATGATCCTCGCAGTTATTCTTCGTTTGCACCCACGCGACACGGCGGCCATGTTGGTTGGTAATACAATACAATTTCTTTTCGCAGAATTTGCATAATAATAAAGTTTAGTTCCCAGCGTTATTGTTCTTACCAACCAACATGGCCGCCGTGACGTCAGACGCAAACCAAGAATTAGCAATTACGTAGAGAAGCCTTTCTGTGATACACAGCATTACTGTTACATTACTGTTAAGCTGACATACCTGACGATTTCAAATTCCTCGTTATTTTCGACAGTTCGACGAATTTTATCCGAAAAACCTACTTTAGCCAGCTCTTCCTCCAACCGATATTTAACTTTCTTAGAATCAATGTTTAACACATATTAAATGAAAGGTGGGAACTCGGAAAAATCCGTGCCCCAGATGGGATTCGAACCCACGACCCTCCGTGATGGGAGGTAAAATGCAAAAAGCTTCCCTCTGTGTAGCATGTCAACTGAACAAGAATGGAGCCCATCGAAATAGCAGTCACCTCTGGATCTGCATTTCCGGAGAGTGTTTGGTGCTGAAGAGAACTCCTGATGGCTCTTTCAGTTAATACTCTATTCGCTAGGTAAAAGCCTCCAATCGTTATCCCTGCTGCCAACCATAGATTTTCAATCTTTAATGAAAACGAAATCCACTAGGCAAACATGAGCTAAAGTCTATAGCTGCGCTGGCGGCAGCGTGAACAGCTTGTTCTGAAATAACCAATCGAACCCTCACGGAGCTCGAACATATTTACACTTCTCGCAGTACTCGCGGTCCGAACCGCTCGCTTTGGTCACGCAAGCCACAGACTCGTACCCAGTCGCCATTTACGGAGTGTTTTGTGGGGAGAGAAGATTGGATACGAGGATGGATTGAGGCGCCCGGGGTGTCATGGGAAGAGGCGAAGGAAAAATAGCGACTGACAGATTTCGATCCAATATGGCGGCTGGTTTTAAACGAGAAGTATATGCAGCCATAATGGTAGACTTTTCACAGTCCCCTATTTTCCCGTTTGATCGTCGGGAGCAAACACAAACTGCCACCATCTTTGTTTTTAAACAACGAGCACGAACTGGGGAGAGTGACATAACTACCGAGTGGGTGGGGGGAGTGGAGAGGTTTCGGTGGGAATAATAGGGAGACTGTCCGATCTTTAATGCGGCTAGTGTTCAAGCAGTGTTCAGCGAGTCCCGTTGCACCAGCAACGGCAATATCTGATTGGTCCATAACACAGTGCATCTGTCAATAAAATACAGACAAGGCTCTTTCTAGAGAAAGAATCTCAAGAGTCTCAAATTTTCGAAAGATAGGGTCTAAAAGTACTCACGAGTGACCACGACTGACCACGAGTGACCACGAGTGACCACGAGTGAGATTTAATCAAAATATCTCAGCGCTGTTATTATGACCTCATTATGGAGTCACTTTCACATTATTTCATCAAATAATGACTTATTCACGAAACTGAAGTTATTTACTGTATAAACGCATAGCGGATGATTTGAAATATCTTCCGAAAAAAAAAAAACTCTTCGTAATCCCCCCCCCCCCCCCCCCCCTTCCCACCTCTCTCTCTCTCTCTCTCTCTCTCTCTCTCTCTCTCTCTCTCTCTCTCTCTCTCTCTCTCTCTCTCTCTCTCTCTTTCTCTGTCAGATTGAGGTGGGTATTTGCTACCATTAACGGGTATTTCCTACGGTAGCAAATACGCATTGAGTATTTTCTACCGTAGTAAATAAAAGTAGGGTAATTACTACTAGAAATGGGTATTTGCGACTGGTAGCAAATATCCATACCCAGAATTGCTACCAGAGGTGAGTGTTTGCTCCAAGTAGCAGATTAAATGAATTTCGGAGTTGTCAGAATGTAAGATCTGCTCAAATCGAGAGTTTTATGCTTCGCGCCTTCAATTTTAAATAAACACCGAAGACATTCTTGTTTTGTTTTCTGGTACAGCTTTCATGTCAGTAAATGAGAAGTAAATTAAATGTATATGTTCTAAGTCTGTTCACCCCAGCTTTAATACTTAACCTGTGTACTAACAGTACAACTTTTTAAGACATTTATACATGCCACTGCGTTGGAAGTAGGACGACATAGTAACAATGATGATGATGATGGTGACAATGAAGATGATAATGATTGTAACAATATTCGTATAACACCCACACGCGAAAAAGATTACAACATTTAGCATTTAACTTTTTCTCGATTTGTCAGGTTTTTGAGAAAGAAGTGATAAAACATGTGAAAGGAAATAACATTGCTCTCAGTGAAAATCACCCAACTGATTATACTAAAGTGATCATTTTCGTTAAGTGTACGAGTATCCCAACCGCATAAGAACACATCAGCGTATAATACTGCCACTGTTTTCAACGGGGTCCAGTAAATTAAATAACAGTAAATACTACGAATATCAAAACCATGATACAAGTGAATATATGAAAGAACATATATTTCATTTCTTTCTCCGCAGTTCAAATAATTTGAACTGCGGTGAAAGATATGAATAAATGACTGATCGTCGTTCATAACTGCGGGGATCATAGCTTCACTTGATTTCATACCTGCAGTTCAAGTATGATCCATTTCATATATCATTTCATCATTGATTCATTAATCTCGGGAACATTAGAACCCACAAATGACCAGCACCCAACGTCAGTGGCTTCATAGATCAGTTGGCTAGAGGGTCGCACCGGTATCGCGAGGTCACGGGTTCAAACCCCGTTGAAGTCCTGAATTTTTCAGACTTCTCTACGCAATTGCAAAAATTGCGTTAATAACTGCGAGGATCATAGCTTCACTTGAGTTTGTGTTTTGTTTGAAAATATAGCTTCCGGTCAGTTGCGTTTTTTACGACTAAGCAAGATTTCTTCATGGATTGTTCATTCAATTTATAATTTATAATGTCCTTCACCGAGGGGGTGATACGTTGAAAGTTTGCCAAGAAGTGCGTCTGGTGAAAAATGAAAGGACCTTAGATTAGTTTGACTTTTGGGTGATTGCGGGCTAATGATATCAAAGGTACTTTTGTCCTTAGTTATTTTCTTTGAGGATGGAAACGATTTTATTCCTATACATTCGTGATTGAAATTATTTTCCAGTTTAGACTTAGACCATAGAAGTGTCCAATATATAAGAACATCCTCTAAAGATTCCGAGTCGTAATATACAACTATGTGTGTTTTAATACAGCAACATGGCCTGATGATGGCGAGTGATACAAAACTTCGTTAAGCATCATGGATGAACACCGGAAATAAAAATAACGGAAGTGCTGTTGGATGTACAATAAAATCATTACATCCCTCCTTTCCTGTAAGCTTGACAAACTGGATAATAGACTAAACGAGCATAAACCTAATCCAATGACCACAAGGTACACGGTCTAAATTAATGCAAACTTCCTTTTAGAATATCTAAACGCAACAATGCAATTATGATCGTTTCAAAGTGTTCCTAAAAACCGCAGCTTGGTTTGACTCAGTTCCTACAGATCCAGTCTCTCCGGGGGCTTAATCAGCCTACCACTGCGAGGTGCGCAGGTGTCTGGTGATGTGATGGTTTCATTCCTCAGAGGGTTTCCTGCACAGTAGGGGAATCTTTGGTTGACGACTGCTCATGCCAGTCGGGTTCCACTGCTCTGTTTTCCTGATGCGCTTCTCGTATGTGGGCTCTGTTGCGCCTCAGCTCTTTACCAGTTGCAGTCGTTACAGCGTATGAGCGGGGAGTTCCAACTAGTCTTTCCTTTACCTCGGCCGGTTTCCATGTCAGTGATTCTGGATCTTGAATAGTGATCCTTTGCCCTGGGGCTAGTTCTAGGAGTGATTTTGCAGATCGATCACAGTAGTGTTTCTGCAGATGTTGTCTTTCGATCAGCCTGGAGATAACGTCTTCACTTGATGGGTCCCTTGAAATCTTCCTTTGGAGGTTGTCTTGAATTGGGTGCCCTAATAGTAACTCAGCAGGTGAAGGGAGTTTGTGGTAAACGGGGGTAGTTCTTAGACAAAGAGGCGACATTTTAGGTCTGATTTGGTCATTTTCGACTTCAGGAGGGCTGACTTCACTGACTTGACTTGGCTTTCGATATACCCATTGCTACGAGGGTAATGGGGGGAGCTTGTAATGTGCTTAAAACTGAGGTCGCGAGCGAATTCTTGAAAGGCCTGGCCCGCAAAATGTGGTCCGTTGTCAGATCTTACTACCACGGGGATGCCTTGCTCGCTGAAGAGCTGCCTCATTATTTTGACCACTGTGTTCTGCTGTTGCTTTGCCCACTCGGTATAATTCTAACAAAGGGGTACCTTGAGTAATAATCAGCAAACACGAGATACTCGGAGCCATCAAGAGTAAAGAGATCAGCGCCAATGGTGTGCCATGCCCTGAGGGTACCTCTGAGGTGATTAGGGTTCCTTTTGCTGACTATTCTGGAGCTCTTCACATGTACCGCATGCTTTTGTGGTTTCTTCTATGTCCTTGTACAAGCCTCTCCAGTAGATTGACGTTCTAAAGCTCAGCTTGGTTCTGTCGGTTCCTTGGTGTGGCGTGTGTAGTTTTGTCAAAATCTCTTTCTGCAGCGTGACGGGAACGATCATACGATGTGCTTTCATGACCCTCTGCGGTGGAAAGCTCGTCCCGGTAGGGCCAGTATGGCTTTAAGAGTGTTGGGACTTGCTGGATGTGTGCCGGCCAACCTGCGTGGATCATTCTTTCAGTGCATTGAGCTCTGCGTCCAAACTGCTCTGTTCTTTGATCTTCTGAAACATGCTGTTACTAAATTGAAGAAAGATCTCGTGTATTTGGACGTTCATACCGGGGATAGGGTCTTGTCTCTCTGGTGATAATCTTGACAAGGCATTAGCGATTTCCATGTCTTTGCCTGGTTCATGGAAGCATCAACTTGAAGAATAGTTTCTTTCATTGGATCGAAGTATGTAAGAGTCATCTCGTTGCTGATAGAGTCTTTGATTTTATTAAAAGACTCTTGTCGCGCTGCCCACCATTAAAAACAGTTGTCCTCCTTCAGAAGCTTACGGAGTGGGGCTGTCAGTGTACTCATGATCAGGTTTGGGATAAATGGGCCCATGTAGTTTGCTAGCGCTAGGAAGGTTTGCAGTTCCTGGCGGTTTGTAGGAGAAGACATCTGCTTCAAAGCAGAAACCTTGCCTGGGTCTGGCTGGACACCATTTTGGCCATAGAATTTGATCTTCTCTTGCTTTGTGAAGCACTTGTCAGGATTTAGCGTAAGCCCGGTATCTATGCAGCGCTTTAGCATCGTGTGCATGTTGCGGTCGTGTTCCTCTGTGGTCTTTCCGAAAACTACAATGTCGTCTGCAGTCCCTAAGACGCCTTCGCATCCTTCGAATGTTTGGTCTATCTTAGTCTGGAAGACATTTTGAGACATTCTGAGCCCAAAGGGCATGCGCTTGAATCTGTATCTACCAAATGGGGAATTGAATGTAGTCAGGTAACTAGATTCTTCATGCAAGCCCACGTTCCAGTACCCGCACTTTGCGTCTACTATAGAAGATACTTTATCATCAGCTATTTTGGTAGGATTTCTTCTATGGTGGGAGTGACATGACGTTCTCTCTGAATGGCTGCGTTGAGGTCTTTGGGATCCAGCAGAGCCTTAACCTCCCGTTCTGCTTGCTGCGGTAAACAAGTCTGTTCACCCATTGTGTAGGTTCGCCTTTTTTGATCTTTGCTATGATGTCATTGTTAACCATCTCATCTAGTTCTCTTTTGATGTCGTCTTTAAGGATGATTGGCACACGCCTTGGGGGGTGGACAACTGCAGGGATATCAGGGTCAGGCTTCCGGCTTATTCCAAAGAGTGAAATCGTTGTCTTCGGGTTTTTGATCTGCAGACGTCAGCGAAATGGTTTGGCTTTTTGCAGTACAGACATGTCTGACCACGTGCTGGGCATGTAAAGGTCCTTCCTACGTAACAACGTAAGACTTAAAACTAGTTTACGAAAGAGAAAGACAAAATGTTTACACATGAAAAAAAGAAGGAAAGCAAAAAAAATTATTATTATTTTGGGAGTTCAAAGCATGTTACTTCTCGGATCGACCCTCTGATGTGGCCAACTGTCATCAAATCATTGCATATAAGTTAAAAATTGATAGTTTATCGCCGAAAACTGAAGGTGGGTATTTGCAACGAAAGTGAGTATTTGCTACAAAATACGTTTCTGCAAATAAATGGAAAAAAGTCAAATAAATCGAATTAATCGAAAATGGATGCAATTCCTCTTTCAAGGCGCAGACCCTATGCGCAAAAATTGCTTTATAAACGACTAAAAAATAATTTTTATGAAAGAAAAACATTTCCGAACCTTCTAAAAAAATTTTGAACTTTAAGGTCGAGTTTACTTCATACCTCAAGACGCGATATTTTTCAGAAATTCACCTCGCAAAGGGTAAAAAATATTTCAGATTGACGAGGTCTTTGGTAGCAATTATCTTTTCTTAAAAGACCTTTAGAATCTGCTAAAATCAAGATTTTATTTATTATTTTTGTGGCGTGTACCTAAGATTGAGTATTTCCTACGTTAGTTATGAAAAAGGTGCGTTATTAACTTCACAATAAAGCACATTATCGCAAATTCAGCTTTGCTGCGACAAAGAAAGTACAAATATTTGCTAAATATCGATTAAAACCATTTTTAAGTCTTTTTGCATGATTAAAATTTGCGATGGCAAATGAGTAGCAATTACTCAGTCATGAATCTAAAGAGAGACAGAAATTAAAAATCCTTGGTGATATATTACATAGAACATTCATATATTGAGAGAGACTTATTTTGAGCTTTAACTTTTGTTACAAGACAAGAACGACACAAATGTTGTATCAGAAAAGAACCTAATTGTTACCACCTACCGTTTTCCTGTTCTTTGGTCTTTTATATGTGTCCTTAGAGGAGAATATTTTATCTGCATTTCGTTGGCAACTGGTGCACCACTTTGTACCTGGACGATAGAGTGGCATTTTGTTCTTCCTCGTCGAAAACTCTGTATAGTCGCTCAGGAATGGGGGTACTACTCAAAGTTGCCGAATGAGTGGGTAAGGAACACGAACTGATGTTGATACTTATTCTTTATTGATGCCAATAAAACGCACACACAAAATTTCCACTCTCAACCTCCGCCACTCGAGCCATCTCGGTACTAAGTCCAATTATTCTGGCTCTACAAACGTTCTTCTCCCGAGTTTTACTGCTCAGGCAACAGGTTTTTCATCCGGAAATTTGCCCCTAGACACACCGACGACGACAACTACCACGATAAAAGCACAAGTCTTCATGTTTTGCTCCGAACGCGTAAACTCGAAAAGAAAATTCACTATTGTTGCAGAGATAGTTTTTTTTTTTTTGAAAAAGATATATGAAAGAGACGTCCCTTTAAGAGCTGTGTTTAAAGTAAAAACCTTAGCTGTTTTGTTTTCGCCTTATCCCCGCGAAATGAAAACAAATACCGCGAAATTTAAATCTACCGCCATTTTGACGCTTACTTGTTTCTATGGGAATTGTGCAACCCATTCCCACGCGCGTGGCTTAAACATGCGCACTCATTTGACCGCTGTGTCAGGGCGCTTATACATAGTCTCTTTCCGCCCTGGCTGTGTTGCTCAGGTGTCAGTGTCTGACCTGGCTTGAACCTGCAATCCAATAAACAACCAGTCCCTGGTCAGCGGTCAACTTAAAAAGAAACAGCTGACCTCAATAAGGTCCAACTTGAGCCCGCGATATGGTCACGTGATAGTGGTCAGCGGATAGATTGTTTAGACAGGTGTCAATTGACCATAACATTGATGTCCAAGATGTCAGATGTATTCTGTAAACTAGCTAGAGTGTCAACTGGAGTATTGCCTCCTCGATGAGCTCTAAACTTGAGCCCTTGATATGGTTACGTGATACTGGTCACGTGATACTGGTCACATTGGCATATATGGAGGGGCGGACGTACGTACGGACGTTCATGACGTCATGGCTATAAAACGGACTTTTCTCGCATCGATGGGTTGCCATATTTTCCTAACTATGGTGCTCCGCGCGCGGAGCTCCGCTATCAACGATCTAGTCTGTAAATGGTTACAAGAGAGGCTGCACAATGACGATACAAACCTCACTGTCTCCTTTTCGATTTCGTATTTTTCAAGTAACGGCCAGCATAAAAGCTTTTGCGCGGTCGTTTGTTATCACGAATCGATCGGAAAATCATTGACTACAAAAGCGCAACAGTAGGAAGCTTCCCCGTGCTTTTCTAATGAAAATGTTATCGTTTTTACGCGAAGTATGTTTACTTTCCTACAGTTAGGCATTACTCCCCCTCTTACTGAAAGTCCCGGTCACTGAACGGTCGACTGCATTTGTCGCGGATGACGTTTTGATGGAAACGTGACGAAAAAAGTCTTTCACTGTCGGAAAAAAACATGTTTAGCTCGATTTATCGCACGTGGCTGTTATTTAAATGAACGAATGGGGTAGTTTCTAAAGAAACTGTGGTGCTGCGTCGGTGGGGAAGTAGCATACAAAACTTTTGTTTAATCAACGGAGTTGATAATGTGAATTGAGCACCGTGCAGAGAGTATAAAAGCTGACGCTTCGAGAGTTAGCCCTTCGTCGATTCGCTGTGACGAAGGGCTAAAGCTCGAAACGTCAGCTTTTATAATCTCTGCAAGGTGCTCAATTCACATTATCAACTTCGTTGATAAAACTTAATTTTTGTTATTTAAATGGCTTTGTAATGATTGCTTGTTTGCCTTTTCATGATGTGCGGCAGTTCATCAGTTGTTAGAAAATTAGAAAACTCAGTTGAAACCAGTTGGCATACACTTCCAATTTTTCCTTCAAGTTTATATTTTCTTGATGAAGGATAAAGTAAACAATGTAAGTAAGGTTCTGTTTTTAGGTATACAAGAACAAGGTTTCTCCAGAATTTCAGCCGTCTGGAAGTGCTTAATTTAAGACTTGACTTACTTTATCCTCATCGGGCCCATGAGGACTCATAAGGCCGGCCAGAAGGTTGCGCCATCCATCCCGGTCTGCCGCCGATGCGACCGCAGCCCCCCACGAATGCCATCCCAGCTGGTTTCTCTCTTTCTCCACAGTTCTTCTCCACGTTTCTCTCAGCCGGCCTCGCCTCCTTTTACCTTCAGGTGCCCACGTTAGTGCAGTCCTCGAGATGTTGCTAGGACTAGTCTTCAATATGTGTCCTATCCATCGCCATCTTCTCACTCGTATAAGGGCTGATACCGGCGTGCTCCCTGTTGATCCGTAAAGCTCTTCGTTGCTAAGATGGTTAGGCCAGAATCTCCTCAGCACTCTCCTTAAGCATGTGCGGTGAAACACATCCAATTTGTTGAGATCAGTTGTTGTCACTCTCCACATTTCGGCTCCATACAGTAGCACGGACAGCACGTTTGAGTTCAGCGTGCGTAGCTTGGTATTCTGGCTGAATCTGTCTGACCTCCAGATGTTCTGAAGTCTGGTGAAGGCAATTCTAGCTAGTGCTAGTCGCCTCTTGATGTCCGCAAAGAAAATTGTTTATTGAAAAAAATCGTTTAAACCCAAGTAACCCGATTCCATATCCACTGGAGCTATTGGCTCAGTACAGAGTATTAACCTCATAAAATGCACTTCAATATAATGAACCAGAAACTGACCATGCGCGGATTTGACCACGCGTGTTATTATCGAAACCTAAATCTTGTAATAGTTACGCAGCTGCTTCAAGGGATCTCGACATTTGGTAAGACTGAGGCCGTCTAACTTCCCTCTCTCAAAATAATCCTCACTGGTGCCGTATTTTTTATTCAAAAAACATTGCACTACTGTTACATCGTACTACAACTGATTGAAATTTGCCAATTGCTTGGAGCTTGATTTCTTGACATGTAAGTTCATAAAGAAAAAAGACACTGATTGCCTCTTCTACACTTTAGTAAAATTAAGTCGCGCCTGATTTTAGGACGTGGAGTTTGAGAAAAGACTCTCTTCGGGAAAGAGTAAGGAAAATTCACAATTCATTCGCAATTCGTTGCTAACCAACCGAAAAACGAATGTGGATTATTTGCGAGTATAATTTCTACCTTAAGTTGAGATGTTCTTATTTCTTTTATTTGTCTGTTTCAGTTGTTTACTTCTTTACTATTTTTTTTGTGTTTGTTTGTTTGTTTTGCCGCAGGAGTCATTGCGGTCGTTTGTTTTTGTTTTCGACGCTGTAGTTTTAAGACGCGTGATCTGCATGGAACACAAAATATCGGCATGGAACACAAAACCAATATCGGCACTGTTGTTTCTCTTCCTGATCGCGAAAGATAGGATAAGTGACGTCATACTTGATGTACAAGTTAAGCATGTTCAAAGAGATATGAAATGCTGTTTTGCTTTCTTTGCATTTTAAATACCGTCGTTTTCACCTAAGCGTGGACACGTCACGGGGAAAACATGCTCTAACTGGTTGCAAACAGGACAGGTTTCTCTTCAATCCTTCGAAGTTTGAGGGATGTTTATGCAAGTTTTCCTAGAATAGCAGCAGCAAGACTGGATATCAAAGACTTTTTCTAAGAAATTGACCCTGATCTGATAAAGTATACTTTACATTCGTTCAGTTAAACTATCGTACGAAAAAGTTTGTTGATGTTAACGGCTGCCAAACTCAAACTTCAAAGAACATGTTTTCCCGTCGTGTGTCCACGCTTAGATGAAAACGACGGTAAAAATTGTTATTCCTTATTGCCGGGGACTTCCTTCCTTCCCTTCTCGCACGAAGAGTGGGTTCTTTAACGTTACCAGGCGCGTAGCGTCCTATACGCATATACGCATGTGCGTACTTGAAGTGACCAGAAAATTTTGAAATTTTTAGCAATTGTTTCTATTCTTAACATTTTACTTGTACGCAACCAAGATTTCGTGGTGAAAGCATCACTTTCAATTTGATTAAATTCTAAAAACTAAAACAAAAGCTATACCATGTTCTAACTTAATTTTGCATTGTACCTTTTTTATGCACTAACAGTGCAGTGTTGTTTGGCCAGCGTGCAACAAAAAGGCGAGGTTGCAAAGGAGCGACGTTCCAAGAACGTTCGTGACAAAGGAGCGACGTTCCGAGAACGTTCTTGACAATTCCAGTCACGCTAGCACAACCAAAACAATGCTTTGTTTGCACCAAGTTTGCTCAAAATAAGGGCAAGACGCTTTGTTCTTTGCTTCTATTCACACAACTACTTCGACAAGAAACTAGACCCTCCGTGAGGGTACACTGGGTTGCCTGTGGTACGTACACCGTTCAAGACAATTTTTTTCAAGTTGGGGGGTCATTAAGAAGTCATACCAGAAGAGGCCCTTTGGCTCACAGGTCCTCACACGTCTTGGGTAAATAGTCTGAGAAGACATGTGGTTACTAGCAAAGTACTGAACCCAGAAAGATTGAAGAAAATAAATGGGAAGTGAGAAACATTGGCTTCTGGGCTGACATGTTGATAAACTTTTTTTCACCACAAGTTTAAGCGTGCCCTCTGAGCATCTAACAGCTTTGTAATACAGAAGCTCACTGAAGTTAATCCCTAGGGGTTCGGCGGGGTTAGTGTTTGGATGGGAGACTAAAACAATATACCCCTCATAAAATAGAAGCATCGGACCGAAAATACTATTAACGCTAACAAATGCGAACTCAGCAAGGTACAGATTTTGTTAGCTTGCTTTATGCAAAAACAAATATTGATGCAAAAGTAAATAAATATTGATACACAGTTTTTAGAAAGAGCAGAAGGAAGTTTCCAGGACGGTCGCTCGAGAATAACATATTTACGACATGAAAACAACATTAATTTTGAACCGTGAATATAGAATATAAACAGTTACGATCAGCGACAAACATTTTTGGAGATTTTTGCTACGTTCAATTTTGTTATTGTACGTTTTGGCTGCACAAATAAATCGCAAAATCGAAAGTGACATCGCCGGAATTCAGCGGGCGCCGTGATTAAGTTCCCGCGGCATGTTTACTTGCCAAACAGTGAAGCATCTGTTTCAAATGATGGCAAGATACCGGGTTTTCGTAAGTTTCTTTTTCTGTTAAGTGTTATAAAGTTTGACAATAAATGAGCGAATTCAAAACAAAGATCACAATCGCCCACCATTGTTTCTGCAAAGTCAAAAATTTACTCTCCAAGACGAGGTTATTTATCACCAGGTAATTCCATCATTTTGGAAATAGCAGCTACTTTATTATTCATCTGCGTCCCAATTTTTTGCTGATTTTGGGGCTCATTTTGTTGAAACTCAAGCACGCTTCCAACAGGCCTGTGAACCCTTCCTGCTTACAGAGCAATGCTAAAAAACTTCTCCCATATCACATTTCAACCTTAAGCTCGAAAATTCAATACACAACATGATATTATAATTCACAAAGGCAGAAAATACCACAGAATCCTTTTCCAGCGAAAAATTTATTGAAACAAACAACATATTTGCTCTTAGAGGCGAAAACCTCTTCCTATTTCATTGCGTGCGTGAAGGCAAGAAACTCAATCGTGTCAAATTACCATGTACTTCAGGTAAATACAGCTCACTTTGATTTCGGCTCGACGGGCGATAGATTGTTGTCGAAGTCCATTACTCGTCGCTTTTGAGATTCCAGGTGGTGGTTTTTCACCCCCTGCCCACTTTATCCAACTGCCTTTCCATCATTGAGCTCCATAAGGGTATATTTTGTTTAAGGATCCACTAAAACGCCATTCGCGTTACATGACTTTCGACGCCATTGCAGGCCAAGTTAATGATTCTACTGTGTCCACCAGAGAAATGTAAGCAGTTCCACTACCCTCTTGATCCTAAGAAAATACGCGCAGAGGGCTCTATGCACAAAGACACCACTTACCAGGGGAGTGACAGGCAAGACTTTTACCGACACGGAAAAAAAAATAAAAAAAAATAAAATAAAACAAACAAACTAAACGCAGACCTCGACTGGGTTTGCCATACTGGCAACCCAGTAATAAAGAACGCAGTATTTTTCGCTCAGTTTACTTAGGTTTCTAGATCATATGTACTTGTGCGTACTTGAAAAAATGACCACGATACGCGCCTGGTTACTTCTAACATGGGGTGTGAGTTGGAGCCTATAGTTTATCACCCTTTCCGAGAAGACTTAATGATGTTATAACGAGTGGGCTCACATAGGTACCAGTCCTCTGCGCTGCTCGTGTGTCAGGTGCTTCCTTTGTTCGCGGCCGCCACGTCAGTTTTCGCTTCGCATGGTCTTTTAGCTTTCTCGACAATGGATTAAAATCTGTTTCCTTGTCCATCTGTTTATCGTTACGAGTCTAACCGTTTGATAGTTCCATTACAAATAGACTAAAAGCAGTTTCTGCTCAGTTATTTGGAGACATGGGGCCCGTTTTCCGAAAACATTTCGGGCCCGAAAAGCGCCTTCCGCTTATTTTGATATTTTGATATTTTGACAATGTTTTCAAGATAACAAAAAGCAAAATGATTGTAAAGTATGATGACTCAAGATCTCGGCGTTCGTCAGATAAAGAGGGAATTGTGTCACGGTGACCCGGAAAAGGTCCGA
>OX421452.1:33476480-33478980 GCA_949126865.1 Montipora capitata | reverse complement strand
AATCGCCGACATATTCCTAGACGCCTATCAAAAAGCAGCACACATGTGTGAGTAACCAATAAAAAACGAACGTAATCTGCAATTTTACATTCTCGTTGAAATGCATGCCATTTTCTTACCGTCTTGCATTCGACCAGTCACATGCAGCGCTACTTTTTACCAATCTCTGCATCGTTGGTACAATTTTCCCGACCCAGTTTGATCTTTATCTTCCCATTTTCTATGCACTCGGCTTATTGTAAAACTGAAAGCTGATCTTTTTACTTGGGATTTAAGAGAACTAAAGAAAATTCCATGTTTCATGCCTCGATGCCCCTATCTCGAGGATAAAGAGGGAATAGCGATCCACAAAATAGGCCTGAGGTGTTTCAGATGTTTTATTCGAAAGGCCGTCATCACCAGGTCGGCATATTTCGGGTGTATCTGTAAAATAAAGACGTCTTTTAAGACGCCTTTAAGGTGGCCTTCATAGAATAAACGAATCTTCAAAAATTTCTCGGACGTTTGAAAAACGGGCCCCAGCCTTTCACTTCGACTGTGATATGTAGGAGTTTTAAGTTCTGAGCCCGCGCACTGACAAAAATTCATGTTTGCATATTCATAGTCCACGTAGAGACATTCCAATCTAAATTTCGCTGATAGTTCTCTATTTTCCAGGCTACTGATTCATGATTAACTTATTTACCTAGGACTTTTGCAGATATCAGAATTTTGAAGATAACACGAAAGAGCTGGGAGGGAAGCTATAAAGAAAGTGAAATCCCTGTAAGCATTTCTTTCTCTTGGATAGGACAGTATTTCGTATTGTTATCGTTGTTTTTGTCATTTAAACCTTACCTTTTCTGTCTTTTGTAGGAATTTGGCAAGAAATCTAATCGACTCTTTTCCAAGCGGTGTCTTAAGTGATTTGATGGATTTAGAAGTCTTGTAAGTTTTAATTAATTTTCACTTGACGGCAACAAATAACCGTAGAAACGCATTTAGATATTAGACACTGCAGTATTTAAATATCAAATTGCATTCCTCTAGAGATTTATCAGAAAACAGAATCGGTGCCATCAAAGCAGGAATATTCAACGGATTGCCAAAACACTCGACTATGTAAGATATATCATATTTTGTTCATCTATGTTCATAAGTTAAATCATCTTAACACTTAAGTTGATAAAACCGTGCTCAATGACAAATACCATTTTTTTCAGTTACCTCGGTGAAAACAGGATCTCAAGTCTTCACAGTGAAAGTTTCCGGCAATTACCAAACTTGAAATATTTGTACGTATCGAGAAAAGAGTAAATGAAAAAGGCACAGGTGCATCAAGATAACATTCCTCACTACTTGGAAATCATGCAGGACAATGTGATGGTTTGTTGTCTTTCGTTACTAAAAACTATTTTCCCTTAAAACATCGTAACTTCCATCGAGTTCGAAATGATATCCAACCGTTCAGGGACCAATAAGAAAGCTCTGATGTTTGCTCGTATCCACATGGCATTTCTGCACGATTTACTTGATTCACTTTTCTTTCCAGGTGGCTGTTCCTCAACAGAATCCCAATCTTCCTGGTGAAGTATTTCTTGGCCTTTATCAACTCAAAGTGCTGTACGTGTCACGTGCTATTTCGTTGCATTGAACCAGAGAAAATGTTCAAGATAAGACTTTTTTAATAGAATGGACCCTTTATTGTTTTGTTAGTGCAAAAGACGGATCTGTCCAGAAATGCTTAAGGATTTCAATAAGCGTCATGAAGTGTCCCCTCGCTCTTCTCCCCAACTTCAACATCACGCGTGTCTCGAATTACAGACAAATGACGTCACAAAGTGTCCCCCAAATGCTGCTCTTTAAGTAAGAACAAACTGCTGCATTTACGGCCCTGACCTTAAAATATCGCTAAGCTTTACCCAAACTTTATTGTTAGAAATAGTTAGGAAATGCTTAGACTTAAAGGGACACTTCGTGTTGGCTATCAAAATTGGGCTTGCATCTTAATCACTGGCACTTTTGGACCTAAGGATGACGGAAGCCGACATTTTTCGTTCGTCTTGTTTTTGCTTTTTTTATAGGTCTCTTGGAATGAACAGGATCATCCAACTCAGTACTCAATTGCTAAGTGACGCAAAAAAACTGGAATTTTTGTAAGTGTATAAATGTTTTTAAAAATCCGCATTTTAGAAGCTTTTGACTACTGGCGTACAATCTCGACGTATTTTTGTTACGGCGGATTCAAAATTTTCCATCGATTTTCCCGCGAAACCAAACCTTTCAGTCAATCATAGGCCTTTGCGTAATTAATTCAAAACTTATCCAAAACAAGACGCCTGGAGGCGATTACGCGGGATGGGTCGATGTAAGCCTTATAACGTTCTGTAGCGATAATCACAGTTTGTTTACACTAGCAACAAGCTTGCGTCAGGAAGGCTCCTGCTTACATTAAAGTGGCAACGAGGGAAACGTGGAATTTGTACAGTGTAATGGCAACGACACAAGAAATTTTCTCACA
>OX421452.1:33468980-33471480 GCA_949126865.1 Montipora capitata | reverse complement strand
GTTTCGAAGTGAGTCTTGGTGCTCAACTCTAGTAAGGGAAATGAGTTTGATTTCCATAAAAATATGCAACTCAACACATTTCCATTTGACTGGTTCTGCAGCATGACTCGCTTTGAGACTGAGGCATACAGCAACTCGGAAATGGGCTATTTGTGTGACGTTAAACGTGTGGTCATGTGCAAAATCAGAAGTCGATAAACAACAATTGTCGATCTCTCTCATTTATCCTTGGCCCATGCCATCATTTTACGGTATTATCTAAATTAAGAATACAGGTACGTCCCGCCAAACAGATATTGGCCCACAACGCCCTATGATTGGTCCGCAACCAATTAGCCGCACATGAGATGCTGAAGGACGCAATACCTTCATGTTATCTCACCATGGTACTTTGGCTGGAAATACAGGTTGCTTGCCTTGCCCTAAGGGTACTTACGTCGAGTTAAACAAGACCCCTGGGAGACATAAGCATGACTGCCATGTGTGCCCGGCAGGTAAGGTATTTATCTAACATCGTGGAACATCTTTTTTTTCTTGCTAATTCACTAAACAATAGAATCAACAGAACAACGTATGAAAGCCGTTTAGTTTAAAAGAAGATAAATATATATAAAATGTAGTAGAGAAGAATTATATTGAATTATATGAAAGTTATGAAAAGCAAATCATGATAATGTAAAATTTTGCAATAAAAATGTTAATGTAGTAGCGAAGAATTATATTGAAGCACAAAAGGATACTTATCTTACAATGAAGACGAAGCTCGCGTTTTATTGGCCAATCGTGTTCGTTACCATGACGACACCTATATTCCTCTCATGTGAAAGATAAAAACGATTTTTTCACTGCACGCGGTGAACATATGATTCTTTAGTAAAAGGCGAAATTCTGGTATTTCATCAGTATTTAGTATATGATAAATATAGGATATTACATGGCCGCTCGGGGATACGAATTTTATCTTCGATAAATCTACTTTCAGCACTCGAAGATAAAATTCGTATCCCCGCGCGGACATGTAATATCCTCTATTTATTACATGTTTTGGTGTGTAGTATCGCTGAGTATTTTTACGAGGTTGTGCTGTATTTTGACGAGCCCGCTAGGGCGGGTCAAAATACAAACGAGTTGACTACACACCAAAACATCTAATAAGCTATTTATTATCCAACTTTTTTTGCACTACATTTTTAGGAAATGAATTGTAAACAACCGAGAACGTGCGACAGATTTGTGCGTGTGGGAAAACGTGAGACCGGTTCTCTGCTGTACAATAACCAAGTATACAAATAAGTAACTGTACAATATCGTGGAATATTTGTACTTGTTTCGTGCGGTTTTTTTTGTACAATAACTAATACAGCTGGATAATAAAGTGATTTAGCTACAGTATAGGGGAATCTTTGTTTACACTTTTGCCTCATTAGCACAAGGCAGGAGCCCTTGATTAGGAGCCTCCCTATGCAATATATCCTTTTATCAGTTAAGGCAGCTAAGCGTTTGTATCTTTTGATACAAGTTTAAATCGATTTAAACTTTCATTTAACATCGATTCAACTTTTCCTTTCTTCTCAAAAATGTTGAACGGTGTTGAAGCCCTTTGAACACTCTGTTCAACAATTGTAGAACACACGCATGCTCACATCAGGCCGCAAAAGTCAATATGGCGTAGTTTAAGTAGACTAGAGAAACTGGTGTCTAGTTCTTAGTCCCTCGAAATCAAATTTCGCGAAAGTGTTGGTTCTTTTGTTGGCGCAGTGTTGGAACCGTTTGAGCGGCCTCCGCACAACTTTGTTTTTGCGCGCAACATTTGCCCAACATCCGTTGTTCAACTTTTGTGGAGCGAATGTTGGACAAATGTTAAAACCGTTTAAACAGGCCTTAATGGACGATGCCTTCTGTGAGCCAACTAGTATGTTAATGACACAAAATGTAAATAATGATGTCAGCAAAGATTCCCTTAACGATTACCTCAAAGTCACCCTAAGGACAAATGTTTCATAGGGGCTCGAGCCCCTATGAGAATCCATTTCTAAGTGCGTTATTTACAGCTAAAATTTCTAAGTGCGTTCTACGTGCGTTCTTTACAGCTTAATATGGAATTGGCAAAAACATTGCAACAAAGTTGGATTAACAATACAAAATACAATTCACATTTCTAATGCTTAGTCTCAATAACACGTCGTAAAAATTTTACCCTTTTCTCCATTGTGCACTTGTACTTTCTTCGATCTACGGGTAAAATGGTGTCTATTCCCGGAAAAACGGGGCTAGACACCCCGTACTCCGATTTCGGGGAATCCTAAAGTTCCAAACCTCTTACCCTTTATTTCTCCTACACATAAATGACGACAGTGATGTCACTCCGCATTTGTTAAAGGAACCAAGAGAAGCGAATGGGCAGGTTACCGTGGCTGTTTCTGCATGGACTCGTTTTACCGGAAAGGCAGGTTTACCGAGTGCATGGCGTGCCCCAAAGGAGTCAAGGGAATCCTCTGCA
>OX421452.1:33458980-33466480 GCA_949126865.1 Montipora capitata | reverse complement strand
CATGTCTCGTTGCACCCAGTGTCCTACCATACCTTGGCTGGTAGTACAGATGGTCTTCGTTGTTTGCTGTATTTGCGTTGTTGTCTTCATTCTTATTCGATACGATAAAAGGACTAAGGTCAGGGGACGAACACTTTCTGATATATTCCTGGCGCGCTTGAAAATTGTTGTTGGGTTCTATCAGGTATGCAATGTAACAATTATGTTAAGAAAAATTCTGGAATGCCTGCCGAAGGAAATTTGAGTGTCTTGTTTTCAAAATGCTCTTAATCCGTAGGAGAATAACGGAACTCAATCCTCAAACAGACCACATTCGCGCGAAAATTCTCATTCTCCCAAAAACTGGGAATTGACGCTCGGTATCCATTTTTTCTATAACATAACATGCCCACACTTTGCATATATATATATTTTTCATTTCATTAAAATACGAAAATACCCTAAGTAAATAAGGGATGGAAATTATGACCCCGGCTATGCATTCCGACATACATGGCCCCCATTCTGACTTTGTACCCATCATGCACGGTGCTCCGACACCGATACTAAAAGGGATTTTGTTCAGACAGTTCACGCCCAAAATATCTTTCAAATATTCGTAGTTTGGTTTGTCGAACGCGATTCCTGTATTTTGTTTACTTCACCCAAATCCCCCCTCCCCCCCTCCTTTTTAATTGCCCGTGCTCAAATCGGCGCTCGACTAAGAGTACCACCACTGGGGCAACTTGAAGAAAAAGATTTGTTCAGACTTGTAACCGTGCCCAGTGCTCGAGAACGGGCACCAAGTGTGAACGAAGCCATAGAGAAAGAAGAAGACTAAAATATTTTGAAAAAAAAAAAAAAACCTTCAAAGTCTGAACAACGAGGAAACAGGGCCAAAACATAATTTTCTAATAGCAAGATAAGTCAAGCTACGGGACCGGTATTCATTGTTACAGGGCGGTGTCCTCTTAATGCAGCGCTTGCTAAACCATTGTTCCAGGCAAATCTCCATAGAAATCAAATCTGGTTCATTTTTATTTTTTTATATCAGCGCTCTTACTTTTCTTTGCCATACTTGCTAGTCGTTTTCCACTGGAAAGAAATCGGTAATTCTAAACTCCAGCTATTCGTAACATTGTCGTTTTCGTCTTTTGTCATTGATTACAAGGTGACTGTCGGAAGTTTAGACGCCTTTTCATACGTTCAGTGGCCGCAAGCTCTACTTAAGCTTGGTAACTACGCCAAGTTTTTCCAGTTGAACTTGATCCAGATCGCTCCGCTTGACTGCTTCCCAGACAGCTTGAAGATGAACGCTTACGTTGGATTGCTGTTTACCATTGCTTTCAATGCAGGATTCATTGCCCTTGTCATTGCCTACTTTCAGACAAGAAAACTGTGTATCAAGTACGAGTTTGTTTTTTTCTGTTTTAAGCATAAACACGATTTTAAACCGACGCACCTTGAAATCGTACATATTTTTAGGTTTGCCTACACATTTTTTTCCATCTGTAGCCACTGCTAACATTTTATTTCACTACCAGTACCATAAAACAAGTTATCAAATGGTCTGTTCGCGACGTTGGCAAATATCGCTTTTGTCGTCATCACCGTCATCCTTATGGTCGCCGGTCGGTCATCTCAGTTTGTTGAGCATCGGACTGCTGTGTAAGAGATGGCAGGTTCAAACTCTAACTGACCCCACCCTCCGAGTCTGAGGAGAAAGCGCTGCTTTTGAAATAACATCTTCAAATGGTTACACTCTTTAGTCGTCTCAGATAACAACAATAACCTATCTAGCGTTGATCCCGTTCATAGAGAGTGGGAAATTTAAGAACCCACACACTATCCTTTAAGTACAGGGTGGAGCTCTCGTGATTGTGATCCTCTGTGGTAAGTTGTTGTTGGAAGGGTAAATGCTCGAAGTCACTGACTGGAAACAACAAGCCACTCTACGATTGGAGTGTAAATAAAAAAGGATACGACACAGAATTGTCCTCATCATCATCACATGCAACTAATTAAGGTGGCTCATTTCAGTTTCAACAATTTCAAGACACTGCCCTATTACGAGGACTGACTGATGGAACACCCTATATTCTGTTTTTAAACACTTACATTTCAAAAAGCAACTCGGTAAGCCCCATGTTTTTATTGCTGGAAAGTAATCAGCAACATAAGAACATCAGTGACACACTCGGCTATTGTCTCGTGCGCCTTTTTTTTTTGTCCTTACCACATTTTGACGTCACCTGCGATCTATTACTGAACTGACGTCCGGTAACATGGAATCTGTTTTAATAGGTTAGGTCACTTAAACGTCACAAAGTCACAATATTGAGCGTATTTTGTTAAGCTTTCATGGTATCACAACCGAACCGCTTGGTGATAAAATGCTCTGGCTCAATCCTTTTATTAATGTAGTTTCTTATAGTGTTGAAACTGGTTTGAGCCTCCTTTAAACTAAGTTAGACGTTTTTCCATATCCTTAGGTTAAGAAAGAACATGTCAAATGCAGAAAAGGAGGTGGCAATTTCGCTGAGTAAAGCGCATTGTTACCGCATCGCCTTTCTGGTCTTGTTCATCACCTTTCCAGACGTTACTTCAAGAATACTTCGGATGCTTCCTTCTGCTTGCCACCAAATCTGCCAGGTTGATTTGATTTTCTAACAAGTGCAGTATAAACAAGGCTTAAAAACACCCAACTGCCCAAACTGTCGCTAGAGGTTAACATTTGCTTCCGGTTCAAATAGGGGTTTTTTCTCTGTTGTCAAAGGACTATACTAGCTGTTGTTGAGCACCCCAGATAAAAGCGTTGATAATTTTATACATCATGTTTAACCTCAGCGAAAACGGTCCCGTTATATGCATAAAAATTGCAATTGGGCCAAAACTAATACGAAAAACCTCGATGTACGGCAAATTGCTCAAAATGAATGTTTGGTTAAGTCACTTCTGCATACGCCATAACCAATGTCTGAGGGTAAGACGTCTTAGCAACATCTATAAAAAATTATTATCTGTAGATGTAACATAAAATGAAAACGTGACTCTAATGTATGATAATTTTAAGGGGCCCTGTCACCTCACTCTCGGTTTTCCTTTCCTTTCACTTTCTATGACCTCCATTCGTCACGTCTACATCATCTTTGAGATACAAGAGCCAGAAAGATTTCCAATAAATTTCTGCTGGAGGAGTTATCCACAGTACATTCTTGGTCACTTCTTCAAAACGAGTTCTAGCCTGCGTAGCATGGCGGTTTTGGTTGCTAAGTAATAAAGGCGGGCGAGGGCAGAAAAACCGCGAGGAGATTGGGGCAGGAGCAACTGAAAAACCGCCTGCACGGACGGGGGGCTTTTTTGAGTCGGTCCGTATGCCAGCGTACGGATCGTTCCGATTGGTTCAGAATGCTCACCCGTCAATCAAATATTTTGGTAATTTCCCTTGGGAAAGTTTCGAGAGACTGAACAAATCTTCTCGTCAAAACAAAATCAAAATATGGCAGAAGCATTAACTAGAGCGTTGTCGCTCTTGAATATTCGTCGGGAAATAGTGCAGTTGTGTTGAAGCCAGAACAGGAAACGGTCATTAACAATCTTCTTCATGGGAGAGACTTCTTGGCAATTTTGCCAACAGGTTTTGGCAAGAGCATGATCTATACTGCCTTCGCTCTTGCCAAAGAAGAAATCTCTTCATCGAAAACGTGTGTTATTGTCATTGCCCCGTTGAAAAGTATTATAGACGACCAGATTTCCGAAATGTTGTCGCTGAACTGCACGGCAATGGAACTTACGACGGAAGCACTTAATGCGGTTCGAGAGAGTGCACCTCAATTTCTCTATTGCTCCGCTGAGACGGTGTTAGAAAAGGCATTCCTTGCCGCTTTAAAAAAGAAGACAGTGCTCTACATCGAGCCGTGTCGGTGATTGTGGTCGACGAATCACACACAGAATGTCAAATTCGCAACCGTTTTCCATTTTTTTCTGCACAGATTTACTATTATCGATTTCGTCTTATCATGAAACGAGCTGAACGTTTCAAAGCGACCACCCGGGTTAACAATTACCACTTTAGCTTCGGTGCTTGAACTTTCAAGTAAGTCTTCCACATTTACATATGAGAGAAAAAGTTCGCCAGCTTCCTGAGGTGAGTCATCCGCTGTGTTTAAAGTAGAGAGTCCGGGGGGGGGGGGGGGGGGGGAAACTCCCATAAGAAACAGACGGGGATGCTCGTCGTCTCGCTTAGGGGTGTAAATTTTGTATTTTGGTCTCGCGTAGGGTGTTCCGGGCAAAGCGCCAATATTTTATGCCACCAAGGTCTCGTTTAGGGTTCCGCGAAGTAACACAGAATTACGCGAAGAGAAACAGAAGTCAAATTTCCTTTTAAATTTTCTTTTTAGATAAAAGCATTCGATGATTATGCCTTTTTATCATTAAAACTCATTGCGTGTCGTATTTTTGTGTTTTAAACGGTCTCTTTTAGGGGTCAAAATTTGCTTAAGCCACGCCTACATTGGTCTCCTTTAGGGGTTAACTTCAAAATTTCCGACGAGCATCCCCGTCTGTTTCATATGGGAGTCCCCCCCCCGGGTAGAGAGTTCGTTGTGATCGCTGTCAGTGTTAACCACAGAGCTCGAAACATCTTTAAAACTTAAGGATTTTTTCGCTGATGATTTTTGTCCAGTTGCTTTTTTCCCTTTTCTGGCTTGAGGACTTCTATCTGGCGATGAAATAGTTGTTGGCAAAAGCCGCTTGAATCTACCAGAATGGTCATCAACTTCCATCACAGCCGAGTTATCCTTCTCTCTTTTCAAGTTTGAGGCGATGAAGGTATGGAAATCAAATGCGTTCCGTATTTTCCTACCACAGGCATGACATACTCGATCAGAGAACGTGTCTGATTTTTCAATTTCCAGTCCAATATGTGAACATTATGCGAACAGAGTTCTGCCAAAGTCAGACCTTGTATGCATCCTTCGCGCTTCGAGACCTTGAAAAGGTTTTGCGTTGAAATATACGAATTTTTTTTTTAATTCTCCGTATTTAATCTTTAGCGGACAACAAAACAATCTACAATTATCATTGACGCTTGAAATAGCCCGTTGAACATTGGCAGGCTTTTTCGGTGTATCGCCCTTCGTAGCCATCGAAAAAGACGAAAGAGCATGAGGATTTGTTTTGATTTCTTGCCAAACGTGCCACACTTTTCTCGCGAAGTTTCATATTACTATCAAGCCTATGATTGGCTGGGGAAATTGAAACCAGACAAGTTGTCACCGCGGGTGTCAAAATGATGTGAAGGGGGCGGCAGTCAAAAACCCCTCGAATCCGGGCAGGCGGTTTTTATTTTTCTCGCGGCTTCGCCGCTCGTTCTCGCGCGCTTCGCGCGCGAATTTCGCGGCTCGTGCGCCCGGCTCGACAAAAAACCGCCATGCTACGCAGGCTAAACGAGTTCCAAGATTTAGTAAAACTAATCCATTTCCATTAATGTTCGTAATAACCAAAAACAGTACATAGTCTCCACTTGGTCGTAAATGAAAAAACACCATATCATCTTAAAACATCTTTTTAAGATCTACAGCGCCCAAAGAGGGGGCGTCACAGAGCCCCCTAAATTGTCATTTGCTCTTCCTCCGATAATAATCATGAGTGCCTCGTTGATGACAAGTTGATTTCTTTCAGGACCTGACGATGAAGAACTGCAGTTACTATCTGAAGGCGGATTACAGTTTGAAGTGCTTCGACAAGACTCACAACACCTACATTACAGCCGTTTATGTGGGATCTGCCTACCCTATATTGTTTCCACTTTTCATTGTTACAGTATTATACTTTCTATACTATCAGCCTCAGATAAAAAACCGCGCCCGAAATACGCAACCAAAACGGTACGAGATCGTTGAAGGCATGCGCTTCCTCTATGAAAACTACAGCGAGCGCTCCTGGTACTGGGAAATTGTGGAAACAATCCGGAAGCTCGCTCTCACTTCCGGTTTGTCCCTAATTGGCGCCGAAGGTAAAACCTACATCGGAATGGCTGCAATGGCGTCTGGGTTCTACGCTGTGGCGTATGCACAAGTTCAGCCAATCCCTGACAAGTTTGAACACCTGTTGCAGCTGGCATCCTTAATAGCTACGTTCTTTAATCTGAGTGTTGGTGCCTTGTTGAGAATTCCTTCAGAGATGGTCGACTACTCTATCGAAAAGGACAAAGATTCTGTTGGCGTCACTGTCCTACTGGTCACAGCCAATGTCATGGTGATCGGGCTTGTCGTCGGTCAGTATTCGAAACCCCTTTGTCCCCAAAAGCAGAGTGTTTCAATTTAATGTGTCATCAATCCCCAGCACCCACAAAAAAGAAAGATGGGAGTAGTGTCATTCTCGCCACTTGCAAAAGAATGTAGTGGTTGGACCTACAGCCCAAAATTTTGTTTTGGGTTTTTGAATAGTAACTTTTAAAGCTAAATTCAAATCTCTTCAAACCAGAGTAGTATCAAACGATGCCAACCCGGAAATTTTTCAATGAAGACATCGTGTTACCGAGTTTTCCCTGCATCCTTTAAAACATCAGGGCAATTTTCTCGCAGACAAATGGGGGGGGGGGGGGGAGTTAAATGTCGCTTACGGGCTCTCTGTTCTCTTCTGTCTTAGTTCGCTATCTTGAGTCTCTGGGTAAGAGTCTATACCACGTATACAAAAACCCACAGTGCAGCTGGGCGTGCTGCCTTGGTGTTATCTTGTCAACTAGGAAAGGCGGACCGAGTTTTGAAGGTGTGGCTGAAGACCTTGCAAACCAAGTTGTCGGGAGAAACAAGGTTAGTCTTTTTTAATAGCGGGCCGTGGTTAAGAAAATAAGGTAACTCATCGATGAGGGAAAGTTTGGTTTTGATCATGATATCATCGTACAACCGTCCGCCGGTACGTTCAACTTTTCATGTTTGCCGCCAATACGCGAAATGTCACACTGATACAACACGCGTTTTTTGGTGGGAAGTTGCACAGGTTGGAGCCCGAAATTTTTGTTTTTGGCGGGAAGCTGCATGGCCAGCGTACTACATTTGACATTTCGTTTTAGTAAAAAAAGCAAAACTTTTGAAGACAACCAAAAAATAGTATTTTAAAAATGTTGTACAACGAGGGAAGAGGACAAAATGAGAGAGAAAAAAACAATAGGCAGGCGACGACTTAGCGATGCCCAGTATGAAAGAGAACGACTGAGAGCACGAGAAATCAGGTGAAATATCAGTGACAAACAACTTGTGAGTGACAGCGAGAGAACCAGAGCCTGAGTAACGAGCAGCGGAAGGAAGAGCAAGCACGAGCAGGAGAAAACAGGCTGAGTAATGGTGACGTAAAAGGTCGTAAAAGGACGAAAAGAGCAATAAATAGCATTGGAAATAGACTCATTTATAGCAAGGAGCAGGCCGATCTGGTCGTATGATGAGCACACTAGTTATAAAAAATACTTGAAAACAAAAACAGAAATATATCATAAAACTAATTAAATATTACCAACTCTTG
>OX421452.1:33448980-33453980 GCA_949126865.1 Montipora capitata | reverse complement strand
GGGCAAGGGAAATCCCAGCTATGTGATTAAGACTCTCCTCAAATAGACGTTCCCTGCATACCTTCACGAACTGTCGTTCACACTCCCTCAACACCTCTTCCTTTTGCTTATCCCCGTGACATTCTTCTGCGATAAGTGCAGATGGGAAATGTAGAAGAGCTGGGTTTCTTTGGACCTCTGCAAAGCTGGAACGATCAATAATCAGATTTTGCGCACGTCTCTTGGTCTGTTTTGCCCAAGATGGCCAATTTTCTGTAACGTCTTCAAAAAGTTCAGCCCTCTCATCAGCCGAGAGTTCTTTCACAGTCTTCTCCAAACACGTCTGAAATACACGTTGCCCGAACAGAAGGCCCCGGGTAAGTGCACACTTATGCCACCTGCGATCATTTTCGTCAAACTGGTACATGAATTGAATGTCATCATCAATGGTCCAGTACAAGGAAAACGTGAAACACTCTGCCAGGCTTTTGATAATTGCTCTGGTTACACCAATCCCGCGTCCTTTCTGAGGCAGAACAATGAACACCAAGTTGACGTTGCTTGGGATCCCAAGATCCTTAATAGTGGCTCGGAACTGTTGTACCTGATGTTTCTCTACAACAAGAAAAATGTTTAAATTTAAGGCGTTGTGTTGCTCTTCGTTTTTTTCTTCTGCATTGCTCCAAGGGTTTTCCTGAAGGAAGTAGTTTCCTCGAATATCCTCAGATGGCCCCGGGTGGATTGATGGGATAAATATGGGTGCTAGTTGCTGTGCGGGATCTTTAGAGTCATCACGAATTGAATCAAGCATGTTAAACATCTTCGAAGAGAGAAATACATTTAAACCACTCTTTTCTTCAGGACTCTTCAGCACACGAATTTCATCGTCGGGTGCGGATGGATCCTCATCATTGAACACCATTTTACAGGTAACTCTAGACTTCTGATATGCAAATAAACGTTCCCGAGCAAAATTCAGAAGACGCTCATTCTCTTCTTCATCATCTTGGTTTAATTCTAAAAGAGGATTAAGCTCCACGTTGAAATGATCTCTATCACTCAAAACTATGAGCAGCGCCTTTGCCCACTCAAGTTTATCCACTCCCTGTGTTTGACGGAGTTGTAGATCACCATGTTTGTAATTTAACTTCGTTTCCAGTTTGTGAACAGGATCATTTCGCTTGCAACCAGGTTTAAGCAAGATTTCTGCCATCTCCTTGATAATTTTTTCATGATTGGATTGGGAAGGTATTGTGCTGTTTTCGTGGGCATCAACCATTTTCTCAGGAATAGAATCGTCTGTCTGGACATCCAAGGAAGGGTGAGGGTTTATATCACGAATTGTCTTATTGCAGAACTCGATTACATCTGATAGCTTAGCCATCGAATCCCTCAGAACGGCAATCTTACTGTCATCGGCACCAAAGGATCTCACTGCAAGGAGCTCCTCAACATCTCGCTTGAGTTGTTCAATCATTTCAAAGTGCGATCCGCGCATCAGCTGGCGAGTTGGTTTCCCTAAGGACTGTCTAACGCGCTTCAGAGAATCATGAAGAAAAGTAACACACATTTCCTTCCTTTCTTCTTCACCAGAATTTGACCATTTCTTTATCATTGCTTTCTTATTCTTCCTGTCACGGTTCACCTCTTTTGCCAAAACTTTACGAAGGTAAACTAACGCACGATTGGCACAGAATCGCTGGACTCTGCCTTCGCACATGATTTCAACCACTTCCGAGAGATCTGATGGGTCACTTTCCAACATAGACCGTTTGGCTTCTCTGAATTTATAAATTAATCGTTTGGTGAAGCTCTCGAGTGATTCCTTTAGGATATCCTGAAGAAATCTCTCCGTATCCTCTAAACGACAGAACCTTTTGCACATGAAGCTCTCCATTCTGTCGAGATCTGAATCCTGATATGATGGATTGCTTTCGAGCAAAAAAGATGAAATCAAACCACTTGCTTTATCCTCACTGAGAATAATATCAAAACTGGTGTTAATCTCCATCACTTTCGCATCGTTGTGTTTTGTTCTGGTTGTGGCGATAGTGTTACTGATGCGTGTTATCAGCTTTTTGGCAGCCAAGTGGATGTGTTTTAAAAATGGATGGACCGTCTCTTTAATCCTTACACTTTCGACATGGTTCTTGATGATCTTTTTGAGGGATTCCACGATAGAAGTACTCCCTGAATGGAAGTAAATTACGTCACTTTCATCAGATAATTTTTCTAACAGGGCCTCGCCAGTAAGTTGAGGAAGTTTAGCTCTTACCTCTTGGTAGCAATCTGAAGCAGCTTCACCTCTTCTACCCAGAAAAGTTGACCATGCTCTCTTGAGGTCTTCCCTCTTCCGGTTACAAATCTTCTCTTCATCCTCTGGTGGAACTGATACTTCTCGCTCATTTGAAACATGAACTAGTTTTGGACGGGTAGTAAACTCAAATTCATCATGTCTGCGAAAAAGCTGAGCAATATCTTCAGCTGACACGGGTCTCCCCGACTTTCCCCAGTCGAAAAACAGGACTACATCGGCCTTGCTTAACTCTAAATCAATTGACTCATTTCCACGATCGTCACCACAACCAGGTAGGTCAACAAACTCCACATCCACTTCCAATTCCAGGTTGCCGGACTGTGTCACGGCTCTAGTCGTCTCCTTCAAATGGTGGAAAACTGGAAACGGTCCTTCAATCTCAACGTATTTTGCACTTTTGTCTTGAAAGTTAGTTTGGAGCGCGTTTTCTACCATTGCTAAGGTGTGCGCGTTTAGACGTGCTTCCAGCAACAATCTTTTTTTTTCACCGTTATCACTGTGCAAGAACGCTTGAAGACTCCTACCATATCTTACATAGATTGGAATGGGTGTCTGGCTTTCCCCGCTGGCGGAAGGAAGGGGTCCATTTAACACCCTCTCTTCAAGACCCAATTCCCAGTTAAGCAGTGAGTTGATAAAAAAACTTTTACCAGCCCCAAGTGGCCCAAACACGGCAAGTGAAATGCGTATCTTACTTTCAGTAACAAGCGTACTTTGAAAAGTATCAATGCTTTGTCTTATGAATTTCTTGACGGTCTCAGACTTTTTTGGTTTCTTCTTATCGTCGTACAGTTGATACCACGCACCTTCCAATACATCAGAACATAGACTTAGGTTCTCCCACAATCCAGACATCTGGGGAATTAATGTGAATCCGTGTAACCGATCAGTGGCGTAACGCTCCACGTCTGAAAAAACAGAAACATAGTATTAATGAAATACTGAAACTAGGATACAAGATTCCAAAAATAGCATCTGGCTGACACAATTGATAACAAATCGAAATTGATCTCACCTAAAGTCCTTTTTATGTTCCTTCCAATACTCTGAGCTGTACTAAGTGTCATGTCACCGAATCCACAGAGAGGGTACAATGACTGTGGTCGGTTTACAATCAGACCAAGCTCTCTGAAGTCAGTGTGCAGGCCAACCGGCACAATAATGACTTTAATGTTTCTTTTGATGAGCACCTCATGTGCTTTCACGAGCAGGTCATGGTCATCTTCTTTTTTCTGTGCATCAGATTGCTGACCTCCAGCTGTTATCAGAACCACAACTTTGTGAGGCTGTAAACCGGGATGGGCACTTGCTGGGTCGTTTTCCACTACTACACCCAATGCACGATCTATTCTCCTGTTTTTACCCTTAGCCCATGTTTCATATCTCAGCTCCCTTGATTTGCCATGAAATACCTGATCATGTCCTAGAGTCAATGACAACGTTTTTGCATCGTGACCATACACAACAACTTTTACTTCTCTAGAAGAATTCCATGATTGTGCTAAGTGCTGCACAAAGCTTAACTCCTTCTTGAAGTTATCATCAGACACAGTTGAAGAATAGTCCAAAGCAAAGATAATTTCAGGAACACACTCATATTCTAAAAGAGTAGAGGAAAAGGCAATACATCACCTTTTAGTGAATGGTCAAGAAATCCCATTCACTATATAGGCTCAGGGGATGCTTCATTAAAAGGAAAATAAAGATTATCTCCATCCAATTTCGGGCCAAAATGCATAGTCTATCAACTTTTTAGGAAGCAGAAGCGGCACTCGTAATAATTCTTTGTAGATTTTGTTGTGCCCGGACTTTTAAAGCCAGTAAGTCTGCAAACTAGGTCATTTAACTAGTTTGTTATACAGTGAGTCCCAGTGGTCAGTGGGCAGGACAAGGTCATGACCCAAAGACATAACTGGTATGTAACCCTTGTATTGATAATGGTGACAATGTAACGTAATGAGCTCGCCCTTGAAAGGCTTAGAGGAGGGAGGTAGTCTGATTTGGTGTGGCGTGGGGACTGATGGCTACGATGTAAGGATAAACCAGCAATCATGCAATCTCCATTCAACTGCATGCTGCTAAAAGTGGAAGCTCCTTCATGTCTCACTTTGTCCTCTCCTCCACTTAAGTAAAGTACTCCTCAATATTAAATTACCAACATTTTGGTCTAAATATACAATTCAAGATTAAATACTATAACTGTAAGCTAATTTTACCGTCACTATCAACTGATTCTCCTACTGTAGCTTCTAATCTCTGATGTTTATGCGCTGGCTCAATATCTTGGTCAATCTGCATTGCACCTACAGAAACAGTCCCAAATAATAATTATTATCCAGATACTGACACATAACAGCTGCCTGACAGAAAGAATCTAAATCTCTACTGCAGCCTGACAGAGAACATTGGTAATACCCCAAAAATATGCAATGAAAGATTACGCTCACATACAGGAAGATTCACACCGAAAATCTCAGTATGAAAACTAAAAAAGCCTGCACAGCTGGCACATTTTAAAGATGAGTGCTAGTTATTTTCCGAACGAGTGTTGGTTGCTAAATTGAAGTGGCAAGATAGAGGAAAGCATTTAGCGAATAAGTGCACTTTCTGTACCATGCCTTTCTCGCGCTTGCCAATCCAATATGGCAACTATAACACTCCATTGGGATATATCTAGCACTCGCTCGCTAATAGACACCTTCTA
>OX421452.1:33431480-33443980 GCA_949126865.1 Montipora capitata | reverse complement strand
TTTTATTACTCCTCAATCGGGCAACCATAGGTGTTCTTGATTTTTAGGACCTTTTAATAACCCACTTCTCAGTGGAATCTGGTGGCGTTTCAAAGATCCAGGGATCTGTCTCCTGTTCGTCAGGAGAAGGTGGTATTTCTATCCTGATGGGAATTTTGGACGGACCAACGGGTGTAGCAGTAAGTTTCCTGTGTGCTGCTTTTTTGGGTTGTAACTCTGGTGTCGAAGGAGAATGGTTTGCAGTGGGCGCAGTCAAAGTTGTTGTCGCTGTGACAATCCCTGCAGGTTTCGCATGCGTTTCGCTCTTTATTTGTTTTGGCAAACCTTGATACCGTTGTAATAGCTGATCTAATAACGCTACTTTTTGATTCTCGGGCAAAGAAGAATCTGTGATATGTTTCATGTCTTCATCCAACCGCATCAAGGTCGTGAGTTGCGGAGGTAAGGTTAAGCGATGTTCTGCCTCAAGGCCTTGTAATAAATGCTCTGGAACCAACATCATCTTTTGTACGTGTTTCAATTTAACACTTTACCCAATAAATCCAAAGCGAACGGCATAATCAAAGAGGCGAGAGCTGGCAGGAATCCTCCTTGTTGATTGAGAACTTATTTTTTTCTTCTTCAGACTAGGTGTCTTGCAGGCCAAATACGGGAGTTTCGACTTTCGTGGTTTCAAGCGTTTAAATGCTGAACTTGGAACCATAATGTTCCCTTTAAGTAGATTAAGAGCGACTTCACTGATGGCTTCTATTTGTGCCCTGCTAGCGTGAGATATCATCTTTTCCACTGTTTCCCTTTGCTTGTAAAACAAGTCCAGAGAAAGGGTAAATGTTGATTGACTTTGGAAGCCTGGATGAGTTCTTGTTTTCGTCTCTCGGTAGCTTTTGAAATCTTTTCAGAACGCGAAGTTATGTCACCACCACTTTGATTGTTTACTATCTCCTCGTGGTGCAACAACTGCAAAGCCATGGTGTTAAATGAAATCTACCGAACAGGGTTAATCGGTTTTATAGATTTTCTTATCCACGTAAATGATGGGATATGAATGTGACGCTCGGAAGATCCTTGTCCGGGGTTCGTGGATGGAAATCCATCATTAAGTATTCAAATGGTTGTGATGTAGCGTCTTGAAAACTCTCCCATACAAACGGAACGCATCCAGAAAACGCCGGAATGATTTCCGCACAGGTCCCTACTTCATTATGCATGCAGGGTTGCAAACTGTGAATTGTAATACTACCCTAGTAATCCAGAATGGCCGCCGCTCAAGATGCAAATTTAAACTTATGGAAACTCTTACGACTTCTAGCAGATCACGAGCGGTGCATAGAGTGGTGCAAAGAGCACAATCTACTCTCGTCGTCAATGAAATGCCCTAAACCTGAGTGCGAAAACGCACTCAAATGGCAAAGACGAACTGCATCGGGAGATAGATTTGTTTGGCGATGCTCTAGAAAAAACTGCCATGGACAAGCTTCAATCCGCCAGAAGTCATGGTTTTCTGGTAGTAAGCTTTCCCTTGAAAAAATATTAGGCCTAACTTACGCTTGGGCGCATAAATTCACCACAACACAAGCAGTGCACGAAACTGTGTTAGATGAAGAAACCAACTCGACAGAAGCGGTGATATACAAAAATTTGGTTTTATCAACGGAGTTGATAATGTAAATTGGCCACCGTACAGAGATTCTAAAAGCTGACGTTTCGAGCGTTAGCCCTTCGTCGGAGCGAATCGAGGAATTATGGGTTACGTGTAGTTTTTATAGTAGAGTAGGAGCTACGCTATTGGTGGTAACATGGCAACGTGAAAAATAGGAATATGTTACTTAAATGAAAAGCGTTCGTTAATACCGTGAGGATTAAGGGTGACGATTTGGAAGATGAATTTTTGTTCTAGATTCTTGCAGCTTTCCGTCGTACCTAGATGTAGGGAAAGGCCGCAGATAGCCATGTGTTTTTTGGAGTGGTTATTGAGATTAAAATGACGAGCGACTGGCTTAGATGCATCTTTGTCATTCTTCTCAACATCGCGAAGGTGTTTGCGGAATCGGTCACCTAGTCGTCTACCTGTCTCGCCAATGTATAATTTATTGCGTAACGTACAGGTTATGCAATAAATGACATTTGCGGAGGTACATGTGAAACGATCGGTGATCTTAACAGATCGCTTAAGTCTCGATATCTTGCTAGTGTTAACAATGAAAAGACAAGTTTTGCATCGTGAGCGCGCGCATTTGAAAGTGCCGGGTTGCTCGTTAGTTTTGAGCGCGCTTCTAACTAAAAAGTTGCCTATGTTTTTGTCGCGTTTGAATGAAATAAGTGGAGGTTGTGAAAAGATTCTACCAGTCTCGGGATCATTTTGGAGTAATTTAAAATTAAATTATTACTGCGTGATTATGAGGATGGAAAGTGAGGGTGAATGGAGTTCTGTCATTCTTATCTTTTTGTGGCGTTTGTAGTGATGACTGTTGATCAAATTGTTGGGCGCGATGATGGCGCTATAGAAACTACCCCCTTCAGAAACGGTGATAGATTGGTATAACTATTGCCAGGAGGTTTGTGCAGACATAATAATGAAACAACATGCGAGGCCAAAAGGCGGTCCTGGGACAACTGTTGAGATTGATGAGTCCAAGTTTGGCAAGATGAAGTATCACAAAGGTCGCTGCATCGAAGGACAGTGGCTCTTTGATGGCATTTGCCGCGATACCAAGGCCTGCTTCCTTGTTCTGGTAGAGCGCAGGGATAAAGAGACACTCTTGCCAATTATCCGCGCTCAAATATTGCCTGGAACACGCGTAATGAGCGACATGTGGAAAGCTTACGATTGCCTACAAGACGAGGGCTATCATCATCTCACAGTTAACCATCGCCTAAACTTCGTCGACCCAGACACGCGTGCCCACACGCAGAGCATTGAAAATACATGGTGGAGAGTAAAACAAAGTATGCCTCGTACAGGAACATCCGTGGATCTGTTTGAAAGCTACCTTCAGGAGTAGTTGTGTCGTCAGCAAAACAAAAGTGATCCATTCGGAAACATCATTGAGCATGTCGCTGATTTGTACAATGTGGGATAAAGAGCCCTGTCTATGCACCGCTCGTAATTCAGCGGAAAGAGCCGTGCATTACACAGGAAAGAAAACAAACCTTCACTTTGCAGTGCTTTGGTGAATTGACAAAGAGACGAAGGACAATTTTAAGAGCAAGAAGAACGTAGGCATTCAATTTCTGCAAACTTTTATTTGGCCCGTTTGTTTTGCATATAAGAATCTGAACCGTATTTGTACAAAGACTTCTTAAAACTACAATTCTTTCGCTTAAAATTGGCAAATGGCTAAAATTGCACGAAAAATGCAAAAATTAAATTGAAAATGTTCGATTTTCCGTATTTCGGGCAGAAATTCTATCGATTTTTTTGACGTCCATATAGACTTAAAAAAAAAATAAACAAAGCGCTACAGTCCCAAAGGACGTCTATTGTTATCGCTATTGTTTTCTTGAAACAAAGGACCGTATGCATAATGAAGTAGGGACCTGTATGGAAATCTTGCCCAAACGCATGTTGTGCCAGTGTCTTCAACCCCAAAGTATCTTGAGGATTGTTAAAAGCAATGATGTAATGAGCATTAAGAGAAATGCTCCACGAAAACTTTCCTGGGGGAAAAAGGTTTTGTGTCAAATAGATGCAGGTGACGTCGAAATGATGGGACACTTTGGTGAACAAATCCAGAATGCGCTCGTCATCGCTACAATTTCTCATGAGGTCATCTAACACAAGCAGACCAGGAAGGTAATGGTGTGGAAATAAGGCGGGAATGTCGTCGGGAATACCCTCCATAAACGTAACTTTACCAATTCCTTAAAACAATCTTGTCATTGACCATAGCAATACACAATCTTGCGAATGGGGTGTTCAAATAAACAATCTGCATGTTGAAGTATCTAGCATGTACATGTTGTTTTTCCACGTTGGCTGGGGCCAGAAATGATGATACTGCTGAGGCACTTGAATTGAGACATGTTCACAAGACGAAGCTTCAACGATTTGTTTACACGAGATGGAATTCCCACGCCTTTTAGTAGTAAATACACACAAAAAAGGCAACATGGTAGCCTATCCCTTGGGAAATACGCCTTGCATCAGAGGTGCTAACACAGGGTCAGAAAGACAGGCTTGCCATAGTTCTTGCGTCGTATGTTTAACGATGAACTAAGAGCCTTGTGACAAATCGTAGACCACGCGACGATTGCGATCAATTTCCAACTGATTCTGAAATTCTGCATACACAATTAAATTCAGAACTGAGTTCGTCTGAGTTCCAAATTTCAGGTACAGATTCCTGTTACCCGTTCGATAGGGTATCAGATGATCGGGGCGTCCAAGATGTCGGCCAGTGTAAAATCAAAGCGGTACAAACCGTAACCGTTTTCCCAATCCACTCTATCAATGTCAAGACCGCGCCCACAATTCATGTCTCCAGTTCCTGAAACAGCGTGTTGTAACCAATGATACGCTGTATTTTTTCCGCCCGTCAGATCCAGCGCAGAATAAGGCATTTCTTCTCCATTCACAGTCAGCTGAATATCTTGCAGGTCAAACAGCTCAAAGTTGAAAGGATTTCTTGCAAGGTTCCTGTTGAAGGCATCGTTTCGCACGAGCTTAAAAATGAAACACTGAGGAATGAAACCGTGGAATAGATCTGTCCCAGTGTGATTTGAAACTCCTTGAGGGATAATCCTTGCCTGCGTAGGGGTTCTGGTTAAGGTATAGATGGCTGGCAGCGGTGCACTCCCTTTGTGACCGTGCATGATCTGTACATGTTCTAGTTTCACACTGTCTGCTGTATGCGAAGCGTGCTAGACATGATCTTTAGTTTGCAGTTGTTTGGATCTCCCCAGCCCTGAGAACAAGCGTCGTTGTTTAGATCCACCTTGACTTTGATCTCCAAACTGTCAAGCAACAACTTGTCAATATTAAACATGTCACAAAGGAGTACTCCGACCAAACCACTTCTGCGCCATTGTTAGTAAATGTGGCTCTTCTATTCAGACACTCATTACTTTCTGCTGTATTATCCGCTTCATCCATGTGTCCAGCAGTGTCTTTGTAATACAGAGCTTTGGTTAAGTACGATTTCTTGGCCTGTTCCGTAAAGTTCAATAAGGTCTTGATGTAAGCATTGTATGCTTGAGTGTCTGACTGTTCCGTCACCAGCGCTCCATTGATCTTGATGGTAAACTGTTTGATGATGGAATGAAGAGACTGTATTTCTTGCCATCCCCCGTGGGCGAACCATCTAGTAATCTTTACTACCAATCGCAGCTCTGTCTTGTTACGGTCAAGGGAGTCAGCCAATGGTTTGATGACAAACTCCATGGGATTAGTTCCCATTTGAACTGGTTCGTAATCGACCCATTTGCTGCTGGCAATCGACACATCTGTCACAGGTACATCAAACAACTGTAAACTTGAGTTCGCACCAGGGGCTGAGAGAGGGTGTGCTGATGTCATCTTTAATAAAAACATCGCACAGAATGCTATTGTTTTCTGCGACATGTACTTGCGGTGCGAAATTTTGTTTAAGGCGGCATATTAATTTGCATTTTCAGAGCAGGCCATCTGAGATTGGCCAAAAGATTTAGCTGTGGGAATACCTTGGTCCCGTTACAGAATTTGCGTACTGTCGAGGATGATCTGAAATGTAAGGTGCGATAAAGTGAACAATAGTGGCTCATTAGGCCGCTCGACCAATTCAAAGCGGTTCTTGATCAAGCATGAACAGAGACGCGCCCCAAAGGAAGTGAAAAGTTTAGCCAAGACAAAAACTCCCTACAATCAAGTCGAATTCAGCCTGAAGGAAACGCGCTAAATATTATCTCGTTAATAGCGACAGTTTTTCATCCACGCAAATCCCCCGTACAGATTTTTCTCTTTTGATTTCCGAAGCTCTGAGTATTTTATCTAATGTAGTAAATTCACACACTTTTTCTTGTTCTAGCGATGCATATGAACACATTTCTAAATCATACAACTGCGCTAAGTCACTAAAATCAAGCTATTTTACTGTTTGCAACGGTTGTCGGACCATTGAACTAGAGCTCAGGATATCGATCTAGTTTAAATATACTCGCCATTTCCAAAGTAGCTCCCGTCTACTTCCAAATAAAAGTATTGATTGCAACTATTAAGTTACGGGATAAGCATATGAATAAATGTAGGGTTGACTGGGGATTCTTCGATCTCTAAAGCGAGCTCCTGATGAACGAGCTGCATTTCGTGAGCTGAAGATATTTTTTGTAACTTTGGTTGTCCTGATCCTATAGTGGAAATTGTGCTTGTGTTGGAGCGAATCCTAGAATACCCGGCAATAGTGGCTAATTACGCCCCACAACCTATTCAAAGCGGCATTTATACATTAAGCGAGAACCAGCCGAACATTTGAATGAAGATCTCATCACCTTCTTCGAAAAACTGCTTTGAGTTACCTTCAATCTTCGCAACATGTCGTAAATGTTACAGATTTTGGTTTTCTGTTATGTGCTTGCGCTTCTAACAAAGAAAATTGACATGGCGGAAGTGCTAGTGTTTTTGACAGAGGAGTTTGAATATATTACCGTCCTCGCGGGAATTCAAAGACCGCCGATCTTTTGTTATGCAAGTGACCAAGCAGTCAGAGAGCCGAAGAATCAGAAGGACAGATATAAAGTTTAATTTTCCAAGTACTTCGGATCATTGTTTTCCTCTGAAAAATTGTAAGGGAACTTCTTTACATGACAAAGAAAGAAATCCATATGCTAACTTTTTGAAAGAGCGGTATTTTCACGGAAAAATATAGCTATGAATACCGAAAATAGGCCATTTTCAAATAAAATTTCCAAGTGGTTGCACAGCAAAAGAAAAAACGGAAAATGTCTCATTCCCTTCTTAAAGGTGTCATCTACAAAAGCCATATGCTAACTTCTGTAAAGCACCAAAAAACAGCCGAATAAAAGGCCAAACGTGAGCTGTGGTAGCTGCATTTCGGGCAATTTCTCTTTTGTTTGACACATGTACAGGGTGTTTCAAAAGTTCGTGGGCACTTTAAAAAGTCTATACTTTACCCAGAATTTTTATATTTCTTTACATTTTCTTACAGACATTAACCAATCTTATTGTTTATCAATTTTCAGAACTGTTCTATAAATCGGATAAAAAAACTCGTTGAAATAAATA
The DNA here is from genome assembly GCA_949126865.1 of Montipora capitata. Lineage (NCBI taxonomy): Eukaryota > Metazoa > Cnidaria > Anthozoa > Scleractinia > Acroporidae > Montipora > Montipora capitata. The sequence continues at coordinate 33,436,764 of OX421452.1, read as the reverse complement.
TTTTCCTGCCAAAAGGTGCGAATCTGTGTCATGTGTTTTTGTACTTTCCCACCGTTTTTGTCTGTTTTCAGCAGCAACTAGATTTTCAATGTCTTCATATAATTTGCAATTATAAACCCTAAAAAAGCAGTCTATTTAAGAGCACAGGCAGCAATTTTACGATCATCTGGAGTATATGTGCGAGAAACGGCTAAAATATTGCAAAAAAGCAAGAGCTGGGTAACGAAGTGGTCAAGTTCACAAGTGTTTTACGACAAGCCAAGTGGTCAACTAACAGTACTTGACAGAACCGAAAAGAAAGTTATAGACAAAGCAAAGTATAAAAGAGGAAATTCCACAAGGAAAATCAGCAAACAACTGAAGAGCAAAGGTCTGCCTGGATCTGCAGCAACAGTGTGGAGATATATGTCAAGAAAAGGATGGAAACCTTTGAGACGAGAAAAGCTCAAATATCGTAAATTTACCTTTTCCATCTTCCCAACCCTAAAAACGATATCGTATTGGGCTCATCATACCAAGTTAAAGGAAGTGCAAAATGGATGCTTTGGGGTGGCATGACAGGCCACGGCCTTACTTCGTTACATTTTATCCCACGAGGACAAACTGTAATCATGGGCACAGTATTATATCACAAAAATCTGGGTAGCGTAGATCTAGAAGAGCCTGTAAAACGAAAGCTTTTCACTAACAAAAGCAGTGCAACCTTTGTTCAAGATGGCACACCAGCTCATATGGCGAAGCAACCCAGCAGTGGTGCAAGAAAAACCTCCCGAATTTTATCCAAAAGGATGAGTAGCCAGCACATTTACCTGCTGTTAACCCCATTGAAACCCTTTGGAGCATTATTGACGATGCTGCATACAGAGATCCGATCCCTAAGACAATGTGAGGACCAAACTCAAGGTTACAGCAAGCCAGGGCAAACATACCACTTGCAAGCATAAGGGAGCTATACAGTAGCTCGTTCCATGCCGCATCGGCTCAAAAACGTCACACAGAACAATGGGGGACACTCTGGATATTATATTTCAACAGTGGTCAAGGGAAATAATGTACATAAAACTGGAAAACTTTCATTAACATCGGATTCCTAAAACAATCATTTATTTGTATAGAAAAGTGTCCACGAACGTTTGAAACACCCTGTATATGGTTTGAAAAGCGTTTCTTGAGAGCAATCCCCACCCCAATTCTTCTTTTCTGACAAGTGTTGTCGTTGTCTTCACAAGAAGGATGCTCTGATCATCATTCTGTTGGACAAGGCCTCCGATTTGGTATAGCTGAGGAATATTATACTGATGGTTTAAGTACCCCAATGCGCGAGCTAATGTCTTGGGTAGAATCGCATACCAACTCAAAGTAATCTTGTGCTTTCTCGTAAATGTAAAAACACTCGTTTCCTTCCAGACTCGTGATGGTTTTGTCGCTCTTCAAATAAATGTCTCTCAATTGACTGTGTAGTCCCGTCTTCATACCGTGAATGACATCTTTGACCGTACGGTAAATGCCAGTTGGTACAGGGATGTTCAATTTCCAGGGTTCAGGGTGTGTCTTACAAAGAAAAGTGTAGGAAAGCTGATTCTCACTTAAGTGTTTCCAGATGTAAGGATAAATGATGCGTGTCATGGCCACCTCCCAATCTTCACTTAGGTGTAGTTGACTTGGTAACTGCATCTTAAAATCGGCCACCTTGTTTTCACTGGTCAGCACCATGTAAAAACTGTTGGTCATGTTGATCGACGGCAGAAATGTAAAACGACCCTGTGATACCGTCTAAAAATGCTGGAGTTTGACCGTATCCACTTGTTAAATAGATTTCAATGATCTGAAATATCTTTGTCCGCAAAGATAGGTACACAATATATTCTCTTTCTTCAAGGAGTGTTTCTCGAAAACTGCCTAGGGGTATCATCTCATGCAGGAGAGGTAAGCGCTTGTCACCAACCTGCCACGGTTTCACAAGATTGGTTTGAACTTGAACCAGCCTCTGCTTACACGAACAAAGCGACAACGAAGAAGGAAAAGTGTGCATACCGGGATATGTGATGGAGGTGCCAGCTGGTAAGATGAACCAGTCATGACCATATTTTCTTTCTGAGGTGAGTGAAGCATTCAAACAAACGCTGGGTGAAGGAGTGTTGTTTTCGGTTATCCATCCCAACGCGCGAGCTGTAGACAGTGTGATCATAAGTCCTTCAGGTTACATTCCAAGCATCGTCCACTGTGATCTTAGATAGTGGGTGAGCATTGTTCAGGCATTGTAATATTCCTTCTGTCTCTCCAAATGCCATACGACACTTGCCCTCGGGTAACACGAACAGTGTGGAGTCACCTTGACGTTCCAGCATGATGTGAGAATGTTTGCAGTCTTCTGTAATGTCAAACTTTGAGAGCGGATGCACGAAATGATGTAATCCTACTTCCCAATCTTCATCTTTCAGATGGATTTGTCGAGGTGGCGCTACACGAAAGGAGGACTTGCAATTGTTCAGAAATAAATTACTACTTGCATTACTGGGGGGGGGGGGGGTGGTGGGGACGTAAAAGTCGCTATCTTGAATCATGTTTGTTGTAAAGCCACAAACTGGTTATGCGGAATCCAACTGTCGTACTTCTTTGGCCAACCTTTCCCATGTACCAACACCTCCTTATTCGCTCCGCGTCCCCTGCATTTTAATTTTTTTTCAATACGAAACAGGTGTTTTTGCCTTTGCTATCACTTTCTGTAACTCGAATTCGTAAAAAGTGCCTTGAATCCAGTCACCGTCTGCTTCCTTTAGACGATACACGGGTGGATTGCGCGGAAATCTCTGAGCAACAGTGAAGGTTTCCTCCACCCAGGATTCGTTTATGCTTACTGACCTTTACTTGATCTCCCACTTTGAATTTATACTTTGCTGGCTTTTTGAAAAGATTCCTGTACAAAATTGTTCCAGAGCTCTGATGCGTTATTCTCGTTGACATCCGCCAGTTTCATTTTGATGCTACAGTGCACGCTTTGATTGTAATTCCCATTGACTATATCGTCCAGTTGGTCCAAATAACGATACGAGCTGATGGTGGTGAACATACGCCACATCAGTTGTTTCGAAGTGCGGTTGAATCTCTCAGCCACTTAGGCCTTGGTTTCGTTGTAGGTTACAAAATGTTGTACATTCTCCTTTTTGAGGAAGGTTTGAAAAGTCTTGTTCTTACAATCGGTTCCAGCATCTGTTTGCAACTTCGCAGGTTAACGACATTCCTGAAAAATGCTTTCAAAGACCACCACCCACGAGCTCGAGTCACCTGTTTTTGGTTTCAAGGGGACCACCCACGTATATTTGGAAAGATTATTGATACAGGTCAGTAGAAACTTGTATCCTTGATTCCACCGACTCAAATGTTGTAAGTCAATCAAGTCCGGCTGCCGTTGCGAATCTATATCAAACACAATCACTCGGTTACCACGAAAGTGCTTTCTTGCTGGTTTGTGTAGGGTATAGCCAAGTTGTTGCCGGAGCCAATCGAGCACTTGCGTGTGTTTCAAACCATAACTATGTACTGCGCGATACATTTTGTCGACTCCCCCTAAAGCGGATGGTCGATCCACTTCATAATACAGTTTCTGTAATAGTGGTTCGTCTGATTTAGGGTCCTTGTTCTCTTCTTCTTCTTTTACACTATCCTCTTTGTGATTGTCGGTGACATCTTTCAATTGGATGTGAACTTTGCTACCGCAACACTCAACTAAACATCGCATTCTCTGACATATGTTACTTAAAGAAACTGTGAGCGATGGACTTCCACACACGCGGCTTGCAGCACTTCCCATGGTGTTAAACAAATGATTAGATCTTCCTCATTCATAGGCTTTTTATAATTCGCCAAACCATCCACCAGAAAGAAGGATAATGTATCGAGTTTGTGACACATAACACTTTGTGGAATGCATATTGTTCGGTAAATGTAGCGTTGCAGTGGTCCATGTAGTAATAAGAACTCAACAAGCAACCGGGGTTCATTGGAGGATCTAACCAATGCCTGCAAGGTGTGCTGTGAAAAAAGTGTCCTGCAAAACAACTCCGAACGCAAACTCGAATCAAGACAAAGTACAGTGTACACTCTATCCATGTTAACGAGAGTACTAAAAAAACGGGAACTGCACCCATTATTTTATAGCAGATTTTTGTGTGAATAATTGAATAAAGCTTAATTCACTCAATGACAACGTACACTTAGGCGTGTCTCATTTATTTTCGCTCTAAACGCATTGAAATAGTGCATGCATTATATATCTTGACCGGTATGTATAATCTTTGATGAACATATGGAAAATTTTTTTTTTGGATTAAGGTTTGTTTAAAGAGTACTCTCTCTCTCTCTCTCTCTCTCTCTCTCTCTCACTCACAAATATCACATTGTGATAAGCGTTCTCTGTTAATTCAGTAAAACGTTTGAAATGTTTGTTGGTGTGTGTTTATTGACTTAACGGTACCATTCTGCAAATAAAATCGTTCGAGTTAGTCCAGTCTTGAATGTTTAATATTCTCTATGACTGGACAGAGCTGCAATATCAGAGTATCAGAGTCACATGTATTTGTTTAAAGGAGAACTGAAGATTTTTTTAAAAATACAACCACACTTTTGAATTTACGGAACATGTTTCGATGTTTCGAACATCATCTTCAGCCATAGTGAGTGTAACATTAAAATTTTTACAAGATAATTCATATATATATATAGAGCAGGTAGACTGTAAAATGCTGCGTCGCCAACGAAGAATGCCACTTGCGAGCAGGATCCAAAGGAGGATACACGATGCCTTGACTTCACGTGGTGATAAATAGGTTGAATGAAAAATGGAGTCAAAAGCAAACTACTCACAGGTCCATGTTTAATGTAAAGAACAAACGTTTCGCCCTTCGGGCTTCCTCAGTGTTCACAATAAGCTAAAAACTAAAAAATACTTGGCGGGAACTGAGTCGGTTTCAAGATCTTATATATGTGAAGAAGTGACAGTGACGAAATAAACAGATTGCTTAATTACACGCAATTTACAAACAAGCGCTAATGAGTAGGTGACAAAATAGGCCAGCTTATAGACAGAAAAACCACTTACACAATAGTAGATGAAGTGAACAATATAGAGTTAATTATGGGAGCTAACCATCACAGTAATGAATTCAAGGTCGGGTTTCGGAATCACAAATCGGCTATGCTTACTAACAAGACTACGTGCGAATTAGCCGTGCATTTCAATAGGGTTGAACACCAGATGTCTGACTATGAATTCATTGTTATCGAA
>OX421452.1:33401480-33426480 GCA_949126865.1 Montipora capitata | reverse complement strand
TCAAATTGTATTAGTACCAAGTAACTAGGAGAGAAATTTTTTCTTTGTTCAACAGTTCAGGATTTTAACTAAAGTTTTGATTGATGAAAGTGCTATAATTATCAGGAAATAATGAAGGCTACAGTAAATAATTATGAATTTCACCAGTTCTGTCCAATATACACAAACTGACAAAGTCCATCAAATGATCAGTATGGACTGCAAAGACCAACAAAGGATAAGCCGCTGCGTATACGGTCTGTTAGTTATATGCATTATACGTAAATTGGAGGGGGCCTGTGAGAGTTTGAGTTCTAGCTTCATGTTAGCATGAGTACATTTTTGCTGAACCTGCCCTTGAAGGGCATAGAGGAAGGAGGTAGTCTGATTTGATGTCGGGGCTCATGGCTACAAAGTAAATGTACGTTTTACTTCTCCCTGAACGAGCAACCAAGAGGGAAAGACTCAGCAGTGGAGCGTCTGAAGAAAGATGACGTTAATGAAGAATTCATTGCAGCGATTGGTAAGTTTAATCCTGCAAGAAAGAATGACAGTGGCGATGTGGTAACAACATGGTCTCGCCCAAAGGTATATTTAAAGGACCCGATTAAAAGGTCTATCAAAGTTAAGTACATAGGTGGAAATAAGAAAAAGCGGACACCTTACTGGACAGAGGTAGTACGCACTGCCGAGAGGGAGAAAAACAAGGCTTTCAGAAGCTGGATGAAGAAACGGACCAAGGAGAGCAGAAGTATCTATGTGAAGGCTAGAAACAAAGACAACACCGTGAAGTGGAAAGCCATCAAAGAAGCATGGGAATGTGTGGCTAAAGACCTTGACGAAGACTTCGGAGGAACTAAGGTATTACTGTATAGCTTGGCTAGCAGAGAGATATCTCTCTATAAAGAGCGCTAATGGGGATCTCCTAGTTAACCCCATGAGGTGGATAAATGCTGGAAGGAATACTTTGAGGGGCTGCTCAATATCAACACAGAATTTTAAACTGTAGACAGGGAAGTTCAAGGTGAACTAGTGAAAGAAAGGCAATGCTCAATAACTTTTGATGAGGTATCTGATGCAGTCAGGCATACGAAGAACAACAAAGTTCCTGGCTGCGATGGCATTCCATCACAGATATTGAAATGTGGGGAGTGGCAAAATGATAACCTTAGTGGCACACATCTTTAATGACGCCTAAACCAGGAGCTTAATACCATCAGACTGAAGTTCCACTATGATATTCCCAACACATGAAAAGGGTGATAGAACAGAGTGCTTTAACTAGGGCAATATCCTTGTTCTCACATGCAGGAACAATCTATGTGAGAGGACTGGAGAGAAGGAATCTCAGTGTTACACAATCTAAATGGCTAATACCCATTTAAACTAAATTTAGATTATTGGGTACAATCCATCCTAAATGATCATACGTCGAGTCATCCAACCAACTCATTTAATAAGCGTGCACCGTATTTTGGTCTAAGTACCCATTTTGAATAGTGCTCATCAACAATGTTTAAGGACGTTCGCCCTAATTGTTTGTGCGCAACGTTACTGCGCAAGTAACGCGATTGTAGTATGTCACGCATTACTTCGAGCATTAGTAAAGTTGAGGTTTTAAAACCTTTGCAGAAACCGTGGACGATAAGTCTTGCACAGCATTGGATCAGAGAAGATCGTGATCAGTCAAATTTGATTAAAAATATTTATGAAAGTCAAGTAGACTACTGCACGACTGATATCCGCGTTGTTTTATCAGTCATGCACTTGTCTACTTGACTTTCAAATGACATTTGTTTCCGAATGATCATGAAACGTTAAAGAGAAGTGAGCGGGAGGATGGAAAAGGTAGCTAATGATCGCGTAGTGGCTGAAAGTTTGGAACTTGAGGACGAACCGTGGCGTAAATTTAATGGGGCTTTTTTTTTAAAAATATTTTTATTACCCTACGAACTTAAGTTCAAAATGAATGCATGTTTTTGAAGTTCTTTCCTTTACTTTCGTGAAAATACAGCAGTATTTTAGTCCGAACAGTGCGGACCACGTGGAAACAACCAGCGATTAAATTTCACAAAAACCACACTCCAGAAGACGAGCATGACGGAAATGGAGAGATATTATACAAAAACCTTTCATTCCTTCAACGATCGATCCTTTCTTGGGTTCCAGTCCTTCCCCGACAGGTCACGCAAAAACGTGACAATCGAAATTTTCCAAGAGCTTTGCAAAATCACATCGATTTTACTCGTTTAGCTCATCGGTGACCCCTATTTTTTTAATCATGAATCACTTACTTTACTTACTATCTACAAAATATCGAATTCCGGTAGTGGTTGCAACGGGTAGAGCTTACGAAAACACTCGTCGAGGGTGAGCTCTACTGTTTACGACATCCCTAGCGGTATGCAATTATCTAAAACACCCACTCCTATATTCCTATGCACAGAAACCTTCACTCTAACCGTTTATTTTTATGATTTTCGATGGATGAGCAGATGAGGCTACATCTCGCTATATAGGCCACTTGCACTAAGAGGTCATGTGACATCGTTTTTATGAAAATGAAAGTTACATGATTTTGCCTTCGAAACACTATTAGTGGGTCGTCTCTTAAACAAAATAATAGTGATTTGGTCTTTCAAACCCGCACCATTTGCTTAAAATGAGAAAATCTGTAGCTGGTCACGTGACCAAAACTTGATTTTTTGAAATTATGAATTACCGCTTTCTGACACAAATTTTGCACTTGAACTTCAAGGAAAATGTTGAAAAGATGATGTGGTAACGTTTATGGCACATCTGAACTCAACTATCAAACATTTAACAAGATATAAGCAAAAAGTAGTTTTGGCCGCCATGTTGGAGGGCAAGAGTATGCCCTCCAACATGGCGGCCAAGACAAATCATGCTACTTTGTTGAAAAATCAAAGTACCATAAAATATCTCCCTTAAATGCGATTCCTCTCAAATTTCGCGTGTAAGATAATTTTTATGTGTTCTGTCAATTTTTGGCAACAGCAAGATTACGACTCACTGTTTAAGGGAAGCATTGGTCACGTGACCTCTTAGTGCAAGTGGCCTATTATGACCGATTTCTCGAAATTAAGGCATTTTTCCACTGCCATTTTCTCCGAAACAAAGTCGGTGACCCCCAATTTTTTTTCATTTTTGGAGTAAGTACTTTATGAACTCTAGGCGAAAAATGAAGAAAATCTCACCGTAGGAAGATTTTGGCGCGAACGTCCTTAAGTCTAAGCACCCATTTTAAACCGATCAGCTTTCAATGTTGCTAATGGGTATCTATTTAAATGTTATAAAAATTCCCTTTGCTTCAGCAGCATGCTTTGATGGTGTAGTGGTTATCAAGGATTCCTGAGACGCTAATGGTCTAGATTCAACATTCTCGTCCTTCATGTTCGTCGATCATCTTAGCACATAAAACATGCTTTTTCAAGTTGAATTGACAAGGAAATTTCAGTAAAAGAGGAAACGCATATTCGGTAATGAGTTGGTTGGATGACTGGTATGATCATTTGAGATGGCTTGTACCCAATGAATTAAACCTACAATCCTGGACAAAAGTTGTTGGGAAGGTTGTGCGCATCACTTCACTTCACATCTAATTCAATTATTGTAACTATGGCTGAACTATTTGGGAAAGAGCATGCTCCCCCTCCCCCCCCCCCCCCCCTTATTAATGTTGGATTTTGCACCATACAAAATGGTGACTTTTCTGACTTTTTTTCCAACATTGAATAAGAGGGAGGGGGGCCATCTCAAAAGTGACGCTACCTTCCCAACACTTTTGTCCAGAATTGTAGTCTATATGGGTATTAGCCATTTAGATTGTGTAACTGGGCAGAAGTATAGTGGAAGATAATCTCCATGAGTCTCAGCATATGCATGGCCTCAGGCTGAATAGGGGAACGTTGCACCTCTGTTTTGCATTGAAGATTCTACTAGAGAAGTCTTGGGAATTTGACTTCCCAAGATATCTAGCATTCCTTGATCTTGAAAAAGCATGCGATCGGTTTCCTCATCGCAAATTGTGGGAAGCCGTCAGCCAAGCAGAATACCAGATTCCACCCAAAAGCAAAGGAGATTGATACAGAGTCTGTACGCTTCAAATATGACTGCAGTACGACCTCTGAGCTCCACGGAGCTATGGTTTGATGCCAAGACTGGCGTGAGAAAAGGGTCGATAGTATCACCTCTGCTGTTCATTATGTTGATGGACCAAGTTATAAAAGCTGTAAACAAGATGGGAGAGAAGGATCATGACATGAAAAATAATTTTGCCTATGCCGAGACGACGTAGCAATCATTGACTCTGATACTCTAAGCCTGACCAACTCAGTCCAAATGTGGAACACAGTGCTGAAGAAGCATGGCTTAAAATTAAACCTAGGGAAGACAGAGGTGACGACAGTATCAACAAGGCAACCAGAATAGTAATTACCGGTATAATTGAATGTTGAAGTTAATGGGGTCACTCTAAAGCAAGCCAATGAGTTTACATACCTGGGAACCTGTTTGATAGCAACGCAACATATGAAATTACTGCCCCGGAACGAATCAAGCAGTATGGAAAACATGTAAAGATGCTTTTAATTACCTGCTGCTAAAAGAGAAACGTACACCTCGTCGAGTAAAAACATGCACCTATAAAACCATCTTACGACTAATACTATGCTACGGATGTGAATCGTGGACTTTAAATTCAAAGATGAAGAGTAAGGTGTAGACAGCGGAGATGAGAGTTCTCAGAATGATAAATGGGGTAACAAAACTTGATAAAATTAGGAATGAAAAAATCAGACAAGAACTAGGAATTGAGAATGTCCTAACCTTCTTAGAGCGCACAGGTGGTTTAGCCATATGGAGGACAATCGTACACCAAAAAAATGGTTCCTTTGGAAATCTTCAACTAAAAGGCCTGTAGGACAACCAAGAAAGCGAAGGATCCAAAACATCACAGAGTCTTCAGTAGTGTGTTATTTGTCGTAGGACTATATATATATATATAATGTAATCTAAACTATTTGAAGATCATGCCAGATGGAGGAAGCTTATCTGCTGACAGGTGTAAACCTAAGACGAGAGAGAGGAGTTGAGTACGAAGGTACAAAGGCTCATGGCTACGATGGAAGGATAAACCAACAATCACTATCCATCCAACAGCATGCTGCTAAATGCAAAGTGGAAGCTCTTCATGTCTAACTTCTTCCCCTCCTCCACTTCATAAAGTAGTTCCCAACACTTACCAAAATTTTGGTTTCAATATACAATTCAACCGTAAATACTACTGTTAGCTAAATTTACCGTCACTATCAACCGACTCTCCTACTGTAGCTTCTACTCTCTGACGTTTATGAGCTGGCTCGATGTCTTGGACAACCTCCATCGCACCTACAGAAACAGTCACAACAATTAACGTACAGATAGTGACACCAGTCTTAACCTGACACATCACAGCTGCCTGACAGAAAGCATCCCAATCTTCACTGCAGCCTTGCAAAGAACATTGGCAATACACCCAAAAACTACATTGTAAGATTAAGTTCACATACAGGAAGATTCATATCGAAATCTCAGTATGAAATAAAATAGCCTGCATAGCAGGCGTTTCAAGTTTAGCAAGCGAGTGCTTGATAATTTCCGATCGAGGGTTGGTCGCCATATTGGATTGGCAAGATCGAGAAAAGCATGGAGCGAGTAATGAAGTGAAAACCTTGATAATCTCCTTACCACCCCGCAAGTGCACTTTTTGTACTCGCTCCATGATTTCCACGATCTTGCCAATCTAATATGGCAACCAAAACACTGGATCGGAATATATACATCTAGCACTCGCTCACTAAAATACACATTTTATGCAGGCTAGAAATAAAATAACATTCTGGCTTTTATTTTGAGGTACAACGCCTCAAATAAGTCACCAGGATGGAATGGAAGGATGATATAGCAAATGCATATTTAGAATTAGCACACTGCAGTGCAAATTTATGCATCTTATTAATAAACGGTGTTTCAAATGAATTAAATTAATATATACATTTAGCCAGGCCTAAAAACGGAGCTCCCTGGTTATTTATTCATACTGCCTGTAGGGTTAGTGAAAATAAAAGGTTTCGAATTGTCCGTGTTTTGAGGTTGCTGCTTCAATAATTAAATCATTTTCTTTGCTTTCTTCTATAGAAAGCTTCATTGCCGAACTAGTGAATTCAACGGTATATTTTACGCTAAAAACCGATATTGCATGAATCACCATATCGATTTTTCGAGTGAAATTTACTTTGGAATTCACCAGTTTGGCAATGAATTTTTCTTGAACCACAAGAGTTATAAAAGAAAACAAGCACACCTTCAGCGAGCGAATGGAAAAGGAAAAAGGCATTTCAGTGTCAACTCGTAAATAGCCAGCGAATAGGAATCATGCTAAAATTAGAAGCCATAAAAAAAAACTTTTTTAGTTCAAGGTCAAAGAAGAGTTTTACTAAGTACTTTATTCCACGTTATCTCTGAAAACGAGATTATCCACATTTTGATGTATTTCACTGAGACACGCCAGGTTGGCTTGGAACAAGAATCGGCAAAATACGGCAAGGCAACCAAGAAAGGACGAACTTCAAACAAGATACGCTCCAACACTAAAATAACGTTTAGGTGCTTTAAACAAACTTCTGAAAACACAATGTAGTGAGATTTACCCCTAATTTTACGACAACTCATTGCGATTACATGTTTATAACAAGAGCAAAATTTTCTTGTCACTGTCGAGGCACAACGAAAACCAGTTGGGCAAACGGATTAAAAAAGCACTTGTTTGCTCGCGTTTTAGAGCAAAACAAATAAACTTTTTCTTTATGTCCAAAAGAGTACAGAAAATAATTATTGTTATTTAATTCCAGTTGACAATAAAAATTCGATTTTCATTCCTGAACAAAGGAAAAACCGATTGAACCACTTTTTGAAAATAACAAACGGTTTACTGCCCAAGGAAAGAGTTTGTGGAGAAACTTTTTGCACTAAGTATGAGCTATTACTGGTATTCTGCTTTGTCGTTGTCGTTCTCTTTCGCTCTCCTTTCGTTTCTGTTCTAGTCAGAGGTCCCCCAGGCATTGTGTAACCTTATCAGAGCTTCTAAAGATATGCCAAGAATTGCGATACAGAGAAAAAAGCAGCTCTAAGCAAATTAAAAATAAACACTCAGCTTTAAGTTTATATCCCTCCAATGCTTGCCTTGAATAACTGCGTAACCGCCAGTGTGGACCACACCTATCATGATATCTCAAACTGGATTGAAACCAGCGAAAAATGCAGAAAGAAAACACTTTCCAAACTGTTTTCCACCTGAACACGAAAAGCTTTGACTGTGTAAGAAGTATAGTTGATGTAGTATCGCCGTGTAGCAGTGTCGAGCCACAGAACGCACACGAAAAATAAGCCTAGTTTATGTTAGTGTGAGTTAACCTGGGTTGAGCCCACAATCCAATCGAGGATACCATAGTAACAGCAACATTATTAATCTATAACAAGGATGCAATTTAAAAAAAACATACAATTTGTCAGTGTTCTTCTTTCTAGATCTAGTGAACTCTCAGATTTTTCTTTAAAAAAATTAACTTGTCTACATGTTCACTTCACAAGCACGACCTCTGAGCAGACAAAAGAGAAAACTCTCTCACTGGCCACTGATGTGGCAGGGACACACAGCTATCTTTTGGCCAACTTTGACAAAATATGGTAATTGAGCTCATTTGCTTTCCACCATGACAAAAGATTAGAGTTCAATGGCATAATTTCTTCAACTTTGTAATTGGCCAATTCTGACTCAACTATCTGAAACACTGACTTTGCAGGAACAACTTTAGTTATGAAAACATCTCCAAAAAGATCATTGTTTTGTTGAGACTGACACTTGAGACTGCTTTCAAGGTAAGTGCAGTGTAGACATTTAGCTTCTCAGTTTCATCAAGATATGGCATGGATCTAAACCTTGGATCTAAGAATTATAGAATATATGACACAACAAGTTATAAACTACATTTTTCACCTCAAAGAGCACTACCACATGTTCATTTTGGAAAAGAAAGCTCTAACACAAAACCTTTATAAAAATTAGGAAGATTCTTTATAATTTAGATATATCGTATCTGTAGACAAACATAGTTGTTTCCAAACCTAGCGTCCAAATCCTTTGCAATAGCTGTTTTCACTTCTTTAACAAGGATAATGCCATCTTCTGAAACTTTCAACTGTCGAGTCAGCATCTCCTTCAGAGGGTGGATCATATATAATGTAGGTGTCTTCTCATCACAAAGGATAGTAGTAACGGTCTTGATTGGTACCAGTACTTTGATGACACTCTCTGCTGCAGAGATGTCATCTTCTGACAGCAAATGAACATCTTTGGAATTTTGCTTGACATCCTTGGTCAAGAGGACAGCTTCGATTGCTGCCTGTTGCTCTAAAAACCGCTGCACCATGTCATAAGAGGAATTCCACCTAGTTGATACATCATTTATCAACTTGTGTTGTGGCAATTCCAGTAAAGATTGTTTTGATTTCAAAACTGCCATAGCTGTTGTGCTCCTATGGAAAAAGCTTACTATGCGCCCTATTCTTCCGAGAAGCCTGTCCATCTCAGATATCTTGAGTCCTCGTTGGGTTGCCAGATTAATTGTATGGGCCACACATCTAACCTGTGGAGAAAGTTCAGCTTGATTTGCAGCATTGGCTATATTGCTGGCATTGTCAGACGTCAGAGCTGGATTGTGTTCCTATCTTTGTAAATTCCACTCAGATACAGCTGAAGTCAGTACTTCTGATAAGTTTTGCGACGTATGTGACTCATCCATTCATCTACTTTGCAAAACATAGTTTTTAATTTCCCATTTGCGGATGAAATGTGCGGTAAATGTTATGTAGCCTTCCGTTGATCTAGATGTCCATCCATCAGTTGTTAAAGCCACAAACTCTGCATTTTTAAGGTCTGATTCCACTTCTGCTTTGACGTCTTCGTAAAGTTTAGGTATCACCTTATCAGAAAAATGCATTCTGCTGGGTAAGTCATATCTAGGCTCTAGCATGTTGATCATGTGCTGAAACCCTTCATTTTCCACAACTGAATAGGGCCTCATGTCCTTTGCAATGAAAACTCCGATAGACTTCGTTATTGCAGTTGTCCTGTTGCCAGACTGGGGCAACTCATTCTTCATAACATCCTGAAGTTTTAACTGTCGTGTTCCAGTACTGTTTTTTGTACCCGGTGAAGTTTTTACCGTCTTTGAGTCCAACACTTCTGACTTTTCATCAATGCTGTGTTGATGTTTTAAGTGTGCGCTTATGCTTGAAGTAGAACCGGCACAATACTTGAGAGTTGCTGAGGTCAGCAAATTTTGCAGATAGTTTTCAGACTTGTCTGTTGTACCGTCTCTGGCCAGAAAACCATAATATTTCCACACAGCGGATCTAAAAGATGCACGGTGGATTCACAATCGCTTCTTTTGTCGCAATGTTTGAGAATGTCACAATGAGCTTGTCGCACGTGGTTTGCCTTATTTGGAAATTCTCAAGGGGTGGTAGAAGGGCAACAGTTTTACCAAGCAACACAAAAAAGTAAAGTAAAGTAAAGCAACCACATTTACTGTCGATAACTCGTAACAGTAATTCAACTGACAAACCTGAGGTCGACAGTGCGCTCATTTAACTCCCCCCTCTCCATCAGTGCTCCGTTTTACGGGTATTTAAAGCTACTTAGCTACACGGAAAGGAAAGAAGTCGAAACAAGGATGCGAGATCCGGGAATCGAACTCAGGACCTCTTGCACCAAGGCCGCGCACTAACCGACTGTGCCATCCTTGCTCCTTAAAATGGCGCACAAATGACTGCACGAAAGGCAAACGTCTAAGAGTTCTGGATTCTGATTTCACAATATAATAATTCACTGAGGGCACAATTGGAAAGATATGCAAAAAAATCGAACCAAAATCGAAACGTGGAATTAAAGAATCATGAATCTAACCAAACGGTGATAATCGCGATTAATCGAGAATTTGATAAATTGTTACACCACTATATTGAATATACTGCCTTTGAGATGGGCTAGTACAAAACACGGCCCCCCTTCTGACCCCTTCTAAAATTCAGGAGAATTAAAAATTAAGATTTAAAAAACACAGTGCCCGACTTGAAGTAAAGAGGAAATTACACTCCATTTAAAAGGTCTTGTTAAAAGCAGACAAGTGACTAATTTTTAAAAATGGACAACCTCTCTCAAATTTAAACAAGATATGTTTTGATCATTCAACGATCATCATCAGTTGTGAAGCGAGATAAAGTTGTGACTTGCATTTATGATGGTAATGAGGCGTGAAATAAATTGTACAAATAGAAGTGCGAGACATTAAGTCATACAATTCTAATTAAATGAACTTACTTAGAGCAAATAAACGAAAGAAGTTAAGTGAATAAATAAATAAGTTTTAGAACGAAAGATTTAGGTTGGCTTGTTTGACCTGCCTATTTAACGAAGGATTTTCCCACCAGATATAAGCAGCTTCCTCAGGATTAGCTGAGGTTGGTTATGGATTCGGCTTAACCGACCCATGATGGAAGAACATCACTTAGGGCAAAGTTTGTGACAAGCCTTGGACTGCTGTAGGTGTAGGTAAATTTGAGAATTCCTGTCCCTACTCAAATGCTCACGAATACGTGTTGACAGAATTTGGTTAGTTTGACTGTGTTTTCAGTACATAATTTTAAGCACCTGATCAAAATCTTAATTTTGCAGCATTGGGTGGGTTCATAATTTGGGGTGCGGGGCTAGGAGCATGAAGGACAGTAACATGCAAAATATTAATTCTATTGTCCTGGCCTCTTACCACGAGCAAGTTTGATAATCTTCCTTTGAAGGGCATCACTTTGTTTAGTCCAGCTGTATTTCTTGTCAAATAACAAGCGCATGTTTTCAGCTTCCTCAAGACGGCACTGCCTGTCTTTGTCCCAAATTATGTTCTTGATGGCTGCAGCCCACACATCAGGATTATCTGAGTCAATCACAAATGGTGAGGAGAATGGAACTTTCCATAAGGCTTCCCCTAACCCAGAACTCTTGCTGACAAGAACTGGAAGACCGGCCGACAAGGCCTCAAGACCAGTCAATCCAAAACCTGTTCTAAAAGGCATCAGCATAAGGTCAACTTCACAAAAGAGCCGCTCCAAACTTTTTCTACTTTTGTCATAGACTTCAAATCTCAGGCGATTAGCTGGTAGACCACACTGTCTGAAAGACTCTGCTATCTCCATAGGTTTCCCATCCGGGGCCCCAACAAAGACAAGATGAGTATCAGCAAGTGAAGCAATGGCCTTTCCTGCAATGTCAAATCCTTTTAATTTGAAATCTTCTAAATCACCACGGTCAAACACCAAAACACGGCGATGCTCCCGTTCTTCACAGACTTGGTCAACACTAAGAAATTCTTCAAAAATACCTGGAGTAAAGTCAAAAATAGCCTCATCGTTTTTTAATGATCGAAAGTATGAATGAAAGGCCTCTGCCCATTTAGGTCCTATTCCAACAACAAAGTCAGCCATTTCACAAAGCTTCACTTCATCATTGTGCTTTTCTTCGCCCCTGGAAATCGGATCTGAAGAACAACCCAACATTCCCACCTCTTCTGGGTCTGTATGCACCACTTGCACCCATTTACAAAAATGAGATCTTCTTATCACTTGCGCCTGGCGACCTAGGTTTACTCCGTGACCAACTACCACCTCAATTTGAACATCATCTGGTGGAAAACTAAGCAATTCCAGCTTCTCATAACCAACTAGCTGTGTTGCTTCAACAATGCTAATGTTGTGCCTTAAGGCTTCCTTCTTGTCCTCCTCACTGCATTGTGGCACAAAAAACGAGATTTCTACAACTGAGGATTTGGCCAACTGAATGGCCAACTTTCTGTTTACAGTGGAAAGATCATCCTTGCTGGATCCCCATTCAGAAGCCAAAAAAGTGACTTTAACTTTACCAGATCTGTCCATGGTATATTTTCCTCGAGACTCTTGAGAAGCAGATGCCATAACAGGACCAGTCAAAATGCCTATGAATGAATGAACAACATATGTACAAAAAGATGATTTTAACTCATTTATTCCTGCAAAGATTATAACAGTTTCGGGCGCAAATTCTGCGCAAATTGCTTTGAGGTGAATCGTTAACAATTATTTTTTGAAGTCGAGGTGAATAGTAGACTGCTAGCAGTCTCTCTTTTGCTCAAAATCGTTGAAACGAACGAACACTTCAAAATGGCTGAAACTGCAGATCGCAAATACCGTGGGCGTTCGAAAAGAGAGACTGCAATGGTTTCATATTGCATTTTGGAACCCCAGTGACAGATTGACGGCTCTCATCATCCTGCCTGCCATGCCCATTTGGAAAATATTCTCGCGGGAATCAATGAGCGTTTTTTGCCGATAATTTATATGTCATGTTTGTTCGACAACAAAACTTGAATACCGTGTAGCATTTTTATTTTGCGGGGTTTAATTTTTGCAGTTTCATGCGCAAAAAAATCCCGCAAAAATTTCATGTTACACGGTAAGGTGATGAGCAATGATTCCACCCCAAAAAAACCGGCAACAAATAAAATACCGTCCATGTAGGATTTTTGCCGTTTATGTAAGAGTTCCTTCAAAATAATTTATAGCAATTTTCCATCGAGAAGCAGCGCCGGTGAGCCTTCAGAAGCCCCACAACAGAAGACATCATACGGGAGCATGGATAATATTTTTAACATCTCATGTCGGAAGAGAGACGAAAGGCTTTCCCTGAGCTTTATTTTGGAGAGGCATAGATTTACTACATTACTCGCTTTCTCCTTGTGTGAAAGAGCAATAGATATCCTAGGGCAATGGAAGCGATGTCACAGAAGGAATATTCAAGCGAATGTAAGTTGCCATATGCCTAACAGTTCAAAATCAAAAGTCTTCAAGACTACCGCAGATCATGATGGAAGCAAGGAATACATGCTTGATATTTAATCTTTAATTTCTGGTGAAACGACAGTGGTCAAACAATCCTTTCGCAAAGCCAACTGTTGGTTGATTATTTTAGCCATCTTTGAATCGGAAGAATCGTAGAATAATTTCAAAAGTGTGTTTTAGACGTTCATTTGTAATGGAAATTCAAAGTGCAGTTGGCGAAGGGTCCACATCAATTTGAGGTGAGCGTTGCTTTTTTGTAATAATTTTACAACCAGTCATGTTTCCTTGCATCCATGTAGAACTTTCTTAACTCTTTTTTTTTTAATTCCTCAATTTCAGTCTTTTTTGGTGGATATTTAAGCAAGGTAAATATCCACCAACAGTCACCGACACTGAAGTGAACAGTTGTTTTAGTATATACTAAAACGGTGAGATAACATTGCACAAAAAGATGATTTTAACTCATCTATTCCTGCAAAGATTACAACATTTTCGGGTGCAAATTCCACGCAAATTGCTCGGAGGTGAATAGAAAAGGATACTCGGAGTTTGAGTAGCCAATCAGAGCGCGAGGTCAACGCTATCCACTGTTTTAGTATATACTTAATACATACTGATGATATATATATATAAATTATAACGTTTCTCTATCGGATGGCTATTAGAAGCAAACTTCAAGCTCGGATAAACACAACTTTAATAACACTACACGATCCTATACAACATGGCAATCTCTCTCCTAGATACCCATAACTCCGCGCGTTACATAGGTCCGCATATAGCATACTTTTAAGACACTACATCCCTTCCTATCCAGTCCTACAGTATTGTAAATAAAACGGCGTGAGAAATAAAACATAACAAAGTTTATCAACAAACTGTTTCTATCAAAGTCAATAAACACGAGTTCGGTTAAGCTTTTAAACAGTTCCTAGGCTTCCCTAGAACATAACACCTTCCGTGGCTACAATCTTCATGGACTTCATGTCCTGTTCTGTCTTTCAACCTCTCCATTCGCTTGTGGCCAGAGACGTGGTGACTTTCGATGTTCAATTCCGCATTCCTGTAGAAATCCTTCAAATTCTCCACTCACAAACTGTGCCCTGTTATCAGTCTTTAAGGTGCAGGGAAATCCAAATCGGGCGATAATGTCCATCAGGGCAGCAATGATCCTGGGTGTAGTAGTTGATTTCATGACTACTACCTTGAAGAAATGACTACAGTAATCAACAACCACTAACAAATTCTCCCCACCGGGCATAGGACCCATCAGATCGGCTGCCACATACTGCCATGAACCCGAGGGTGGTTCCGTCCTGTGCATTGGTTCGGGTGGGGAATACTGTCCGGTGACTTGACAGCCACGACAACCTCGGCACATTTGCTCCACATCTCCACCCATTTTAGGCCACCAAACTTTTGTCTTAAGTCTACTCTTCGTTTTCATCACACCCTGGTGTCCTTCATGACCCAACTCCAAGCCACCTTTCGCAAACTTTGGGGTATCACAATTCTCCCCGTAACACCAACTTGCCAATGATACAGACTTCATTCTTGACATACATATATCCTGGCATAGAACACTGAGACCAGTCTCCAGTCTGGATGTAGTGGTGCACACTAGCCAGTTCCAGGTCGTCTGAAGACTCTCTCGATCTCCCTTGGACTTAAGCCAATTGGCGTGCTTTCCTGAGCTACACATAGGACAAAATCCTCTTTCTCACAGCTCGGGTCTTTGGGGATCACTCTGATTCAATCTGAACAGTGCATCTGCCAGGTTGGTACACTACTCAGTACTTGTGGCACTGCAAACGGAGAAGCCATCGCTCGATTCTTGCCGATGGCTTGGATCTACTTCCAAAAATGCACTCGAGAGGTTTGTGGTCCATTTCTAATTTGAAGTCATGCCCATAGTGTACCGTCTTTCGATGTGAGGCATACGACACAGCTCTCCATTCCCCTTCTTGAAACTGGAGTAACACTGCTCCCAGCCCGTCTGGTCCTGCGTCTGCCACTAACCTTGTCTTGCAATCCCCTCTGAAATAAGCCAGTGCTTTTGCTGATGTCATGAGACTTTTGAGCTCTTCAAATGCCTTTTGTTGTTCGACACCCCATATGAAGGCTTGATCTTTCCGCAGCAGCTTGCATAGAGGTTCAGCATGAACTTTGATGAATACTGCACTGGCTGTACAAATGAGCACACTTCTCAGGCATTCCTTGGGAATTGCACATTTAAGCCTGCCGCAATCTTCTCTTCACTTGGCGAAACTCCTTCGCGACTCAGGTCACCTCCAAAAAATGTCAACTTGTGTAATCTGAATTGACACTTGGCTCCATTTAAGGTCACACCCCTCTCTCTCTTGAGCTGTAAAACTGCATGTAGATTCTTATTGTTTCTCTGGCATCTTTCCCATGAACGATTAGGTCATCAGCTATGTTTGCCACTCCCTTGCAAAAACGTATAACATCGGATATAATCCTCTGGTACTTCTCGGGGGCTGAAGAGATACCGAACATAAGCAGCCTGTATCCAGCCATCGGTGGATGACAAATGTGGTGATTTCTCTTGACTCTTCTAGTTTGACTTGGTGGAACCCTCACTTGAGGTCAACTTTACTAAAGACTGTTGACCCATTAAGATCGTAAAGAACTTCTTCTATCGTTGGTATCCGATGACGTTCACAAATGATCGCTTCGTTTGCCCTTCTCATATCTACGCAAACTCACCGTCCGGTTTTGGGGCTACCATGAGTGGTGACATCCACCACGTTGGTGTCTCTTGTATTTCTTCTATGATGTCCTTGCTAAGAAGATCATCCAATTCGAGATCTACTTTGTCACTTAGTCCAAGAGGGAGTCTACGTACTTGCCGAGCTACCGGTTTAACTTCTTTGTTAATGTGTACCTTGAGGCGATAATCTTTGAGCTTTCCAACCCCACTGAGTACATCAGCATAGCTCTCCCCGATGTCCTGGTTGCACCCCTCTTCCACCATGGAACAAATATTACGAACGTTTTCTGGTCCTATGCGTAACATGATCAGCTTTTCGGCTGTTTTCCTTCCCAGCAAAGGTCTTAGGAACTCATCTACACACTCTGCTCCGTTATCTTCATATACCACCTATGCCACAAATGTTCCTACAACCTCGAGCAGTTCATTCTGTCCATACGCAAATAACTTCTTAACGGACATTTCGCATTCGCATTCGATCCGATTCTGTATCATATTATTACAAGTGTTGTAGTCAATCAGGTTACATGATGCCCCAGAGTCAATAAGTACACTGTCTAACACTACTCCTCCCACCTTGAGCATAATTTCTCCAACTCTCAGCCCTCCTCCAACAGTAAATGCATAACTATCTCCTTCTCCAGAGACGCCTTCTGCTACTAGATAAGCTTTCTTCTTATTTTCTGGAACGATTTCCTTCTGGCTACTTGACGATAGTTTCTTGTTTCCACAACAGACCGCAAAATGTCGACCAGCTCCACACTTTCCACACTCTTTATTCTTAGCTGGGCAACATGAATACCTTGCGGAATGGCCTAGACGGTTGCAGTTGTAGCATGCTTTAGGTTGTTCGGCCCCACGGCCGATTTGATGTTTGGCCCTCCTTTCTTAGGGTCACACCCTCTTCCCTTCATTTGGAACTTTTGCTGTTTAACTGAATTAACTTGATCTCTGCTACTAACAGGTGACTTGCTCATCTGAGCGTCTACAGCTTCATGAGATCTTGTAATGTCTTGTAAGTCTTTTAAAATAGCATTTGTTTTCTCCAGAAACTTTCACCTGAGCCTGCCATCTCAGCATTTCTCCATCAGTTGGTCCCGAATCATCTCATCCACGCTCGCAATTTCACATGTAATTGCCTTCTGCCTTAGCCTGCAAACAAACTGGTCGACTTTCTCATGTGATTGCTGCTTCATTTGCCTGAAAACATGGAGTTCAAAAGGCACGTTTACTTTCGGTACAATAGCTCCACAACATCTTTGTAATCTCTAATTTTTCCTCTGGACCAGCAAGCGTGTAATACAAATCCTGAACTTCTTGTCCTGCGGTGTGCAACAAGAGAGCAACCTTCTGACGATCTTCCACAATCCTTTTGCCAACACATACAGATCGAAAGAGCGTTTTCAACACTTCCAACGTACCAATAAAGTGTGGGGTTCTGCCCTGGGTTCGAAACAGGGTAGACTTCGTACTTCATTTGTCCGGATTGCTGTTGGCTGACTTAACTCAGCTGGTTGACTGGTATTTTGTTCACTCATTATGTTCACAAAATCTGTTTCCTTCGTGTGATATTTCAAAAACAGTTAAGCCAAAAAATCCGTAAATCCCGTGCTTGTCGCCAGTATAACGTTTCCCTATTGGATGGCTATTAGAAGCACACTTAAAGCTTGGATAAGCACAACTTTACTAACACTACATGATGCTATACAACATGGCGGATATCTCTCCTAGATACCCATAACTCTGCATGTTAAATAGGACCGCATAGAATACTTGTAAGACACTAAGTATATATCTTCAGGTGAGTTTCACACTGATAAATCCAGAATACAGTCGAACCTCCACTAACGGCCACCTCTCCACAACGGCCACTTTTTTTTGTCCCGGTGGACAGCCTATACATTACCTCTTGTTTAAACCTCTCTACAACGCCAACGGCCACTAAAGCACATACTTAGAACATATTTGTTTTTAGACTACGAGTAGTAGTCGCTAACTTTGGCGATCTTTATCCAGCGAACACAAGCACGGGCGTGAGAAAGTCACCTTCCGCGAGGAAACGAGTCGCAAAGGGAAAAAAAATGGACAAAATTATCGACTTTACTCTAACTTGTTTGTTTATTTTTATTTTTTTTTTCGTATTTTTATTCTCGAGTTGGTTGGAGGGACATCTTGTTCGCGGCATCAGTGCAAGTTGCACAAGCATTTGACAAGCAACTTGATACCACATTACAACAAACAACGCACTTTGACTGGTTTCCGAGTCACGTCGCCTTGATTTATTGAAACACCTATGCCATCATGTATCTGTGTTTTTAAACTTTGGATTACATTTTGATTACGTAATTGCGAAATTAACACAAAATGCTTTCTGGCACAATATGTCACATTAAATCTGGACTTCATAACAAAAAATTTGCAGTTTTGTCTTCAGCCATTTGCACGAACTCCTATCGCCAGTAAATTGGTAGACACAAGGTATCTCGAGACCATACCCTGCCCCTCTGTTAAGAGCTTCTGCCTGAGAGACCGGGGCAGACTTGGAAATAAAGGTCGGCCGATTTCGCTTAAAATTGGTACACAAAGCACTTATGTCGACTTATGTAATATGCCAAAGTTTCAGCTTCAACGACTTTTTTCAGCCGAGTTCTGGATATCAGCCCCTCAGGGGTCCCCAGAGGCTGATTTTCAGTGCAATTTTGGCCACTTTTAAATCTCTCTTTTAGCAACATGAAATTAATTTCAGGCAAAAACAAAACCATCTTTGTAAAGCCCTATCCTTAGGCTTTTATGGGTGAGAACATTAGCTCATGGACATTTTTCGCTAGCCTGTGGCTGTTATCACAACTTGATCATATTTGAAGCATATGGGAAGCAACCGGAAATGGCCTGTTTTTCAGACCAAATATTTTCCATGCCCATGTTTTATATCTTGAGGTCTTAGTATCCCTGCAAAGTTCAGCCCTTAGTTTAGTAATATCAAGAAAAAAATACTAAGGTTGAGGCTTTTTACAAAGAAAAAAACTTACGAGAAGATGCCTAACCAGGCCACTTCCGGTTAAAGTTTCAACAAAGTGTGTCTGCAAAAATCAGCCATTTAATTTCCATTATCTTTTTTCCTTCCAAGTTATGGTTAATAAGAAATTTTTATGTGATTGTTTTAGGACAGATCAGATAGTGGTCCGCAAATTTGCATCTTTTTCGTCCAAACTGCAATGTTAAGTTTATCTCTTTTGTTCAACTCGTTCAACGTATCACGTCTGTGGCCCGTAGTAATGAAGCGCTAATTAAATCAGGATATAAACAAGCTTTGTAGTTCCATTCAGTAGTACTATAACCCACCTGTTTGGGCTTTAGTATTTTCTGAAGAAAAAAGAACTTATCCGTCTCTTTAAATGCAACCGCAACATCTGTCGTGACACTACTTGAGAATCGTTTTGAACCTTTAAGAAATTTCGAATATAATTAAAGCTAATTGTCTGACACAAATTGCAGTCGCTCTTCCAGTCTATTTGCAAAGTGTCTGGATAAATTCACTTACAAAAAACGCTTACCTGGCTTCACATTTACAGACAAGCCCCTTTCCTACAATCCCTTAAAAGTGAGGTAACATTAGAAACTTTAGCCCCAGCGATAAATTGGTCGCAAGTGCGTCGTTGCGAGTTAGATATATCCAGGTCGATTAATACCGTACGTGACGAGGTCATTGTAGTTTGCTGGCTATGACTGCCTTGGAATTCAGTTGTTTTCTCGTGCAGATTCGTCTCCTTGATATTGCAGAGAATGATTATGATAGAACTTGTATGAGAACCTCAATGGCATGATTTGTTTACTGAATATTTATTCATGCCCAGTGCTCCAGTGTAAATGGCTCACGTACATGTATGTTGTAAATGATTGATAAGGATGTCCAACACGGTCCGTTTTCGCCGCCAATCCGCTAAATTGCTAGAAGATTACTCACGGGCACTCTTTCCCTTTCTCTATCAGTATTTTCCTTTTGTTGCTTTCTCAAACAGCACAGATCCATGGTGGCATCCATACTGCATATATATCCAAAGATAGGACAGGGGTGGAGTGGGTTATCCTTCCGGCAAAGACTACTGTTTTGGCAACTTGGGAAATAAAATATTTCAGCTTTCTTGGAGCCCTTAAGGACTTGGGGGTTTTTTAGGGCACCCGTAGCCAATCTAGAGTCTAGCCCGAGAAAAGAAACTATCTGCGATCTATTAAGATAGATCGCAGATAGTTTCTTTTCTCCCAAATAAACAAAGCAGCCGGCAAGGTGTCCACTTTCTTTTGAAAGTGCTGGCCATTTATTTCTTCCCCGATGCATTTTGTTGATTTAGGACAGATTAAAGTCCACATTATATTCGGATTCTACACAAAAAGGAACTGGCATAGCGCGTTAGCGGGCTAGACTCTGGATCGGGCGGTCCTGGTTACTAGGGCGTTGACATGTCGTCTTGGGAAGGCAATTTTCTTTAACAGTGCCTCTCTCCACCCAGATGTATAAATGGGACCAGTGATTATTATCCTGTCCAGGAAAGAAGAGCAGTAACCAATTTAAGCTCCAGCAGGTACGAGCGGGCACTAGGCCTTGTGACGACTTATCACCTACAGCATGCATAATGGCCCTCCAGGGCGATTACCGCCTAGGTTGCTTCTTATTACCGAAACCAGAGTTAAGGGTCAGCAATTCAGTGTGAGTCCATAAAGACTTACTTTTTCATGTGATCTACAGCTACGGGTGCTATAAAAAACCCCCAAGTCCTTAAGGGCTCCAAGAAAGCTGAAATATTTTATTTCCCAAGTTGCCAAAACAGTAGTCTTTGCCGGAAGGATAACCCACTCCACCCCTGTCGTATCTTTGGATATATATGCAGTATGGATGCCACCATGGATCTGTGCTGTTTGAGAAAGCAACAAAAGGAAAATACAGATAGAGAAAGGGAAAGAGTGCCCGTGAGTACTCTTCTAGCAATTTAGCGGATTGGCGGCGAAAACGGACCGTGTTGGACATCCTTATCAATCATTTACAACATATGTGAGCCATTTACACTGGGGCACTGGGTATGAATAAATATTCAGCAAACAAATCATGCCATTGAGGTTCTCATACAGGATAATCATTCTCTGCAATATCAAGGAGACGAATCTGCACGAGAAAACAACTGAATTCCAAGGCAGTCATACCCAGCAAACTACAATGACCTCGTCACGTACGGTATTAATCGACCTGGGTATATCTAACTCGCAACGACACACTTGCGACCAATTTATCGCTGGGGCTAAAGTTTCTAATGTTACCTCACTTTTAAGGCATTGTAGGAAAAAGGCATGTCTGTAAATGTGAAGCCAGGTAAGCGTTTTTTGTAAGCGAATTTATCCAGACACTTTGCAAATAGACCGGAAGAGCGACTGGAATTTGTGTTAGACGATTAGCTTTAATTATATTCAAAATTTCTTAAAGGTTCAAAACGATTCTCAAGTAGTGTCACGACAGATGTTGCGGTTGCATTTAAAGAGACCGATAAGTTCTTTTTTCTTCAGAAAATATTAAGGCCCAAACAGGTGGGTTATAGTACTACTGAATGGAACTGCAAAGCTTGCTTATATCCTGATTTAATTAGCGCTTCATTACTACGGGCCACAGACGTGATACGTTGAACGAGTTGAACAAAGGAGATAAGCTTAACATTGCAGTTTGGACGAAAAAGATGCAATTTTGCATTGTGATTTACCGGCAAGAGATGTGTTGTTAGGTAAATAAAGAGTTTTCGCAGCGGCTCTATTGTCCATAATTTTCAAGACTTCTTCCAAGAAATTCATAACCGCTGTCGGACCACTATCTGATCGGTCCTAAAACAATCACATAAAAATTTCTTATTAACAGCAAGTCTTTTCCGTGACAATTAACTTCAGAGTCTCTTTTAACCATAACTTGGAAGGAAAAAGATAATCGAAATTAAATGGCTGATTTTTGCAGACACGCTTTGTTGAAACTTTAACCGGAAGTGGCCTGGTTAGCCATCTCCTCGTAAGTTTTTTTCTTAGTAAAAAGCCTCGACCTTAGTATTTTTTTCTTGATATTACTAAACTAAGGGCCGAACTTTGCCGGGATACTAAGACGTCAAGATATAAAACATGGGCATGGAAAATATTTGGTCTGAAAAACAGGCCATTTCCGGTTGCTTCCCATATGCTTCAAATATGACCAAGTTGTGATAACAGCCACAGGCTAGCAAAATATTTCCATGAGCTAATGTTCTCACCCATAAAAGCCTAAGGATAGGGCTTTACAAAGATGGTTTTGTTTTTGCCTGAAATTAATTTCATGTTGCTAAAAGAGAGATTTAAAAGTGGCCAAAATTGCACTGAAAATCAGCCTCTGGGGACCCCTGAGTGGCTGATATCCAGAACTCGGCTAAAAAAATGTCGTTGAAGCTGAAACTTTGGCATATTACATAAGTCGACATAAGTACTTTGTGTACCAATTTTAAGCGAAATCGGCCGACTTTTATTTCCAAGTCTGCCCCGGTCTCTCAGGCAGAAGCTCTTAACACGTTTTCCAGTCACTTCTAAATGCCCAGAGTTTGTTCCTCGCTTCAAAACGTTTGTCGCTGCACAAGCCATTAATCTCGGCACATGTCTAATTACTTCATCATTAGTTGTGACTTGGTTCGGGTGAACATCATTCTTGCGCTCTGTGTTGTCTGTGTTTCCTGCATTACCAGCTTTCTCTCGCACTACAGCCACAGCATTGATATCTTCGATGTTGCTGGGCTCACACTTTAGTTGTCTTTTCTCGCCAATCTCAGGTTCCCATGTCCACATAAGCATGATAGCCACACGTACAAAAGATACCACTTTGATACATGTACTCGTACCATTTGGATCCATGTTTCCTTGATGATAAAGTTCACGTACAAAGGTCAAGGTCGACGTAAATGACGATAGTGTTTGCAGCTGGATGGAGAGAGTCAAAGAACTCACCCTGGGAAATGTCCCACAGGATATCTGGAATATGGATGAGTCGGGGGCTTTCAGGAAAGTGTTGCCCGAAAAGTCCCTCACAGAAAAGAAAAAAGCGATGTCGGGGCAGAAAACAAGCAAAACAACGAGTAACTGTTGCATTCTTTGTTCATGCAGCTGGAGAAAAAGAGCCATCAATCGTTATTACTTTGCAAATTCGAAGGCGTGGATGCAGTCAGAGTTAATGATTAGAATCCTCCAAACCCTCAACACAAGAATGAACAACGCTGGGAGGAATATTATCTTGTTTCTCGACAATGCTCCATGCCATCCAAGAGAACTAATCAACATTTTCTCCAACATCCAAGTGGCATTTCTCCCTAAGAATACAATCTCAAGAACATAGTGCCTAGATGCAGGAGTAATCACGAACTGGAAGGTGAAGTTCAGGAAGAAGCTTCTCCAGTATGTTTGCAGCCAGACAGGAGGCACCAATGTCCACAAAAAGGCAAGTGACATCGTCAAATCAATCGACCTTCTCAAGGCCATAAGATGGATGGAACAAGCGTGGCAAGAAGTAGACCCACTTACTATTGTGAAGTGCTGGTCTAAAGTCGGTGTCTATTGCTCTGATGAAGGATGCGAAGAGGACGATGACCCCTTCACAGGAGAAGAGTTGCTTACTTTGGAACGGCTCTTAAATCAGGTGCAAGATCCCACCAATGAAGGCCCAGTGACAGTGAATGAGTATATCGACGATCACACTGTTCCCTGCTTCCAGCCACTGATTGATGTTCATAATGCTGAATGGCGAACTGAAGTAAGAAAGGAGCTACACGAGGTACCACACGAAAGCGATGAGGACACGACTGTTGCGGACGACGAAGCTGATGACTTTCATCCTCTGCTACGTGAACCAAAGTTTCAGTCCGTGAGAGAAGCATTAGCAGCTGCTGATGACCTTGCTATGTTTGCTGAGTTTCACGAAAACGAAGAACTCGTCCAAGCTACAAGTAAAGTCACCACTTTGCTTAGCAAAATGCGTGACATCTCACTCAAGCACACATCCCTTGACTGCTTTATTTCATTTAAAAGAAAATAAAATGTATGTGCTATTCTAAACACGAACGTTTACAAACTGATTCAGTAATCGATATTTGTCTTCGGAAAATTTCGTTTCTTTACCCTTTTTAATGATACTGTATACGTATTTTGATTGTGTTCCATTTATATGCTGCAGTAACCTTATGAACCTTGCTCGTTTTGCCTTGTTAATATTTTTATTTAAAACATTATTTAAGTCTTATTGTGTATTTTATCTATATCTATAAGATTGCATTGCCTTTATAGGCTACAGTAAGCATGAACTTAGCACAATAAACATGTCAGGTACTTCCCGAAAAAAAATGGTGTCATGTTACACCCGTACCTCCCCACAACAGCCACCTCTCCACAGCGGCCACTTTCATCTGTCCCCAAGGTGGCCGTTGTGGAGAGGTTCAACTGTAGTGCTAATTGGCAGGCACAAGCGTAAATTGCTCCTTAGGTTCAATAGCATCGTTAAAAACCAATCATATGTTCACTTATGCATGTTCCCATTGTTTCTAATTCAAATTCTGTAAAGGTTTCGGCAAATATCATATTGCCGATGTATATAAACTCTAGCGATGTTTCAGTGTAAATTCACGAGACAACTGATCTGTCATCAGTTAGATTGTAATGTTGTGTATTTAATTACTTGTAAGGGGTGCGGATTGCAGTATGTTGGATCAACCAGCATTAAATTTAGGCTGAGATTTAATAAGCACAAAAGTCGCCTTGAGCTCATTCCAATAAATCGACTGTTGACAGGGAAGGCAACTACTTTAAGCATTTTCCTTATCCTGGACATCATGGACTACAGAGCCCGGTTGTTCAAAAGCCTATTAGCTTGATCCAGGACTAGCGTAAACTTTTGTTTCATGTTTTCTACTTTTTGCGGAAAGGTTGTTTTGCTTATTTTTGTTTTTCAAGATTGACTTCTTCTAATGTAAAGTTTTGGCAAATATCAACGTTCAACAGCATTTAGTAGTGGAGTAATAAACTCCTTGGTTAATTGTTAATCTGGGATTAGCGTTAATCGGCTTTTAAACAACCGGGCACTGGATGTTAGCGTCCAGATTATCGATAAGGTTCACACTAAAGATAAACTGGCTGTAAAAGAAGGAGAGTGGGCAGAATCGTGTAGCTAGAAACGGTAGTTACTGTGTTTCAGCTGGTGTTAGCATACAAATATAGCACGCGAACGCTCTTTTATTTGTTTTTGTTTTTGTTTTTGTTGTCGTTATT
>OX421452.1:33386480-33396480 GCA_949126865.1 Montipora capitata | reverse complement strand
GATATATTATACCCTGTTCATTACAGTTTCCGTCCATAGGGCAGGTGTTAGGATTTCGGCAGTTACAATTTTTATTAACACAGTTTTGCTTTGGTTTGATCAATTCCACTTGGTTATGATTAGATATTATAGTTTTGATACTGGGCATGCAACTGTTTCCGATTTAGGGAAGTGAAGGTCAATCAATGAAAGAAAGCGTTGCCAATGTTTGTTTTCACGTTCTTCCTGTATGGTGGGTTGTACCAGAGGATATTTCGTGGACGCTTCATTCGTGTGCTGCGTGGTGTTTCACTGTTAGATTCCTTGTATGTAAGATCATACTTGTAGCCGCTTTTGTCTAGGGCCTCTTGGTATATGCCTTTGGCCTTGTCGAAGCATTCCTTGTCTGATAAAATCTCCGAGACAAATGAAAGACAAAACACCGTTTCCTTTTTATCCACCTTTATCTCAATCACGTTCAGTGATCTTCAGGATGACTAACTAACCATTGACGTACAATGCTTTTTAAATTGCTGAATTGGCAACATAACGTGCATGCACTAAAACGACTACCATTATTTTCTAACGGAAAATGTTACATTATCTCCTGCATGCACCCACGCACGTCTTTCTCTTCTGGCCATAGAAACCATCATCCTCATTGAGTCCCTGTGGTTTCAACGTTCCCAATTTGTACACCCACTGTCCTTCCTTGTCACGCAACTCTTTCCCTCCTTTGGCCCTGTCTATCAACTGTATACTCACATGTTCTCAACCTAAATGTCCCTGACAATGAAAATGTTGGTAAAGAGAATAATCATTACCCTTACTTTCCGAAGGCAATTTAAGATGTGCATTGATCCTACTCCTGCGATTATGAAACCTAAACTTAAAAGTAGTGGTCACTGAGTGCCACATTTCCTAGTAATGAGATAGATCACATTGTTGGGGTTGCGGTTCAAGTCATAATTTATGCTGAATTCCTTTCCAGTGGTTTTACTGCAAAAATTTCTTCCCACGCATAGAAAATCCCAAATTTTGGCAGCAATTACTATTACGTGTTGATTTGCCCTTTACTTCATCCTTGGAGCCACTCCGAAATCGAGCACAAACCCTGCAAATAATCTGAGAGACATTTCAGCCTCCTAAAAGGGATAATTGGAACTTCTTTAATGGCATCCTGGCATCTCTTTGATGAGTGGAGAACCACATGTAACTCCCTCAACAAACCCCTGATATTAGGTAGACCCAGATGATAAGTCACTGCGAAAGAAATCCTGCTTTTTTCTATCTTTGGTCAATCCCTCAAAGCTTCATTACTAGGTGTCCCTCTCGCTCTATCCACTTCTTGTTCAATGAAATTCTTCTCATATACCCCTTTCTACCAAAAAACTTTAAACATCCTGTACTCTTCTTTCAAAGAAACTCTCCTTAGAACAGATCCTCCTCAAACGTAGTGCTTAGGCATAAGGAATCCCTTTCTTGCAGGAATTCAGGTAACAAGACGCTCGGTGAAAATACTGATGACTGTCGGTGGGCTTGATATAAACATCCATCTCCAGTTTTCCCGAAGCATTGATCACTTTGACATCTAGGAATTCGACCTCATCAAAGGACCATTTTGAGGTAAACTGGATCGTTCCACGCCCTTTAAGACTCTCCTCTCCCTCTGCCCCGATTATCAAAATATCATCAATATAACGCCACTAAGTGTGGGGTTATATTTGACCTTGTGAAATTTAATTGTCTTTCCAGTTTATCCAAGAAAATGTTTGCCTTTGTTGGTGCTATCCGAGTCCCTATCGCTAAGCCTAGTTTCTCTCTCATCCATGTTCCCCGGTGGGTCAGTGTCGAATAAAGTACTTTAATTTTTAAGTTTTTCTGGAACAGTAAGCGGGACTTGGTAGCTCGTCGTTCAGCCTTCCTGTTTGGGTGGTTTTTCTGTGGTTCATTTTCAGTGTAAGGTTATGGCTCTTCATGTTCAGTGGGTTTGTCCTTTTGTTTCTTCTCCGTCTTCTTGGGTCTCTTTTATGGTTTTCTTCCCTGCTTGCATGTCGTTTTTTCTTCTCCTCGTTGTTTTCCTTTGGATTCTCTTCCTCCTTTAAATCACTCTTTGTTGACTTCTTGGCGGGCGCGTAAAGGATCCCTTACCGCGTCTACTTTGGGTATTGGCTCTGGTATTGATTTTTGTCCTGTTTCGTCTATGTCTACTAAATATGCTTATTTGTTTGTTTTGTCTGAAAATGCTGTCGGCTCCTCATAGTGAGGAGAAATTATGTCCTTTGTTGGTTCTCTTTAATGGTCTTCTACTTGGCGCCAGCTTTTCTTTTTTGATTTGGATTGTCCTGTCATTGATTTATGTTGGAACGTTTCTCACAGGGTCCTTTGCATGGCCAAGAGGCTTGCCTCTTTAGGTTATGCTCTTTCTACTACCTCTTTTTGTTCTGATCCCATGGAGTTGCTTCAGCATTTGCTTTTCTACTGTCCTCTGGTGGTCAGTGTCCTGTCTGGGCTTCAGTTTATCATGTTTTTGGCTTCTCCTCTTTGTCTTACTATCTTGCTTCGTCACGTGCTTTTTGGTTTCTCTGCTGATGAGTTGTCTGCGGTTCCTCGTGTTTTTGTTGATCTGCTTAATGTTTGCAAGTTTTGTATTTGGGGTGCTTGTAATGATTTTCGTTTTAGGGGAGTTCGTCCCTTGGCTGTTGATGTTGTGGGGCGTGTCAAGTCTCGTGTTCGGTTTTATGTCCCTTTGTTCTTCCGTCGTTTTCGATCTGATCGCCGGTTCGATGCCTCGCCGAAGTTCGTGTGTTAGTTGGCCCCCGTTTAAGGTGAACCATTGTGTTTGACGGGGTAGTCATTATGTCTGGCAGCCATTGCACTCACCCAACCGGGGGGGGGGGGGAGGGGAGGGTCAGGCATTTGCCTTAAACATAAAAAAAATTAATTCATGATGACTGAAGCAAGGTCAAAACGCCGTTTTCTACTGTTGCTCTTTATCTTACAATGTTTCATAAAACCCTTACTGTTAAGGCTTTTAAAACAGGATAATCAACTCCGCTTGTTCAGAAGACTAGAACTGTGCAGACAAATTGCCACGGTTCCTTTGAATTCCTTTGTCTTTGTGAAGATTTTCGACCCTACCCCAACTTTCACCAAAGTGGACCAGGATAGGCGTCGTAAATGGAAACGTTCTTCCGAGACATTCTCAAAGAGCGTGCTGGCCGGAGAGCTTTAATGTAACAAAAGTCTGAGGGAATCCCTCAAGTTGGAGATTAATTCAATCTATGATGAGATACGTCAAACTTGCAGTATTTTCTGTTACATCTGCATTCTAAGCTTCATAAGAAGCACTAACAAGAAGTCTTGGATATCCTCACCAAAAAAATCTCGTGCTTATTGTCTAGAGAAATGGACAGTGACAAACAGATCATCAACATGTCTTTGTTCAAGGTTTCCTTTCTTCAAAAGCTTGGGCTCTGTCGTGGTTTGAAGTTTGCCGTCCCAAAACATGCATCCTTGATTCGTGACCTCACAGCATCTACTCTTACACTACGGTCTTTGGCATTAAATTATATTCATTGCAAAGGCCCTAAACCTCCTCAATCACTCTTGAAAGCCATCCACCGGTTGAAGACAGCATAGTTATAACTAAACCCGACAAAGGATCTGGTGTTGTTGTTATGGATAAGGATGAAATAAAAATAAATGAAAAGATGGGTTATTTGTCAGAAGTACCTTGTACACTGTACCTGTTATCATTCCACATTAGTATTCACTGAGGGAAATTTCACCTACAACCACTGACTAGAAATTGGTAATGTTAATGGGGACACAGTTTTCAGTGAGTGATTAACCCATTGACTCCCGGGGGTTCCCCATTGATTACTCAAATTGTCTGGCGTTAGACAGAGTAAAATACTCAGGGCAGTTTGGGAGTCAAAGGGTTAAATACATAGTCTGTGCAAAACAAATCTTTTGTTTCGTCTTAGCAACCTTCCGTTTAATTTTCTGAACAAGACACCTTAAGGTGTTTAAGCGGGAAGTGTTCATGGATGCAAGGATTATTTTGAATGGCTTTGCGCACTTATTATGTCCTCCCAGATATGCAAGAGAATGAGATTCATTTTAATTGAAATAAATGTTGATAGAAAGAGTAATACTGATAGTGAAGTTGAATTGTTTCAGAATTGGTTAGGATTACCCTCTCACCTCCACAAAGACTCCCACTGACACCGTGCTCTTGTGTTCCCTCTCCTAGCAGCTGAGGGGAGGGACGATCATACCTACGATCATTAAGAGTAGTTTAACACAAATCAAGAACATGCATACATTGGTTGGTATGAGGGTAAGATTAAACCAAGTGAAAAGCAAACATAGACCTTAAAGTGCTACTATGACGAGAAAAATCAATCCTCCTTTTTCTTTGGATTCCAAAACTAGGTTAACTTAACACTAAATGACCAAAGTTTTAAGCCTTCATTTAAAAGACACCTGTTTATTGTAACTGGGATTTTCCTATTAAATAGTTCGCCAATACTAACTTTAAAATCTTGAGAGAGCTGGATCGAGGAGGAAATGACGCCAAAGACTCACTATTTTAACAATATGCAGCTGAATTGATATGCAGCACAGGAGGTTCAGGCTTTCAGACTTTTAAATTCGTGTTTGGCATATATAGTAAGTAGTATTTACACACTGAGATTTTAAGCTAGTGAGTAAATGATGTCACCTTTCCCTAGATCCAACCCTCTGAGGTCCAATCAGTCAGATTTGAATGTGAGTAATGGCAAGTAAACACTCTTCGGATGAAAATCAAAGTTCAACATTTTTTTGATAATAGTAGCACTTTCAGCACGATGTTTATGGCAAATGGCAAGAATAATTAAACTTCTTGCTGTCGGCATCACCTGTTTGTGCAAGTAAGTGAACAATATTTGCATTAACTGTGATTAAGAGACTTTTTCCTATTTTTCCAATGCGTTGATTTGACCCACTGACCCCTGACAATGAGACTGAACAGATCATGTTTTACCGTCTAATGCCAGACGATTTTCATGGTCACCAGGGGGCATCCTGGGGAGCCTGAGGAGTGAATGGGTTAAGAAGTATCACACTGAACATTTTGATTAAGAATCACTTTTTGCCATGCTTTCTTTTGCTTTTTCGTGCAACCTTTTAAAACTGTGTTCTATTGGAGTTGCACCATGTTCGAGTCAAGGGCGCCTGAGGAGTGAACGGGTTAAGAAGTAACAAAAAAGAGCAAAATCAGAATCGCTTTTTCCCACGCTTTCTTTTGCCTTTGCACACCCGTATTGTGTTAAGAGTATGCAAAACAAAAATCACCAAAAATTAGCATTTTGCTCAATTGCTATGAAATTTGCATGATTTCTGGTATTACATGGTCCCAGATTCCCTGACAGTTTCCTGATTGTAGCTAAAAGCCAGCTTACATAAGGGCCCATGTCAGTTCAGATCTTTGCAGGCTTGCATTGCCCAAGGCTGCCCATTTGGTGAAATTTAGTTTACAGTCATGTGATTCAAAAAGCCAACAAAATCTCATATATTCTAGAGAGGTCCCTTAGGTCAAGGGAACAAGGTACTCCGATGAAAACCATTGACCAAAGAAAATGATGTGGTCTGACTACGTCATCTGGTGTACTGAGGTGCTTCCAGAGAAATATTATGAATATCCATTGCTCTGAGAGCGAGCTGACAGCAAGATAGATTCTTGGTTTAGAATGAACCAAACACCAGACAGTACTAATAATTCATCCAATAAGATATGCTTGCCATTCAACCCAGCTGTAAAAAGAGGCATGAACAAAAGTCGGAAGGGATCAACTCAGATCAAGTCAGATTGACTCGGATCATTAAAAAAGACAACAATTAGATGAAGTTGAAACTTTTAACCATTTGAAGGTTAAGATACTTCAAATTGGGCCAAATCAAGTGAGCCTTCTAATGCATTCTTCATAAAATGCCTTCTAATGCATTGGAGGAGCGGCAAAGGTGTACCCACGAGCGCCACAGGCACAAGCCTCAAGGGGGGGTTGGTGGATCCGGGAGCATGATCCCCTGAGAAAATGTGTGCCTCTAAGATGCCATTTCTTACATTTTGAGATCACAGTCAATGCACAATAGTGGAGTTTTTAATTGGCAGTGAAAGCTAAGGTCTACTGGTCCATTTCACATTTTTGGATAACAATATTTGCTTGCATGGGAAATGTAGCATAAAAATACAAATGGACAGATCAAGCTTTGGGCTTCATTTATTGACAACTTAATCTCAATTTTGACACAGAAAAACCGGAAATAATCATACTAAAAAGACTGGTTAAACAAAGAAAACATAATGTTTCTTTGGCTTGGAGGAGTTTCAAAAACCAGGAGAACATTAAGCAAAAACAGGGGGCCAGAAATATTCGCCAAAACAGGAGGTTTCCAGCCAAAACGGGAGAGTTGGAATCTCTTTATTGCAACGATTTGAATTAAGTTGCTTTCAAAGGAGACTGTTTTTTTTAATGTGCAATATATAGTGAGCAATAGCATACGAAGATGAGGATCCTCGACAGGCCAATCAATGGCTCAATGCGGCTCAAAATTTAATTACAAGCTTGGCAAATAAAATAACATTAAAGCAACAATTGCGTAACTCCGAATGTCAACAAGTACTTATGCAAGGATGACAATGACAACAATATCAGGCAGGTCGTTCCACATCCTGATCGCGGTGTGCAGAAAGCTTCTGTCCAAAGAGGTCGTACTGACACAGGAGGGAAAAGAGCATGGTTTGGCATGGACAAACTGTTCCGTGTGATTCGCCGCATCTCGTATGGAGGTGGAAGCATGGATATAAGATCGGCAGGGCAGTTAATAGTGTGCATCTTGTAGAGAAGTGTAGTTGCAACTACCCGCCACCTGTGAAACACACTTGTAATTGCTGACTGAGCACAGGCAGTAGCTTCGTTAGTTCCAATGATCTTCAAAGCTTTCTTCTGGATATTATCAAGAAGGGTGTGATTGGAAGGCGAGGCATTCATCCAACACAGCCAAGAGTACTAAATGACACTGCGCACTTGTGCTTTATACATGGTGGCTATAGACTACTTTCATAAATGGCCACCACCTTTACCTTCTTTTATATTTATGTTAATTAGTCCTACCGGCCTCAATTTGAAACAAATATTCTTTTGAAATTTGCTTGTTCTAGCGAGGCTAGAAAGGCTTATGAGCATTAAATATTTGGCTGCCATTATCCTTGGAATTCAGAATGCTCGAGATCTTACAGAGGGGAGCAAGTTCTTTGGCCAGCAGTTTTAGATACCTTGGAAAGGTGTTTGGACCACACCAGCTAACTATCGAAAGTTATGCCGAGGATGTTCAGCTTGTCTTGCAAGGGCAGATTGTACCCACCAGAAACTAGATTTGGAGAGGTTGGAAGCTTTTTCCCAGACTACCACAGAATGCCTCTGTAAAGCACTCTTTCTTAGTATGCAAATATGATGATATTTCACCACAACATCTGCCAATAATGTGCTGATTTCTTCATGCAAATAAGATGTTGTAACACACACTGTACACTGAACAAACTTCTGTCCAGCACCACTTTGATTAACAACTTAAAGAAAAGAAAAGCTCCCACATTGCAACCTTTCAAAACTGTGTTCTACACACTGCAAAATGACAAAATGCACCGCGGTTTTACCAAGGACTATCCGAACAACTTCACTGCGCTGTAGTGTAGTAATGTAGTCGGAGACTACATTAAGATCACATATAGTACGACCGAAAGACGCTTTCGAGCTGACTAAACAAGATGGCGTGGTTTACAGGATTTCCTGTGAATGCCGTAAAGTCTACAAAGGCGAGACTGGAAGACCTATGCAATGAGCAAGACCCATGCAATGAGCAAGACCTATGCAATGAGCAAGACTTGCCCGTACCCAGACCTCCGCCGTTTCAGAACACACTAACAACACCGGACACAGCCCGCTTTGGAACAAAGTAAAGTTTATTGATCGTGATCTTCATTGGCACACACGCAGGGTCAAAGAGGCGATTCACATAAAGACTTCACCCTAACAACATCAACAGCGATAGTGGAATAGAAATTCCGGAAGCACAGATGCCCACGATCAAGAAATACATCAACAGCAGAACTGTATGACAGTGGACCGCCGAAGGAACAACACACCGAAACAGTGGGGATCGAAATGCACCAATCACAGCTGCTGAAAACCAACCAATCACATTCTGCTTAAAAGGTGACATGTAACCAGTCGACCTCATCGCCTGATGAAGACTAGCAGTATGCAGTCGAAACGTCATGATCTAGATCACAAGTGACCACATCGTGAGATGCTGGTAATGTTATGGGCCGTATTCCACCCCCGGGAAGTTGGAAACTAAATTGTCGATAACCTCAGCTACCTATAGGATGGTAGCGGTGGTTTTCTGGAAAGTGAGTTGGGCGTGACTTTCATATGTACCAAATCAAGGTCAAAACCGAGAAATGTCAGTCTCTGAGATGGCCCAAACACCATTTATCAAGGTGTACAAAGAACCCTAAACGCATAAACATTTTTGTCATGTCAACAACGTTGACATGGCATTCCTGGAAAGTGTCACCTTGAAGATAGGAATCATTGATGTACCCAGAACTTAAATGTCCCACACACCGCAGTGTAGAGTAAACAGGTTTTAACAGCTTAGTAAAAATATGGGGTGCACTGGCCAGACCGTTGGGAAGACAAGTGTGCTGAAAATACTCGCCTTCAAAATAGTGTTGTGGCTTCTCGCCCCCTTCTTTCTTTTTCTTGAACTTCGGATACGGGCTGCACCCTAAAAAGATGTTAATTTTTGGAGCCCTGGTACTGGTAGGAATGAAATGTGTTGTCCCTCCGGGCTAGCAAAGGAACCATGCGTGCAGTGTCAGTGAGTGCTGTACATGCTGTGTCAACTATGTGAAGACAAAACCTGGGGACTTGAAGAACTGACTACGTCAGTCACTCCAGAAAGAAGAGTTTTCAGTTTCAGTTCGTTGTCACAACTGATCACGCAAAGCACAAAACATGCAATGACTCACAAAAGCACTGTGCTACAGTAAAAACCCGCGTGTAAGAATTAACATACATTTTTCCAAGTTTGGCAAAACAGGATCTTATATTTGGGGATAGTTATTGCCAAGTAGGTTCTTAATTAGGTTCTTAAGTTTTCAGTTGAAAACCATTCCTGTACAAGCAGAAAAAATAGGTTTGGTCCTTTATGATACAGCATTTATCTATAACTGTCTTGTCATGAGCCGTTTGCAAGAATAACTAAACAATTACATAGTTACACTATAAACAAAGTATCTGTTACTGTATATTTTGTAGGCGCCTCATTAGCAGTTCTTTCATGGTAATTTGTTCGCTCT
The DNA here is from genome assembly GCA_949126865.1 of Montipora capitata. Lineage (NCBI taxonomy): Eukaryota > Metazoa > Cnidaria > Anthozoa > Scleractinia > Acroporidae > Montipora > Montipora capitata. The sequence goes on along the minus strand of OX421452.1, from coordinate 33,387,086 downwards.
TGTATTAATTGCCTCAGAGGGGCGTATTTAACCCTGATTATGCATGTTTCGACATATATATATATGTACACACATATATAGCACATGCGGCTTTCTTTTTTTGGCTTCCCTACGTCTTGTGGTAAAGAGTTCGAGTTTACCGTTTAGTTACTTAAGTTTCAAGTTTTCCTGGGTCGTCTAGTTGTGTTGGGCCGTTTAGCTTACTCCACATCTCGGAGAAATCCCAGATAAGGTTTGTAATTATCGGTTGCAAGTTTGCACATATTTTTGTTTTATCAATCATGTAATTAACTCTCGCTCATTAACCCTTTTATTTTAACTTTCCTGTTTTAGAACCAGCGCTTTGGAAAGGATTGTTACTAGCTCGAACTCCACATGAGAAACCACGCAAATCTCCTCGTGGCATTGATTCAAACCCCCCGATAATAAGGACTTCTCCGAGTAGTTCTGGGAGTGATTCGGGAAAAAGTAAAGGATCACAAGCGAAACTGGCAGTTGCTCAGCTGCAGATTGAAAAACTCTGAGAGCAGCAAAGGTTGAAGGAAAAGCGACATGAGTTAGATAAAGAAAGGCTCAGAGTAGAATTGGAAATGGAGTTGTTAAATG
>OX421452.1:33381480-33383980 GCA_949126865.1 Montipora capitata | reverse complement strand
CAGATATTCGTAGCCAACAGACTTGCAATAATTCATGATGTTTCGTCATCACGTCAGTGGCGCCATATTGATTCACAGTCTAATCCAGCAGACCTAGCTTCGCGAGGATTGTTTTCTGAAAGAAGAGGAAGGAAGTGGCCTAGCCTACAAATAGAAATACCTAGCTTATGTGATGATGATCTTGAGCTTAAGCGAAGAAACTCTCAAGTCCATACTGTGGTACAAGAAGACGTTCTGCAGTCATTCCTTTCACGTTATTCCTCTCTCTATAACCTCCAGACATCAGCAGCTTGGTTGTTGCACTTTAAAGATCATTCACGTGTGCGAATTATCAAGCTTCCCACCGAGAAATACACCAAAGGAGGTTTGACAGTCAAAGAAATTACCAGCTGAGAGCAACAAAAGAAATAGTGAAAGTTATCCAACAAGAGGCATTCCCTAGGGAGCTGGTCATCTTGCAAAGAATAACACAAGAACCGACAAGGCATTCTTCTGAGCGAAAGCGCCTCCGCGAAAGACTTAATTGCATAGGATATGCCAGTCCACTACGCAAGTTAAGCCCGTTCCTTCATGATGGTGTAATTTGTGTTGGAGGAAGTCTCAATAATGCATCTATCCCATTTAGCGCTAAGCACCCCATGACTTTGCCGAGCAAGCACCCGGTCACAGACTTGATCATTAAAGACTACCACGAAAAGGAGGGCCATGTAGGCGATGGTCACGTATTGGCAAGTCTCAGCCAGAGGTTCTGGTTCTGGGAATGCAGCCGTTCGACGCATGCTCGGGAAGTGTCTCAAATGTCGACTCTGGAATTCCAGCCCATGTGACCAGATCATGGCCCAGCTACCTTGCCCAAGAGTTAGCCCTTACTTCCCACCGTTCTCATCTGTAGGAGTAGACTTCTTTGGGCCGATACTTTTAAAAGAGAAACGAAGCCACGCTACAAGATACCGGTGTGTTTTTACTTGCCTAACTATTCGTGCCGTTCACATCAAGGTAGCACATGACCTCACGAGTGATTCATTTATTGAAGCATTTACCAGATTCGTAAGCAGACGTGGGGCGCCGATCGAAGTGTTCAGCGACAATGGAACAATTAAATTTCAGAGGTGCTGAGCCTGAAATCAAGGTTGCTTTAAGGCAGTGGAATTCTCATCGTATCAGTACAATGTACTTGTCTCAGATGTCGAGGTGTGCAATGGCACTTCAATCCTCCTTTGGCTAGCCACTCTGGGGGTGTCTGGGAGAGGATGATTCGCTCAATCCGAAAAATTCTTCACCTGCTCTTGGGTAACCAGCTAGTTGACGATCAAACACTGCTTACCTTCATTGCTGAAATTGAAAAGATTCTGAACGACTGTCCTCTTATTCCCCCGTCAAGCGACCCACGTGATCCTGAGCCTTTGTCTCCAAGCAAACTTCTCCTTCTGTGCCCAAATATGTGCTGCCATCCCGACAAAATGCATGGTGTCAACAACCAGTATAGGGGCAAACGTTGGAGACAAGCTCAATATTTACCAGACATTTTTTGGAAACGCTGGATCCGGGAGTATTTACATATACCTACCCTTCAAGTGAGGAAGAAATGGCTTAAAAAACGGCCAAAACTTGCTGTGGGTGACTACGTACTTCTAGTGGATGAGAATTGTCCACGTGGACGTTGGCCTAAGGGTGTCATCCAGAAAGTATTTCCTGATCGTCACAGAGTTGATCGACACGTCACTGTCAAGACTGCAACTATGAGTTTACGATGTGACATTCGCAAACTGTGCCTTTTGGAACAGTCGCTGATGAGCAAAGAGTGAATGTACTGTGACACTTTATTTTTGGGGGTTAGAAAGGCTTATTATTTCATCATGTTCGCCTTTCAGGGCCGGCATGTTACTGTATGTTCTGTAGGCGCCTCATTAGCAGTTTTTTCATGGTAATTTGCTCACTCTTGTATTAATTGGTTTTCCTATTCAAAGGCGTTAGAGGGGTGTATTTAACCCTCATTATGCATGTTTCGATATATATGTATATAGCACATACGGTTTTCTTTGGCTTCTCTACGTCTTGTGGTAAAGAGTTCGAATTTACTGTTTAGTTATTTAAGTTTCAAGTTTTCCTGGGCCGTCTAGTTGTGTTGGGCCGTTTAGCTTACTCCACGTCTCGGAGAAATCACCGATACTGTTTGTAATTATCGGTTTCAAGTTTGTACATATTTTTTGTTTTATCAATCATGTAATTAACTCGCTCGTTAACCCTTTTATTTCAACTTTCCTGTTTTAGAACCAGCAATTTGGACTGTTACTAGGCTGCGTATCATCGGTGTTTTTTAGGAGAAACTAATAAAGTGTGAGTGGCTTTCACTGATCCAGTTTTCTTGCTTCTATAGTATCTTTTCAGAAATATTTGCATATAAAATAAAATCATAAATGGAATAAGTAAAAAATGCAAAAAAGTCCTTTTGCCTTAATTTACCGGTCACATTTATTTTATGATGGAATCATCATAATTG
>OX421452.1:33363980-33376480 GCA_949126865.1 Montipora capitata | reverse complement strand
TTTGTTTCTCTCTCTTTTCTTCTACTTCTTTTGTTTTGGTTCACTTCTTTAATTTACTGATGACGACAAAATTATTATTTAAAAGTGCAATTAACCCCCCTCGATTAGCTTCAATACCTGGGGCTTGCACAGGATTATTATTTTAATCTGTATCTAAAGTTAATAAAATGATGATGATGATGAAAGTCCCTCCAATTAAAGTGATGTGCAGTGGAAGTTGATGTCAACTTTTGTTAAGCACTTCAAAAGCTGAATTAATTTTTTTTTATGTTCAAAAGTCTATTCAAAGTTACCGCATCTGAAATTACGTTAACACCTTAAGTATACCCAAGCAATTATGTGATGCATAAACATGAGTTTGTTTGTAATGGTTACAGCTATCACAAAACGTAATTGAACTTTTTTTGAAATTAAAAAATATTGCTATAAAGGCAAAGATACAACTGTCTTTAAGAGATGGCATATTAATAAAACAACTATGGTTTGAAGACAAAGAAGTTGAAATTGGATTGAATTTCTTGCCTCCTCAATTCCACATGGCAGATGGACAAGCATGCAAATGACCTCCCAGACTTTCAGAAAGTTATCATTCAAACAGGTTTTAAATTCTTCATGACTTGCTTGACAGAAAGGTTTCTTTTTTTTTCATGAATTCCCCAATTTTATTGAGAATTTTATCTCAAATGATTTATTTCAAAATGTTCCCCTCCACTAAGTAAAACCCTAAAAAATAGGAATTTTTTAAAAAAAAATAGGAGAAAATAGGAAGCAGGACAAAAAATTAATAAAAAAGAGGAACTTGACGGCCTGCATTAGTAACAAAGCCTCTGACACTCTGTCAATTTCAAAGGGCATGGGTCAAGCGGGAACTTTAAACAGCAATCTGAAGGGGAAAACGTCACACTATGCCAAAACACTTTTGAGCAGTTATCTGGCTTTCATGTACAAACCAAAACCACAAAAACCATGCAGGCTGCATGCAGTGTTCTCACCAGGATTTTGTCTTAGGGAGTCCCAGGGCCCCTTTTCTTGAAAAATATTTTTACCCTGCAGGAGCTTAAGTGGGACAAAGTTTCTTACACTTTCATGACAAGGGTGGGAAAAAATCCATTGTGATTTTCTATCCATTTCATCAAGGCAAGGTCAAATTGGAACTCTTGCAATGGTGGGCTTTCGACAATATTGTAAATGGGTTTTATTTGTTTGCCTCGAGACAGACCTTACAGGTCATGATCTTTTTGTCGGCATCATGGCAAGCAATGTGTATTTCGACTGCCATTCACGTGCACTCTGAAAAACATGGTCTTTCTTCAGTAAAACAGCTTTTTGATCTTTGCTTGCTATGTTGTCCTTTTCATCGTCTGCTACGTGTGCCAGCATTCGACGATCCTCTCCACTTTTTTGACTCCCTGGTACTTTTGGCCGAAAGAATCTAATTTTCTCTAGGCCACGACAAATACCATGAGCCCGCACTCTAACTTATCTGTTACACAAAGTACCTACCTGATCCCATATGGCGGTCAAGATGTCAATACTATGGCATGATACGCTCATGTGACTGACAAAGGCAAAAGTCAATAAGATTTAGGCTTTGAATACTTTGATGAACTGTTTTCATTCAGTTGTAGAAGCAAATTGCTGGAATTATTCGCTTGACCATTAAAAAAAAGTGCTATCTTACTTCTAAAAGTTTGTTTTGCTCGTAGCATCCTTGTGCGCCCAACTGGGTGCATTTTCATGGCTTTTAATGACCCATTTCTATTTTTCTTGCAAGAATACCGCAAGGGCGCAGCCTGGTGAAAACACTGTGCATGGACACTTTAAACCACAAACTAAACTTAGGTTTGGGGGAATAAAGAAAAGATCGATAGAATTGTGCAGTATCTATAGTGATATACAGAGATGCCTGTGGTCTAAAGGTGACTTTTAGTAATAAACTATGGTATATTAACATTGGGGCTTTTGTATTACTGGTATGTCTATATGGTATTTTCAGCAAGTACGAACAGCCAACAAATAGCCTCAGCTACTTCACTTAAAGAAGTTGGCTTTGTTTTCCCCTAAATTGAAGTAATTAAAGAAAGAGTGGAAGACACGCATATTTGAAGTGCGGGTAATAGATGAAGGATAGAAGTGATCCTTGCACTTATCTGGACAATTCAAACAAAAGGCATCATCTTGAGGCTCTGGGGAATAATCAATAGAGTGTATTCATATGACGTCACAGTGGCCATGTTGGTGTTCCAAAACAAAGGAATGGCAGCCATGATGGTGTACCAAACTAATCCTTGGCTCTGGGAATTGATCTCTATTTTAATGCAAATACTTTCTTTTGTTTCAGTAATCCAATATGGCTACTGGTCATGTGTGTGAAGAAACACTCTAAAAAAGGATTTGTGTGGTCTGGATAGCAGAAGTGTTACTGATATTTTAAAAAATACAACCACACTTTTGAATTTACGGAACATGTTTTGATGTTTCAAACATCATCTTCAGCCATAGTGAGTGTAACATTAAAATTTTTACTCACCATGGCTGAAGATGATGTTTGAAACATCGAAACATGTTCCGTAAATTCAAAAGTGTGGTTGTATATTTTAAAATACTATATAAACACCAATGAAATACCAAGTGAGCTTTCACACGAAAACATGATATCTTCACACATGAAGATAACATGTTATTTTCACACATGAAAAGATGACTGTTGCTATGGTTACATATAAAAATCATACCTTTCGATACCTTTCAGGAAATGAGTTAGTATTTCATTGGTGTTTATATAATAAATAGAATATTACATTGCCACTTGGAGATACAAAATTTCTCTTCTTGTGTTGAAAAATATTTCCCTTGTTTACTGCACTCACTCATGAAATATTTTGCAACACTCAAAGACAAATTTGGCGTCTCTGCGCAGCCATGTAATATCCTCTATTTATTCCCCAGAGACCCGAGATGATGACTTTTGCTTAGGACTGAATTTTAATATATCAAAAGTATGGGCTATTTAAGCGATAACATTAATTGTCTCTTATGGAAACCTGAAAAACTCAGAGGGCTTCGATGAGATTCAAGCTCTACAGATCATTAGGGTTTTGCAAGGTTTAATCCTACCCTTAAACTCCCCCTTTCATGGCGTGTCTCTGTGGTTTGCAATTTTTCTCTTTCAGTTCTCTACACCTGGAGGGAACGAGTATTACACAGAAACCCCAAATACCAAATGTCAATAATGGTTAGCTTTCAGTTATTGCACCACACATCTACATTACAGTTACACCAATGCAGTTGCCCTATTTCCGGACACTTTTTGAAAAAATAAATTGTAACATCTCGTGGCAAAAGAGCACTAACGTGCTAAAATTTAGCAATAATGTAGCTTCCACCAATGGTGAGTAGGGCGTGAAGTTTCACCATTTGAAGCTCTTTGGTTTCTTAGTAATTGTGGAAAGACTAAGAGCGATTTCCATTTGACAGAACTGACCGGCCAGACCGGGCATTTCAAAGGACTAATCCTACAATGGCTTCAACTAAACACACTTCAAGGATGAATGTGAGGGATTGTCGTGCAAGTGTTCCTTCAAATTGCTGCATTTTCTTTGCAAACAGACGGATCTGGTCGGCCAGTTCTGACAAAAGGAAAGCGCCTTAAGTCAAATTTGGTGCCCTAATTCTGGACAGGTTGCCCTATTACCGGACTATCATTACTTGTAAGATAAGTACTATTTTCAATCACGCAAAATACATCACGTAAAAGTCAAATAAAGAAAATTTCCTTTAAAAAACTTCATTTTGTCCAAATTTTAAAGCATTTTCTTTCATTTGAGCCAAGAAGTCATCAGTGTATTGAAACCACTCAAAACGGACTTGCAAAAAGCTAAGACTGGTGACTGATAGGAAAACAACAGTAGGAAACCGGATTCATCAGTATTTTCGAATTTCAATAATCTTTGTAATTGCAAAACACTTTGCTCGGCCGTTTCCCTCACGGCGCTGTCCCTACTGTTTACGATATGATCTTAGATGTCCAGAATTAACAAAATTAACTATATTGTAGGGTAATGTGAAGTGCTGTTTTCTACCCATGTAAACCATGTGAACATTAGCCTTACTAATGCAATTGGGCCGACAAAAGGACAGAGGTGGACCAAGGTGGGAAGCACACCTCGCCAAAAAGCAGTCGCCTTGCCAAAAATGCAATTACACATAAATACAAAATGTATATAGTGGAAGGTATATATACTAGGCGTGATGATATAATAAAACACCTTTTTAATGACAGCTCCTCAAGGAAAAATATATATTAGCCAGTGAGAAGTTTTGTTCTTGTTATAACTGAAAACTTGAATAGCAATTTGTTCAGTAAACTCTTTAGTGGTCTTGCTCGGAGATATGAAACTGAAAACGTAAAATTCTTATATTCTCAAAACCGTAGTCCTTTTAGCTTAACTTGTGTCAAAAAATAATAATCATCTATCACGCATTTTGCAAAAACAGACCGCTTAATTGAAAACGGATAACTTACTTCAACGCAATCACGTTTACTACCTCAACGACTTGAATCTTCCCACGTAAATTCTTTGATTGCATTCACGTGATAAGACAGCCATGTTGGTGCCAAAACAACAGAAAAATGTAGCTCAAATTTTACATAATAATGGAGTCAAATTCCTAAAAGACTATTTCACTATTGTTCTTTCCACCAAATTTCTATAGTCGACGTCACGTCACGTGCAATCAAAGAATTAATGGGCTAGTACTTAAACACAGAATGCCGGAATGATGGAATGCCGGAATACTTAAACATGGAACGCCGGAATACTTAAACACGGAACGTCGGAATACTTAACGGAACGCCTGAATGAGACAACCACGTTTACATTGCTAACTATCTTTTCTCCATTAGAAATGATTGGTATAAAAATCTGGAATTTTTGAGAACGAAGGATAAAGGAAAACACGTTTTTTAGTCACAATGTCCAAGGATTGACAGGCAGCCGAATGCAAAGTCACTAGAATAGACTCAACCGAGGGTATTGAAAGTTTACTGAGCTCAAGGCATTAAAAATAGCATGTTGTCTACTTGTGATTAGATCATATCGCAAAATGAATCTTATCTCTTTTTCTCCGGACTTTGACTGGGGCTAAGAAGGCAGAAGTAAGAGGCGATTAATCAAAGCAAACATAGTTATCTTCCCTTGAGTAAAGAGACTGAATGGCATACAGGAACAACATTATCAACGATGACAACTGTTTTACCTTGGCAGCTCCATGGTTGTCCAGTAATAAATAAATTATCATAATTATTGAAAAGGTGGGAATATTATCATAGATTTCCAAATGGTGGGAAAATATTAAAGTTTGTTCTTGTTGGTCCCAAGGGGGTACAATGAAGCAGTATTTGTGTAAACAGAAACAAATTAATTCCATTATTCAGCCTATTTATTTCAACTGCAAACATAATTAACACCAGCAATTTTTCAATACCATGACAATGACTTTCTTATGTTGCGTTGAACGCGCCATAAGATTTTCCTGGAAGAAATAAACACGAGGTCTACAAAAAACTTGTCAAAAAATTGGTTTTCAATCTGTAAGGGTAGACATGCCATTCGTCTGAATACCGTCACAATTTTTACTGGGTTTTATTTAGGGCTACCAGGAGCTCGTGTCCGGGGGATACGTATCGCTTGCTGCGTTCTCAGTTATAGAGTATTAGGGAGCTTAAGCACGCGCGTTTGTGAGACGCGGACGGCAACCGGAAGAGGACATTTCTCGTACCAGGACAGTGGTGTCTCCCAGATTTTTATACGATTCACTTCTAATGGAGAAAAGATAGTTAGCAATGTAAATGTGGTTGTCTCATTCCAGCGTTCCGTGTTTAAGTATTTCGGCGTTCTGTGTTTACGTATTTCGGCGTTCCGTGTTTAAGTATTCCGGCGTTCCGTGTTTAAGTATTCCGGCATTCCGGCGTTCCATATTTAAGTATTCCGGCATTCCATCATTCCGGCATTCCGTGTTTAAGTACTAGCCGAATTAATGGAGCATAACTTGGTTAGAAAAGAACAAACGCAAGCAGACTAGTCTTTCGAACGTATCGTTCGGATTTGTTTATTTTTAACAACGAAATACAGAATCGTAAAGTCTAAGTTTCCGGAAATAGGGGTGTCCGGGAAATAGGGCAACATACATGTACTGTACCTAGGTTTGGGCGAGTGAAGCTACTGATCCTCGCAGTTAATATTAGCAATTACGTAGAGAAGTCTAAAAAATTCAGGGACTGTCTGTGATACACAGCATTACTGTTACATTACTGTTAAACAGACATACCTGACGATTTCAAATTCCTCGTTATTTTCGACAGTTAAACTGATTTTCTCCGAAAAACCAACTTTAGCCAGCTCTTCCTCCAACCGATATTTAGCTTTCTCAGAATCAATGTCTTCGGTGAAACGCAAAAAGCTTCCCTCTGTGTAGCATGTCAACTGGACAAGAATGGAGCCCGGCGAAATAGCAGTCACCTCTGGATCTGCATTTCCGGAGGGTGTTTGCTGCTGAAGAGAATTCCTGATGGCTATTTCAGTCAATACTCTATTCGCTATGTAAAAACCTCCAATCGAAATCCCTGCTGCCAACCATAGATTTTCAATCTTTAATGAAAACGCAAATCCATTAGGCAAACGTAAGCTAAAGTCCATAGCAGCCCTGGCGGCAGCTTGAACCGCTTGTTCCGCCATGGCCAATCGAACCCTCACAGAGCACGCCTTTTTCGATATATTAAAATTCAGCTTGATAGCGAGTCAGTGACGACAAAGACAAAGGAAAGTGGATGATACGTAAATAGTTTTGACATTAATTCCCAAGTGTTTCTATTGTCTTTGTCCTCACTGCCTCACTTTCAAGCTAGTATTAATATATCGAAAAATGGCCTAAGCTCGCAGACCGAACCGCTCGCTTTCGTCACGCAAGCGAGCCGAGGGGACAATGGTGATTGAATGCAAGTTACTAGGGGCAACCCAAGTTCGCGTCACCAGAGAGCGTGTAATTATGGCGCGCCGTTTCGGACAAAAATACTTGTTGTAGAATATCTAATACATATAGCAAATACATACAACTTATCTTGGGAAATATACAACTTATGGAGAAAAATATATCACTTATTACTGGGTTGCCTATGGCAAACCCAGTCGAGGTCTGCGTTTAGTTTGTTTGTTTTATTTTTTTTATTTTTTTTTTTTTTCCGTGTCGGTAAAAGTCTTGCCTGTCACTCCCCTCGTAAGTGGTGTCTTTGTGCATAGAGCCTTCTGCGCGTATTTTCTTAGGATCGAGAGGGTAGTGGAACTGCGTAGATTTCTCTGGTGGACACAGTAGAATCATTAACTTAGCCTGCAATGGCGTCGAAAGTCATGTAACGCGAATGGCGTTTTAGTGGATCCTTAAACAAAATATACCCTTATGGAGCTCAATAATGGAAAGTCAGTTGGATAAACTAGGCAGGAATCTCAAAAGCCACGAGTACTGGACTTCGACAACAATCTATCGCCCGTCGAGACGAAATCAAAGTGAGCTGTATTTACCTGAAGTACATGGTAATTTGACACGATTGAGTTTCTTGTCTTCACGCACGCAATGAAATAGGAAGAGGTTTTCGCCTCTAAGAGCAAATATGTTGTTTGTTTCAATAAATTTTTCGCTGGAAAAGGATACTGTGGTATTTTCTGCCTTTGTGAATTATAATATCATGTTGTGTATTGAATTTTCGAGCTTAAGGTTGAAATGTGATATGGGAGAAGTTTTTTAGTATTGCTCTGCAAGCAGGAAGGGTTCACAGGCCTGTTGGAAGCGTGCTTGAGTTTCAACAAAATGAGCCCCAAAATCAGTGAAAACTTGTGACGCAGATGAATAATAAACAAGAGGCTACAAGTAGTAGTATACTCGGGCCTGCAAAAGTACAGTGAGTGGTGTATGGTTAATTTAGCGCTACAGAAAAGAACAGAGAGAAGTTTGTCCTTCTCACATCGGCCTTACATTGCGATTCTCATGATGTTCGACTGTGTATGTAGTGAATACCCGGACCCAGATTATCTTCATTACAGGTGGTGACAATGACCACTAGACCATGGAAACGAGGTAAAAATAGTGTATTTACGCCAAAGTGGCTAAACCTGACATTGTTTTTTACTGATCGATGGGTATTCTTGCTCAGTGTTTGAGAAAGGAAACGCTAATTTAACGGCTTAAGATGAAACGAAATGACTCGTCGAAACATCTTTTGCAGAAAAAACTGAAAGAGAAATGAAGGTGAGATGTGAAAACATCTTTCCAAGATGACCAAACTTTCGTGCAGTGGTGCACGTAAAGGTCACTTTGTCACGTGCGCGACACGTGAAGATGTGCACTATATCTCGACACTTGAAAATACTTCCAGAAGTGCGAAAGTTCCTGGGGGCCATGCCAAATGAATCCATAGCACGAGAATCAAATATTTAAAATATACCATTTGTTGTAATTTAAATACTGGCAGTAATATGCACCCAATTGTCAAAATAAATATGTTATTTGCCAGCTGGGAGGTCCGTATAGGGAAAAACTGTGACCGAGGCCTTGAAATTGCTGCTTTTTCAAGAACGATGTTACAGTTTTTTGCTATACAGACCGACCCTTTGCTGGTAAATAACTTTTTTTTTTCCTCTCCCCCATCCTCTCTGAAATCACTTGTTTTAATTGTTGACTCGCACCGCGCTTGATAGTGAATGCAGTATTAAAGCGACTTACAAACTGAACGTTTCAAGAGAAATTCCATTTCCAAACCTCTTGTCTAATGAAAAATAACCTCTGTATGTAAACGGAGTCGGTGTAAAAAAAATGGAAATTTAAGGTCATCAAACAAGCTCATGCAATTAAGGCTAGGTTTCCGCCTGCCGTGAGCAGGCCGGATGAGAAAATTCCACCCGCTCCCGGAACCAATCAGATTGCAGGATTTGTTGAATTCCGCCCACTCACGCATTGAGAAAAAAATAAAAGAATTATAATTCTCTGTGACCAAATTTTGGAAAGTACCTATCAAAGACATACAGTAAGCAAAATCTATTGTGCAACTTCCAAGTACATTACCAGTATGACTTCGGCTCAGTATGGGCTGTATTGAATCTGAAAAGTTGTGTTGAACGCTATGACTTCTGCAGGTAATTCTGTTAACATGAATATGTTTGTCTCGACAAGCTTGATAAGGCAGTGTATAGATCATTTCCTACATTTACAACTGATAATTACGGGGAAGTAATTAATTTCCTATCATAATTATAATTATATAATGGCACATAGTGACATAGTTGCACATTCACTACCAGCATTTGAGCCATACACTAAAACATCACCTTGACAGTTGTTTTACTAGGATCAATAGGATGTGAACCAGGATTTTTCTAGGTTATGTCCCTGCAAAGGTTGAACTTACCGGTACCAGCAATATGCCATGCGGTGGACTAGACTTTTAACAAGAAACTATTTCGAAAAACAAAAAGTAGTGTTTCGTTTCCGGAATGGAATACTATAGTGTGGGTCAATTGGCCTGTCATTCTTATTTCGCTTCGTGTATTGAAACTCTCGAGAAATAAAGATAGAAATGTGAACTCAAACTCTCTGAACGGTGTTCCTTGGTATCAACATGCATAATTAGCTTTTAAACGCACAACGCAAGGCGCAATAGAACGAGACAACAGACGTATTGGCGTTTTTTGAGGGTAACACTGCCTTGCGGCTGGTTAGCCTATGCGACTTCCAGATTGCGTGACGTAGAACAACCTCACTTATCTCCCCAGCACTGCGAGCTGAGTGGTAAACAGCACGTGCTGGATCGGACAAGAGTATTGGTTAGCGAGCGATGTACCAAGGCAAACGAGCCAACAAGCTTGGTGGAAGTCACCGTACAGGAGAGGACCCAATTTTAAAGGGGCTAGGTCACGCTGTTATAGGTAATTTTGTTTAAAATTTTTATTTATGAGCTCTAAACGTCAAATTGGCAGAGCAAGAGTCTTTCATTTGCAAAATCACGGCCACATAACAATTGAGAATGATTTTCCAGCTGTTTAAATGACATTTTAATATAAACTGATATAAATTTGAAAAAAGGGGGGCCGACGTTTTTCAAATTTACCCAAATGCAATCCACTTCAATCCTCCCCAGTTTTGTCCACCCTTGTCTCTTCTTAGCTTTCCTGTGTTTTGTTTGAGTTCTTCTATAGTTTTGAGCCGTTATTTTGTTATTTCAGTTAATTCTATGATCATTTGATCAATGCTGAAATCGCCTAAAATTGCATGACCTAGCCCCTTTAATGAAGGCAAAGCGATATATCTAACCCATCAACAAAGGGAGGGAGGGGAAAAACTTTAACAAATTGCAACCAGCTAGTTGGTTTACTATAGAAGACAAACTGCCAGGTGAACCTTCAAGTGGACGGCTGACTGAGGCTTTTATAGCTAGACTCTGTCTGTTAAAGTAGCCAGTTGCACAGGTTCTACTATGTAGCAGGTAGGCATTACACGTGATCTTTAGCAATAATGAATGAGGCTTTAACAGATTTGGCCAATGCAGGTGTACGTTATAATCTGAGATCTGGGAACAAAGTCTTTATGTCCTCGTTTTATTTACAAGAAAACCGTTGATTTTATGACCTTGAACGGCCGACTACAAAGAACGCGAGTACGGTCACGTGTCATTAATCGTATTTTACTGATAGGGCAGTAAAATCTCATTTAAAGAGAAAAACATATACTCGTTTATGTGCACAATACATCGAAGAATAAAGTCAACAAATGCCTATTTTACCTTGAAATACTTACCCCTGCATAACATTTCAAATTCCGTTTTCCGTGAATCGTCGCATGATTACGTGTTACATATGAACCATGGCAATTACTAGCTTTACAATCACTGGTTCCTCGTTAATCCAATTTATTACTAAGACTTGTTTGCATTACTAATTAACACGAAAAGGGATAACTTGGGAATTTTTAACAATATATCGCTTTCATCTAACCCAAAATCATTGATATTCAAAACGTCCTATGCATAATCCATTTCTTTCGCCTTTGTGTTTGTCAGCATTATGATTTGGAATATTTTAGGTTTACGTGTTCACAAGTTTGTTTTTGTATCTCGTAGATGTTTAGATTTCCAATTACACACTTTGTTTCGATTGGCCACTCTAACTCGCTGGGTAAATAGTTCACCCTAAATTCCAAATAGATACGTTTCGTTTCTGAGAAAACAAAACGTTCTTTTACAAATCATACCGGGTGTTCCTGATTTCTGCATAAATTTACGTTTCATTTTGCATTTTCCTGTTCATCCACGCTTTTTGGAAAAGTGGTACATACACTGTAAGACGTGCTTAGATTTAAACGCATACCTGAGGTAGATATTTTTGTTGCGTTTACGAGGAAGTGATCTCCCTTGCTAGTAATACGATGAAATGTGGATGACCTCGGTACGTTGTTACCCAAATACGTTCCTGCAAGTTTCCTCCTTTTTCTGCTGTTATAAAATAGACGTCTCAGCATTTTCTCTGTAATTCTGCTTGGTTCTCGGGCACGTCTATGTCGATGCTCACGCAAATCAAAACAAAAGTAAACAACTTTTGTTTATCGAGACCTGTATTTCTCCTTCGGAATGAAGTCTTTATTATCATTGAGAATCAAATAACTGTACAGCCTTTCAAACTACATCAAAGTTATTTTCTAAAGAGCTGATCACATTTTCCACTGATGACATCAAATCTTGTGAAACTAGAACAGAACTATACACACAAGATGGCAGTGAACACGATCGCTAATATGGCTATTTGAACAAAGGATATAAGCTAGACCATTACAAGAAACAAGCTGTTTAACAATGAAAAAGAAAAAAACGTAATAGACAAAAAACTTATCTCCGTAGTCAATGGTACACTGAGCGGGAGGCTATTTGTTCGCGGTGAAAATGGTACAAGCGTGAGGCCATTTGTTCGCTGTGCAAATGTTTTTACTTTGTCTTCAGAAGATTCCAATATAGCGTCCATTTGTTTGTGGAGTTATTTTCTTTGTCGCTGTCATCTTTAGAGTTGTTCTCAATAAGGTACCCGCTGCTCATTAAAGAATTAGTGTTTTGACTTGTATCACTTTCAATAGTTGCGTCCATTTCAGTTACATTCGAGTATATTCTTGTTTCATTCAGTTCGCGGAACGACCCGTTTCGAAGCTGACGCTTGACATCTTTTAGTGTGGGTCTATCGCGAAAAGCGTATGCCTTTCTTTGTATGTGCTTTGAGCGCCCCAAGAAGAAATCGATTAAGCCAACGCAATGCCGATCTTCAGTAATCCAAACAACGCATCACAGAGCTCTTCATGATCTTGGATTACGTGGTTTGCTTTAAATAACCAAAGTAAACAGCGCCACGTACCTTCTATTGTGCATTACCCAATCAAAACACCGCCACGTGCTTTCTATTGTGCATTGCCCA
>OX421452.1:33336480-33358980 GCA_949126865.1 Montipora capitata | reverse complement strand
CTAGAAATTTGTTTACTGAGACAAACAGATAACTTGTTTTCTCATATAACTAATGCTGTGCCGTTATGGAACAGAATACTTTCCCCCTATCCTGGGGAAAACCAGCCTGTGGGTACAGCTTAGGTGATTCATGACCATCCTTTGGTCAATCCAGGTCCAAGAGATCGGGTCATGCCTTCACAACCTACCTGACCAGCCAGTTGTGGCAAGTTGACCATGTAAAAGCACTAGCCTCCAGTCAACCTGTGAATGAGAGGTCCCTACATGACTTGAGACCCAACTTGGGACAGACCTCTGACAGGGAAAGGTCCTGACGATCCACCTTCAAAGAGTGTAGATTCAAGAGGCCTCTTCATGACTCATGAATCAACTTCCTGCATACTATATACCAATAAAGCCTTTCAGGCCTGCCCTTGCTGACTTCAAAAAATTCACTCCAAAATCTTATACGTAAGCCCAGCTCAAACATAGCACATAAGTGTGGTTTTAGGTGGCCCATCAACATCACACGGTCAGGAAGGAAAGCATTCATGCTAGGGTTAGCCACATTCCAAAATTGTCCATTATGGTATCCCAGGCCTTCGGGAATGTGCAATGACATTGAAACTTGCATTGCTCTATAGGACTCGTTGGATGGTTGGATGGTTGCCGTTTGCATGCACAGCCTGAGGACTACGTGCAGAGGCCAACGGAGTGATGCAGTCATATAGCCCTTGGCAGCCTGCATCGAATTGCACAGGTTTCTGGTGAACTCCTGTAAGTAAGGCTGGCCTTTCAGGGAAGTGCCATGCAGATGACAAGTGCTGTCTTCCTATTTAGTAAAAAAACACCACTGAGTGAGGACAAGTATCTGGGTCCTGGAAATCTGGTCCACAAGGCCCTGGACGAATGCTTGGCAAAGTGCTAGAGTTAGGTTTCTTGTAGTGGGATGAATTCAATAGACCAGTGGAAGGTTTGTACCGTACATATCCACTGTCTTTCATGGGACTGTTATGGGTGTGGTCGGATAGCCCCTATCAAAGTGAATTGGTATTTATGGTTGGTCTCCAGGGAGAGCTAACATCAGGGGGAGTTTGGCATTTTCTTGCAGGTATGCCAGTGTCCAGGGTGAACCCTGCCACTCCCATGCACAATCAAATGGGGCATCCAGTGGTGCACGTCGCACACCCAGGGAAGGCTCTACACCCTATCAAAAACACCTTTTTTGACCATAACTCCCCCTCCCCCAACCCGTGATCCTCTAGACCCAACTAGGATTGTCTGCCAGTGTGAGATGCACCTGCCTGCCAAATTTCAGCATGGTACCTTAAAAGCGAGGGTCACAATTCAAAATTAACACTTACCTAGCCTACTTCTGAAGACTCTCAAGTCCTGTAAGTGTGTACAACTCTCACCCCATTTGACAGGCCAAGTAACCCTAGAAAGTCAAAAGTAAAGTTATCCCAACATATCATATATCACTAGAAAGGCCTTGCCGAGCTTTGCCACGTGACGAAATCTGGGCATCCTGTGTGGTGTTGGGTGTCCTGTGCAACGTTTTAACTGCATAGCATTCCTACCTTTTATTCCCTTGGGACCAAACTCAGTCATCGTGAAGAGGACACTTTGCCCCACCCATAGATACCACTTTCGCCCCGAGGCGAATCGACCCGCGGACGCTACGACCATAGTACAGTGATGACATTGACAAATTCACTTCTCGGAGCCGTTTAAAACGTAATAAGTGACTGAAATATGCTTAAAACTGCTTAATCTACGGTCTAACGCTTGGTGAGAAATAGATCTATGAAATTCAGCCAATTGTTAACATTGATTTTCACTCTAGATTACCCGGCATAAAAATGCCCGCAAAAAGTATACTATAGTACATTTATAACATTCAGAAATTCACTTCAGGGAGCTATATAAAACGTAATAAGTGATTGAAATATCCTAAAAACAGCTTTATCCACGGTTTAAGAATCAGCGAAAACTTAAATCTCTGAAATTAGCCCATTTTTCACACTTTTCAATTTTTCCTCTGGGTCGCCGGGGTAAAAATTACCCAGCTAAACTATACTATAGTACGCGAAAGGACTGAGAAATTCACCGAAAGGAGCCTTTTGAAGTGCGATTAACCACTCGAATTGGGCAGAAATGTTTTCTTCTACAGTTAAGCTTTGCTCAAAAACAGAAACTTATGTAATTGTGACAGATTTAAAGATCCGATTTTTACTCTGGGTCGCCCGGGTAAAAATTACCCACAAAACTATACTATAGTACACGAAGGGACTGAGAAATTCACCGAAAGGAGCCTTTTGAAGCGCGATTAACCACTCGAATTGGGCAGAAATGTTTTCTACAGTTAAGCTTTCCTCAAAAAACAGAAGCTTATTAAATTGTGGCAGATTTAAAGATCCAATTTTTACTCTGGGACGCCCGAGTAAAAATTACCCGGCTAAACTACACTATAGTACACGAAGGGGCTGAGACATTCACCGAAAGGAGCCTTTTAAAGCGCGATTAACCACTCGAATTGGGCAGAAATGTTTTCTTCTACAGTTAAGGTTTGCTCAAAAACGGAAACTTATTAAATTGTGGCACGTTTAAAGATCCAATTTTTATTCTGGGTCGCCCGGGTAAAAGTTACCCAGCTAAACTATGCTATAATACACGAAGGGACTGAGAAATTTACCGAAAGGAGTCTTTTAAAGCGCGATTATCCACCCGAATTGGGCAGAAATGTTTTGTTCTACTGTTAAGTTTTTTTTTTAGAGGAGGGACTCATTTCATTGTGGTGGGTTTAGAAATCCAATTTTTACTCTTCGCTCTATTAAATTTTACCCGGCTTAAGTATACTATAATACACGATCGGAGTGAGAAATTCATCAAAATTAGCCTTAATTAAAGCGCGATTATCCACTCGAATTTGGAAACAATGTCTTTCTTACTGCTGAGCTTTCCTTTAGAAGTGAGAGTTATTTAATTGCGGCACACTTATAAATCCTAGTTTTACTCTTCGTCGCCCTGGTAAAAATTACCCGGATAAAGTGTACTATTGTGGGTAATAGTATACTTCGCACGGGTGATACCCGCGTACTACGGTGCATTTTCAGCGGGTATCACCCATAGCGGTTGCGTGAATCGGGTGAAAAATAATACTTCGCCCGAGGTGTTTTGGTCAGCTGACTGTCGCAAAAGCCTTGTACCCTAGGCAAGATGGCCGCAAGAAATATGTCGTCTGTCTTGTCGTGTGCGGAGCGTACAGCTTTTCTGGATGTGTTAAACCTAGGAAAAGGTATATATCACGAATTTCAAAGGGAATTTTTTATAGCTGATAGCGCAACAATTGAAAGACTCCGAGACTGTTGCCTAGAATTCGTTATCTCAGACCTCTCAACCTCAAAACACCGAAAATCTGGAGACTGATGTCAAAAAATCTGGAGATTTCAATAAAAATCTGGAGATTGATCGACCGGCAGACACAACCAAGTAAACACAGGTTCTTAATAAGAGAAGTGTTTTTTTCCTGCTTATATTTTTTTAAAAACATGTGTGGACCTTAACAACACAGGAGTAAACTTTATTTTCACAGCTTCAATACTCACAGCTTCAGTCCACTGAGCCAGTGTGTGAGCACTGAGCTGATCTCATTGCTCAGGCTCCAGTTGTTCGAAGGGTGGATAGCACTATCCACTGGATAAATTAGTATCCATTGGATAACTCAATTGCTTTTGCTAGTGTTTATCCGGTGGATAGCGTTATCCACCTTTTGAAAAACCGAGGCCAGCATTATATGCAGTAGCTGCCTTTTAAGAACTATCCAATAGTTCATCAGGTTCGTCAGCAATTTCCACCATTTTAAAACGTGATCAAAATGCGAGAGACTGGTTATGATGACCTAATTTCAAACAGGTGTTCTATATATGGTCATGGACGGCAGTCTGTCATGGACTGTAGACGGATGAAGAATTGAACAGCTTCGTTTGTTAAGTTTAACTATAAATTTGCACAGAATTGACATAAGAAACTCACCTAAGCAAGCCAAAAATGGAATGCTACAAAAAAAATTTATTCTTTCAGCTTGCGCCTCTATTTATCGTGAGATTTGTCTGTCTCGTCGTGAGACCGTGAGATTGAACTGAAAACCGTGAGTCTCACGACAAAATCGTGAGACTTGAGAGGTCTGTTATCTCCCTTCTCGTTGTCTCAAGACCACTGGAATCTCAGCAAAATGTTATGGATGACATCCTTCTAGCAGTTATCGAATTCCAAACACTTATTTAACGCTTAGAAGAACGACTTAGCTTAATTGATAAAAGAGAAGTCCATTATTCATGTCAAACCATGTCATCAAAGAGAAGAGGGCGACCAACCCTGGTAATTCCAGAAGAACAACTGGATCGGTTAAGATCACTTGGGTTTTCATGGCCTGGTATAGCTAAAATTTTGGGTGTATCAGAAAAAACTATAAGGCGCAGAAGAGACAGTTACAGTATGGCTTCTTCTCGGGAACTTTTCTCTGAAATAAGTGATGACGAGGTTGATAATCTAGTTGAACATGTCCTACAAATATCACCAAATTCTGGTGAAAAGATGATCATGGGCTGGTTTAGAGGAAGAGGAATCCGTGTCCAAAGGTGGAGACTTAGATAGTCAATAATGCGGGTGGACCAAGTCGGCAGAGAACTCAGGCAAAGAACTGTAACTAAGAGACGAGTTTACTCTGTGCCAACTCCAAATTCTTTGTGGTAAGAAATTAACTACAGGCATAAAATACTACTTAAGCTTATATTCTGCCCACAAGATTGATTTTGGTGTTTGAGCTCATTAAAGTTAATCCTGCCAACATTTGCATGCACACATTCACTGGCAATGTTATGCAAGAAAATGAATGTCAGTTACAACTGAAACATGTTAAAAAGGGTTGCATGTGTTTATTGGCTGCTACAATGTAATGAAAGCTAATGCTTAAAGCATAAAATTAGGCCACTTTAACTCTTCATTTGTTTTAATTAATCAGGTTTTGTAAAGCAAAGTCAATTATCTTAATTCCTCAGGCTTTCAAAAAACTTCAAAAGTTGACTGAAATGGTCTAAATTATGCAATTTTGTTCATACGTTAAAGATAGTATTGTTCTGAATTGCAATTTTTTCCTTGATCTTAAAGTCACAATTGTAATCATGTGGTTGATTTTTAGGCAACTTGATGGTCACCACAAATTAACAAGGTGGCGCATCGTCATCCATGGTGCCATAGATGGATTTTCCCGCACTGTTGTGTTCCTCAAAGCATCCACAAATAATGAAGCATCAACAGTTTTGGACCTGTTTGTGGGAGCTACCAATATTTACCATTATCCTAGAAGGATACGCACTGATTATGGGACTGAAAATGTGGATGTAGCCAGACTTATGCTAATTCGATATGGTGTGATTTCCAAACCAGTGTTAACTGGGCAATCAGTTCACAATCAGCGTATCGAGAGATTGTGGCGTGATGTTCACAATTATGTAGTCTCTTACTATAAGAACATCTTTTACTTTTTAGAAGAGAGCTTTTGGATCCTAATGATGAAATAGATTTATATGCATTGCATTATATCTATATTCCTAGATTAAACAACACTATTGATCAATTTGTTATGCAGTGAAATAACCACCCACTGTCAAGGGAAGGAGGACACTCTCCTCTTCAAAAGTGGACAGAAGGATTTTATCAGTATGCACAATCTGATTACATGACTGTCAGGGAATTGTTGGATCCAAGAAGTGTTGATCACCATTATGGAATTGATGATAATGCACCCCTGCCTGAACTTTAGACAGAGAATCACAATGAAGTACCCAGGTCTACAATCCAACTAACAGAGAGGGAATGTTCTACTCTACTAAATGATGTGCACCCACTGTCTGATGATGGCGAGCATGGCATCTCCTTGTATGAGATTAGCAAGATATCTTTAATGAGAATATTAAACATGTAAATACATAAATAATTAGCGTCAATGGCTAGCTAATCAATAAACAGACCCTCCGTGAGGGTACACTGGGTTGCCTGTGGTACGTGCACCGTTCCAGACATTTTTTTTTTCAAGTTGGGGGGTCATTAAGACCATTTAAGGGGTCACCCAGAAGTCATACCAGCAGTAGCCTGTGTACAGCCGCCCGCTCTCCGAAAAAAAATTGGAAAGGAGCGTCTGTGATTTACCGTTGATAATCGTGTTCAATACCACGTGATTTTTCCTAGAATGTTTGGAAAATGATTTCATTTGTTATTTCCCATTGATCGTTACATCATTGAAACGAGTTTTGATTGGCTTTTATTTTTATTTCTCCGCATCAACACCGTGAGAGATTTTACGATGAGTTCGTGTGTACTTTGCTCACGGGAAAAAATACGAATTAAATCTTTCTGATGGTCATAGAGGTTTTTCTTTTAAAGTACAAGTGGAATTGTTATCTATGGAGTGTAAATTGGAAATCGATTCTACGTATATTTTTAGGAATTGTTGTCAGCGCTAAAGGAACGAAAGCGCTCCTGACGAATCTTCACGAGGTCAACATAGCACTATTCAAAACATTGTCCACTCGAAAACGTCTCCCGCTACCCTTTACCAGTCAACGTAATCCCAACGCCTCGCTCGGACCAGCCTAGCCATTCTCAAGAACAATCTAGAAAGCGAGTTGCCTTGGAAGATTTGAGATGTGGACATATCGAGGAAAATAACAGCTCATCGGCAACGATCTGTGCTGCTCTGAAGATTAGAGCCGTACACGGTTGGAAGACTTGCAAATACATCCCTTCCTTCAAAGAGTGCTTCTATGCTATAGGGCCAAGGTATCTTAAAACTATCGGAGACGCTCTTCAATGCACGTTTGAAATCCACCTCATTGACCACCATTTTGAGAATTTAGCTCCAAAGAAATATGACCCACGCAAATTTTGGTCAGCGTAGGTCACTTAATAATGTATGCAAGATTATCCCGGAACACGATTATCAACGGTAAATCACAGACGCTCCTTTCCGATTTTTTTCGGAGAGCGGGCGGCTGTACACAGGCTAACCAGCAGAGGCCCTTTGGCTCACAGGTCCTCACACGTTCGTACGACGAAACAGATCCTTTTTTGAGGTTAAAAACCTGGCTACCGGCCTATTAATTAATCATTTGTCAGAAAGAAGAAATTCCTGTCCTCTTTAGAAAAAATAGACACGCATTGCTTACGTGTGCTAGTGAAGTAACACAGCGAATTATTCCATATAAAATGTCAACTGAGCTGTGTGTTGTCTTCCAGGAGATTCAAGTTGTCCTTGCATAATATATAGCTCTAACAGTGCACGATATTGATTTGGTATTGTCTATTATTGTAGTGCCATGGTAGAAGTCTTGGGTAAATAGCCTGAGAAGACATGTGGTTACTAGCAAAGTACTGAACCCAGAAAGATTGAAGAAAATAAATGGGAAATGAGAAACATTGACTTCTGGGCTGACCGTGATGTTGATAATTTTCAAGCTCCCTCACAACTTCTTTCACCACAAGTTTAAGCGTGCCCTCTGAGCATCTGACAGCTTTGTAATACTAGAGTTTACTAGAGTTACTACCTGTCCGGCGGGGTTAGTATCATGATGGGTGACCTCAAACATATACCCCTTCGTAAAACAGAAACATTGGACCGAAAATACTATTAACGCTAACAAATGCGAACTCAGCAAGGCACAGATTTTGTCAGCTTGCTTTATGCAAAAGCAAATATTGATGAAAAAGTAAATTGATACACAGTTTTTAGAAAGAACAGAAGGAAGTTTCCAGGACGGTCGCTCGAGAATAACATATTCACGACATGAAAACAACATTAATTTTGAACCGTGAATATAGAATATAAAAAGTTACGATCAGCGACAAACATTTTGGGAGATTTTTGCTACGTTCAATTTTGTTATTGTACTTTTGGTTGCACAAATAAATCGCGGAAGTGACATCGCCGGAATTCAGCGGGCGCCATGATTAAGTTACCGCGGCATGTTTACTCGCCAAACAGTGAAGCATCTGTGTCAAATGATGGCAAGATACCGGGTTTTCGTAAGTTTCTTTTTCTGTCAAGTGTTATAAAGTTTGACAATAAATGAGCGAAGTCAAAACAAAGATCACAATCGCCCAACTCTTGAAGTTGACCCCTGCTAAGTCAAAAATGTGCTCTCCAAGACGAGGTTATTTATCACCAGGTAATTCCATCATTTTGGAAATAGCAGCTACTTTATTATTCATCGGCGTCACAATTTTTCACTGATTTTGGGGCTCATTTTGTTGAAACTCAAGCACGCTTCCAACAGACCTGTTTATTTTAGTCAACCTTTCCTGCTTACAAAGCAATACTAAAAATATCCTCCCGTATCACATTTCAACCTTGAGCTCGAAAATTCAATACACAACATATTATAATTCACAAAGGCAGAAGATATCACCGAATTCTTTTCCAGCGAAACATTTAATTGAAACAAACAACATAAGATGCACTAAAACGCCATTCGCGTTGCAATGACTTTCCACGCCATTGCTGGTTAACGAGAATAACAAACTTACGAGGCAGAATGTATATTTATATTTAATTAAGTTAGCACAACAGAAAGACGCTAACCACATTTTGACAAGAAAATGCTTTACTATTGCCATAAAAACTATCCAGTTAAGCTCGCATATTATAAAACATGATGAATTCATAAAGGCCACCTTTTCCAACGAACAATTTTTTGAAACAAACACCATATTTGCTATTAGAGGCGAAAACCTCTTCCTATTCCATTGCGTGCGTGAAGACAAGAAACTCAATCGTGTCAAATTACCATGTACTTCAGGTTCAAACCCTTTCCTGAAGAACCTTTTCCTTGAATAACAAGAAAATGATTTACTATTGCCATAAAAACTATCCAGTTAAGCTCGCATATCATAAAACATGATGAATTCATAAAGGCCACCTTTTCCAGCGAACAATGTTTTGAAACAAACAACATATTTGCTATTAGAGGCAAAAACCCCTTCCTATTTCATTACGTGCGTGAAGAGAAAAAACTCAATCGTGTCAAATATGCGCAATATTACAACAAACTAAAATTTCAGGATCAAACCGTTTCCATGAAGAACCTTTTCCTTGAATAATGAAGCACAAAATAGACGACAAGCTTTCTTTCAAATAATTCTTGGCTGTCACATTTCCAATTATTTTTTTTACCTGAAGACTGTGCAGAGTTGATCACAGATCCACTTAAGGTGTTCGATTCGTTCCCTGTCTTTGTTGAACCCACAAGTTACCAGAGAATTTTCCATTTGGTTTCAGTGTTCTACATAACAGCACACTTGGTAAATATTAGAAATGCAGCTCACTTTGATTTCGGCTCGACGGGCGACAGATTGTTGTCGAAGTCCATTACTCGTCGCTTTTAAGATTCCACCGCCTTTCTTGTTCAGTATCCAATTGACTTGCCATTATTGAGCTTCATAAGGGTATATTTTGTTCAAAGATCCACTAAAACGCCATTCGTGTTACATGACTTTCGACGCCATTGCCGGTTAAGTTTATCATTCTACTGTGTCCACCAGAGAAATCTACGCACTTCCATTCCCTCTCTATCCTAAGAAAATACGAGCAGAAGGCTCTATGCACAAAGATACCACTTAGCACGGGAGTGACAGGCAAGCCTTTTACCGACACGGAAAAAACGACGAAATGAAACGCAGATTCCGACTGGGTTTGCCATACTGGCAACCCAGTAACAAGGAACTGTGAATGTGTCAGTTGATAGAAATCTTTGATTACAATACATGCTGAATTTCACAAATCACTGAGAAACTACATTCTCTACTTTCTCAAATCCCATAATACTCTTCTTTTACCCCGCAAAAACTTGGATATGCATTGTTTACGATTTCTCTTGGGACATCTTCGTGTCCCAGGAGAAATTGCAAACATTGATTATGCAAAATTTTTGGGGTAAAAGAGGTGTAATATGGGATTTGAGAAAGTAGACAATACTGTATATACTGAGTACAAAATGATACTCTCAAATTTGAAATTACAACTTAGTCTTAGCTTTTTCCCTGTAATTGCAATATTCCACTGTTTGTGATATGATAAAAAATGAAAACTTTAAAACAACAACATAAGTACTGTACTTAAGTGAAATACTGATGCGAGTAATAATAAAAGTAATGTTCTTTAGCATTTGCCAAAGCCAACTCCATTTTCTAAGACATGTGTTAGAAGACTATTTGAACTCTTTGGGGTCTTCAATTCCCCTTGGCAAAAACAGAGTTAAGGAGCAAGTTGAAGACCATGGATACCTCTTCACATTCTCTTCTGTTTCATAAAACTCAATAAGTATGGGACCATCAAAGCCCAGTGGCGGTACAGTGTCTGCCCCTGTGGTGAAAATCAACAAGTCTTCCAGGGTCACACCGTTAACTTCCTCTTCTTCTAGGTCTTGCAGGTACAGGTCCAAGCAATATATTGTCTTGTCTTCCTTGTCTCTATCATTGGAACGCTTGTCTGAGTACATAACAGAGTACAATTTCTTGAAGCTTTGGGCACTGCGCTTTTGATTCTCCGCACCCAAAACAATCTTGAAAATGCCAGGGTTGTTCATCACCAGATCTCCAAAACCACTAATAGAGTTAAGGCCTTTATGGAATTGTTGGATTTCTGCATGGACAGAAAAGAAGAATTCCTGTATAACAAAAAACAAATAAATGTTTAGCTATTTGAAAAATAATTGTGTATAACAGCAATGTGTTATCACAGTCAAAACTTTGTTCAGTGGAACAACTGCTGAATGGCTTGCCATCTACCACACGGTTGCTAGGTGGTACCCAAGCATGTGTTCAAGTCATGCAAAGGCCCTTGTACCACTAATTTTGTAACAGTTGTAACACAATAAATTTAAAAGGACATTGTCGAACAAAATGAATATAAGCCTAAGGTAAAGTTTACCTTATGAACCCAACCTAGTTTAATAAATGTATAATTAACATACATCTAATGGCGATGACCTGTACAATTGGATAATGGCAGGGTGGGGGGCTTAATAAAGAGTGTCTGGTGCAACGCTGCTCCTTACTAAATTGACACACACTGGTACCTGTTTAAGGAGGCAATGCTGGATCTCACTTTTCTTGCTAAAATCAGCTGTGAACACCCTTGAGTAGCCATGGTTTGCAATTAAATCACCACCTGACTCTTTTATGGCATTGAATTCTCCTTCACTGACACATCCCTGTAACCCTTTAAGGACCTCCTTGATTTCTTCATCACAGACAGCCTCGATTGCCTGACTTGTGTTAAAAGGAAGATCTTTCATGATGGAAAATGCTTCTAGAGAAAGACATTTGGGCCCAGGACCACCCTGGAGAACGCTCCATTCCACCAACTTTCCAGCTAACTCATATTTATTACCATGGAGCAGCTCCAGGTCATGGCAAAACCATGTACCATAGAAAATGCCAAAAGTCTTAAGTGACATCATAAGAAGGCGAAAAAATTCTCTCCTTGGCCCACCAGAGTCTACTCCATCTTCACCTGAGAACATGATGTGGACTGGGCGAACAAATGAAAATTTGCATCTTTCCAAGGCTCTAAGAGCACTTGACAGAACATTCTTTCTGCTTATTACAACGTTGACATGTGAGTCACTTTGATTGTCCAAGTTATCATCCCCAAACTCTCAGAGGACATCAGATGCTTTTGCCTCATTCATGGAACAGGAACCTGTCTCTCTTTGATCTTCCAGGCTTGCTTGAATGGCAGCATGTAAATCAACATCTTCATCACAATTCTCATCATCAACATTGATTTCATCTGGAAACATGTTAACATACATGTTGTATCCCACCATAAGTTGTGATTCTCTTACAGGTTTGCTCTGCGTACTGCAGCTGGGTTGTGAGAGGCAGCCACTACAGGAAGGGCCTGTACTTGCTTTATTCTCACCATCACTCGCAGTCATTTGATGCATTTTCTTATTTGGCGGCTCAGTAACCTCTGATTCATGCGTTGATTTCAAAGCAAAGGGAGAATCCATTAAACTCTCATCATCCTCACTTTCCAATGCATCATCACCTTCTTCATCACCTTGACAACTGCCATACCAACGTTTCAAGCTCTCATCATGCACTTCCGAAGTGGCTCTGATATACAACGGACCTTGCTTGGACACGTGTTTCGCCACCTTTCCGGTGAAAGGACCAGAGTTCAGTTCGACTATTTTATTGCCAACGGCTCTGACAAAATAAAACTTTGGCTCTGAGCAGCATCTTAATTTCCGATGGCAGTAGAACTACATACTTTAAAACAGCTTTAGATACACTACTGGATCCACAAATGGCCGATGTCCCCTTCTTGTTTCCACGCTTTTTCCCTTTCCTGGACCAGTTTGCACTTGGATTGAATGCACCATTCGTGGCCCGACTCGCAGATACTGACGCAGACGCCGCAGAGTGGCTTGAAGATTGCCCTCGGATGCTTGGAAAGAATTGCCTTAAAGCGGCTTCCCTAGCTTCTGTTTTGTTTTCGTTTATAGCTTGATTCATCTTTGGAGCATTACTAGCCTCACTGCTGGATTTATTAAGCGAGATTACAGCCTCTACCAGTCTGTTCAATATGCGCTCCGGCATATTGAACAACTGGCGGGAATTATATGTGGACAGGCCTTCTGGCTTTTGCGACAGTCAGCTGACCAAAACACCGCGGGCGAAGTATTTTTACAACACAAGTTCCACAAGTTGCATATTTCCGAATTTCGATACATTTTTCATGTAAGTCATACTTTTTACACAGAGGTGTTTATTTGCCCAACAAGTTGTATATTTTGGTAGTAAGTAGTATATTTTTCAGAATAAGTGATATATTTTTCTCCATAAGTTGTATATTTCCCAAGATAAGTTGAATGTATTTGCTATATGTATTAGATATTCTACAACAAGTATTTTTGTCCGAAACGGTGCGCCATAATATGTAATTGCGTTCGACGAAAAGGAGAACGCAAGCCTAATTTCGTTTCTGCGTCTTGTGTCTTTCGAGTTGGTGTGCCTGTGTGCAGCTACCGGTATGCAGAATTTTTCGAGATTGCTGTAAGGACACCAAAATGGCTCCCCGCTTGATTTTTGCAGGGGCATGTGTCGCCGGGAAACTGGTGCGAACTTATGACGACATCTGACCTCGTTTTCGCTCTCGTTTTAGGATATTTTTATATTCATTGTAATGCACATTTGATCATTTCTGTATGGATTTATGCGCAATAGAAGTATTAAATTAAATTAAATTAAATTAAATTAAACTACGTCACATTCTCGTTACATGTGATAAGACATGTGGCGAACATGTGAGCAGGCCATGTGAACTCGTCTTCACGATACAGTCTCCGTAGGCCTCGCCATTTTGTGCTCTCAGCGTTGGATTTTGGTGAGTTTAAACGCTTCGACAGTAGCATTTATCGAAATCTGAGGGAATTGTCTTTGTTTATTTTATATGCTAACGAACACGACTTTGAATCGCCAGGGCTTTCAGGATGTTAACCGTGGGCACAGCTATATTTTGATTGCATTTGTTGACTAGTTACAGTCGCGACAGATACACGCATTGTACATGTAGCTCTTTATCCGGTCGAATACTGTTTGAAATCTGTGGGAAAGTACTCTGAAGGCAAGATCCATAAGGGTGAGGTTGAACTAAGAAACGGCAAATTATGTAAATATTGTCTACTTCATTCATCAGGGATAATACTTGAATCAGTTGCAAGGAGTTTGTTTACGCTGACGGTAAACGAGCAGACGATTGCAAATGTTTGGGAGCGATTTCAGAATACCCCCTCACTGAGGAGCTTAGTGCTCAGATTCCGAGGTCCGTGGTCCGCAGTCCGGCAGGGAATGACTGGTTTCGTGGAAAGCGCTACAGTGGTCCGCGGTCCGAGGTCCCGCAGTGGGCGGCTAAGTGTTTTTGGAAGTGCTACCGCGGTCCGCAGTCCCGCAGTGGGCCACTAAGTGTTGTTGAAAATGCTACCGCGGTCCGAGGTCCTGTAGTGGGCGACTAAGTGTTTGTGGAAGGGCTACCGCTGTCCGCAGTCCCACAGTGGGCCACTAAGTGTTGTTGAAAATGCTACCGCGGTCCGAGGTCCCGCAGTGGGCGACTAAGTGTTTGTGGAAGGGCTACCGCTGTCCGCAGTCCCACAGTGGGCCACTAAGTGTTTGTGGAAGGGCTACCGCTGTCCGCAGTCCCACAGTGGGCCACTAAGTGTTGTTGAAAATGGTACCGCGATCCGAGGTC
This sequence comes from Montipora capitata, assembly GCA_949126865.1. Lineage (NCBI taxonomy): Eukaryota > Metazoa > Cnidaria > Anthozoa > Scleractinia > Acroporidae > Montipora > Montipora capitata. Next base: position 33,344,690 of record OX421452.1, on the reverse strand, counting down.
CCACAGTGGGCCACTAAGTGTTGTTGAAAATGCTACCGCGGTCCGAGGTCCCACAGTGGGCGACTAAGTGTTTGTGGAAGGGCTACCGCTGTCCGCAGTCCCACAGTGGGCCACTAAGTGTTGTTGAAAATGGTACCGCGATCCGAGGTCCCACAGTGGGCCACTAAGTGTTGTTGAAAATGCTACCGAGGTCCGAGGTCCCAAAGTGGGCGACTAAGTGTTTGTGGAAGGGCTACCGCTGTCCGCAGTCCCACAGTGGGCCACTAAGTGTTGTTGAAAATGGTACCGCGATCCGAGGTCCCACAGTGGGTCACTAAGTGTTGTTGAAAATGCTACCGCGGTCCGAGGTCCCGCAGTGGGCGACTAAGTGTTTGTGGAAGGGCTACCGCTGTCCGCAGTCTCACAGTGGGCCACTAAGTGTTGTTGAAAATGCTACCGCGGTCCGAGGTCCCGCAGTGGGCCACTAAGTGTTTGTGGAAGGGCTACCGCTGTCCGCAGTCCCACAGTGGGCCACTAAGTGTTGTTGAAAATGCTACCGCGATCCGAGGTCCCACAGTGGGCCACTAAGTGCTGTTGAAAATGCTACCGCGGTCCGAGGTCCCACAGTGGGCGACTAAGTGTTTGTGGAAGGGCTACCGCTGTCCGCAGTCCCACAGTGGGCCACTAAGTGTTGTTGAAAATGCTACCGCGATCCGAGGTCCCACAGTGGGCCACTAAGTGTTGTTGAAAATGCTACCGCGGTCCGAGGTCCCACAGTGGGCGACTAAGTGTTTGTGGAAGGGCTACCGCTGTCCGCAGTCCCACAGTGGGCCACTAAGTGTTGTTGAAAATGCTACCGCGATCCGAGGTCCCACAGTGGGTCACTAAGTGTTATTGAAAATGCTACCGCGGTCCGAGGTCCCGCAGTGGGCGACTAAGTGTTTGTGGAAGGGCTACCGCGGTCCGCAGTCCCACAGTGGGCCACTAAGTGTTGTTGAAAATGCTACCGCGGTCCGAGGTCCCACAGTGGGCGACTAAGTGTTGTTGAAAATGCTACCGCGGTCCGAGCCGCAGGGGGCCGCTAAGTGTTTGTGGAAGGGCTACCGCTGTCCGCAGTCCCGCAGTGGGCGACTAAGTGTTTGTGGAAGGGCTACCGCGGTCCGCAGTCCCGGAGTCGGCGACTAAGTGTTGTTGAAAATGCTACCGCGGTCCGAGGTCCTGCAGTGGGCGACTAAGTGTTTGTGGAAGGGCTACCGCTGTCCGCAGTCCCACAGTGGGCCACTAAGTGTTGTTGAAAATGCTACCGCGGTCCGAGGTCCCGCAGTGGGCCACTAAGTGTTTGTGGAAGGGCTACCGCGGTCCGCAGTCCCGCAGTGGGCGACTAAGTGTTTGTGGAAGGGCTACCGCGGTCCGCAGTCCCGGAGTCGGCGACTAAGTGTTGTTGAAAATGCTACCGCGGTCCGAGGTCCCGCAGTGGGCGACTAAGTGTTTGTGGAAGGGCTACCGCTGTCCGCAGTCCCACAGTGGGCCACTAAGTGTTGTTGAAAATGCTACCGCGGTCCGAGGTCCCGCAGTGGGCCACTAAGTGTTTGTGGAAGGGCTACCGCTGTCCGCAGTCCCGGAGTGGGCGACTAAGTGTTTGTGGAAGTGCTACCGCGGTCCGCAGTCCCGGAGTCGGCGACTAAGTGTTGTTGAAAATGCTACCGCGGTCCGAGGTCCCGCAGTGGGCCACTAAGTGTTTGTGGAAGTGCTACTGCGGTACGTAGTCCCGGAGTGGGCGGCTAAGTGTTTGTGGAAGTGCTACCGCGGTCCGCACTCCCGTAGTGGGTTACTAAGCTTTTGTTGAAAGTGCTACCGCGGTCTGCAGTCCCATAGTGGGCAATGAATATTTCAAAAGAGTGCTTAGGCCTTATGACTGAAACGAGCGCTTAGGCTTAATCAGTAAACGAGTGCTATATTCTTCAAACGCTCTCCGTAGAACGTGTAGTTAACCGAACCCTAAAATAAAACAGGGGCACCCAACGTCAAGTTTCAGAAAATATCTGTTCGGAAGACGATTTGAGATCTAGAATTTTCGGAACATTTGATGTAAAATTTCTTGCTTGCCTGCCTCTCCTAAGATTTTCGAACATCTAAAAAACGGTATAATGGCCCACTTTAAAAGGATTTTTACCATAAAAAGGTCACCTAGAATTTTCGGGAGCTTTTTTTGTAGCTGAAATTTTCGAAAAGGTAAGTTTTGATCCCTATAATTTTCGGATCACTAAACTTTCAGCTAGGAAATCCGAACAGATGAAAAATCTTTAGGGGATAAAAAAATGCCTATATCTACGTTTAAATACTAAAATACGTTTAACAATGCTATGTTTCAGTGGTTTTGAACTATATTCTCGTTGGGTGCCTGTGATGGTAGATTCGTACACAAAACGAAAAACAAACAATAACACACACACGCCCACGACTTTTTACATCTATATATAGTTAACTAATTCATTCAAATTACGACTACAAGCAATGACTACATTACAACACTTAGAAATTCTATAACACTAAATCGGATAATGCATAATACACTAGGGAATCGTACAATTGGTAATTAACACTCACACTAACGAACAAGACGAGTGGCTAAAACTATCTACAAACTGGTGAAAAAAATAATAATAATTACGTGACAGTGCCCTTGATAAAAGCTAAGATTTTAAAAGAGTGCTTAGGCCTTATCACTGAAACGGGCGCTTAGGCTTAATCAGTAAACGAGTGCTATGTTGTTCACTCGCTCTCGGTAGAACGTGTAGTTAACCGAACCCTAAAATAAAACCTAAGATTTCAAAAGAGTGCTTAGACCTTATGACTGAAACGAGCGCTTAGGCTTAATCAGAAAACGAGCGCTATATTCTTCACACGCTCTCGGTAGAACGTGTAGTTAACTGAACCCTAAAATAAAAGCTAAGATTTAAAAAGAGTGCTTAGGCCTAATCACTGAAACGGGCGCTTAGGCTTAATCAGTAAACGAGTGCTATATTCTTCACACGATCTCGGTAGAACGTGTAGTTAACCGAACCCTAAAATAAAAGCTAAGATTTTACCAGAGTGCTTAGGCCTTATGACTGAAACGGGCGCTTAGGCTTAATCAGAAAACGAGTGCTATATTCTTCACACGCTCTCGGTAGAACGTGTAATTAACCGAACCCTAAAATAAAAGCTAAGATTTCAAAAGAGTGCTTAGACCTTATGACTGAAACGAGCGCTTAGGCTTAATCAGAAAACGAGTGCTATATTCTTCACACGCTCTCGGTAGAACGTGTAGTTAACCGAACCGTAAAATAAAAGCTAAGATTTTACAAGAGTGCTTAGGCCTAATCACTGAAACGGGCGCTTAGGCTTAATCAGTAAACGAGTGCTGTGTTGTTCACATGATCTCGGTAGAACGTGTAGTTAACCGAACCCTAAAATAAAAGCTAAGATTTAAAAAGAGTGCTTAGGCCAAATCACTGAAACGGGCGCTTAGGCTTAAACAGTAAACGAGTGCTGTGTTGTTCACACGATCTCGGTAGAACGTGTAGTTAACCGAACCCTAAAATAAAAGCTAAGATTTTACAAGAGTGCTTAGGCCTAATCACTGAAACGGGCGCTTAGGCTTAATCAGTAAACGAGTACTGTGTTGTTCACATGATCTCGGTAGAACGTGTAGTTAACCGAACCCTAAAATAAAAGCTAAGATTTTACAAGAGTGCTTAGACCTTATGACTGAAAGGGGCGCTTAGGCTTAATCAGTAAACGAGTTCTATATTGTTCACACGCTCTCGGTAGAACGTGTAATTAACCGAACCCTAAAATAAAAGCTAAGATTTCAAAAGAGTGCTTAGACCTTATGACTGAAACGAGCGCTTAGGCTTAATCAGAAAACGAGTGCTATATTCTTCACACGCTCTCGGTAGAACGTGTAGTTAACCGAACCGTAAAATAAAAGCTAAGATTTTACAAGAGTGCTTAGGCCTAATCACTGAAACGGGCGCTTAGGCTTAATCAGTAAACGAGTGCTGTGTTGTTCACATGATCTCGGTAGAACGTGTAATTAACCGAACCCTAAAATAAAAGCTAAGATTTAAAAAGAGTGCTTAGGCCAAATCACTGAAACGGGCGCTTAGGCTTAATCAGTAAACGAGTGCTGTGTTGTTCACACGATCTCGGTAGAACGTGTAGTTAACCGAACCCTAAAATAAAAGCTAAGATTTTACAAGAGTGCTTAGGCCTAATCACTGAAACGGGCGCTTAGGCTTAATCAGTAAACGAGTGCTGTGTTGTTCACATGATCTCGGTAGAACGTGTAGTTAACCGAACCCTAAAATAAAAGCTAAGATTTTACAAGAGTGCTTAGACCTTATGACTGAAAGGGGCGCTTAGGCTTAATCAGTAAACGAGTTCTATATTGTTCACACGCTCTCGGTAGAACGTGTAGTTAACCGAACCCTAAAATGAAAGCATAGATTTTACAAGAGTGCTTAGGCCTTATGACTGAAACGGGCGCTTAGGCTTAATCAGTAAACGAGTTCTATATTGTTCACACGCTCTCGGTAGAACGTGTAGTTAACCGAACCCTAAAATAAAAGCTAAGATTTTACAAGAGTGCTTAGGCCTTATGACTGAAACGGGCGCTTAGGCTTAATCAGTAAACGAGTGCTATATTCTTCACACGATCTCGGTAGAACGTGTAGTTAACGGAACCCTAAAATAAAAGCTAAGATTTTAAAAGAGTGCTTAGGCCTTATGACTGAAACGGGCGCTTAGGCTTAATCAGTAAAAGAGTGCTGTGTTGTTCACCTCTTCATTATAGTGAAGCATTTCGATAGCAACGTATTAGCAAAACGACTTTAAAGACAATGCCGTAAGAATATTGGTTTTTTTCGTCCTAACTGGACCCGCTTTAATTCATGAAGTACATGTCATTGAGATAGATATCCTCGAACGTTGATTCTTAAGATAAAAAGTGTCACCTCCTTGCCAAGTCCTGCTAGAACGTTACTTGTTTATTGTTTTTGGTGTGCGTAACTCATCTAAAAGGAGAAAGCATGGGTTCTGTTGAACCTTTTTGCGGTTCAAATAATGAACAGTGTCCGATGAAAGGGATTTACGACAAGTTGGTTCGAGTAATTGAAGTAACAATTGATTGAATTTGTATTGCAAGCCGCGCGACTTCCGTTGAACTTTTATTTCAGTAATTTTCATGTGAATGGAAACGCAGAAGTGTAAATTATACATCAAGCCATAGAAGGCGATTGATTTATTGATTGATGGATTGATTAATGATGATATTTTTTTTTGGGAAGAGACAATAATTAAACAAAGCCTCATACCTTCCCTCAAACCTTCCTTGCAATGATTTTAATTTCAACTTCTTCGCAAAATCTCGAGGGACAATAGACGCTTGAATACATATCAAGACATCGATACAGTTTCAAAAACCAACATTTGACTTGATTTACTGTCATTGTTCATTTCAGTTTACAGTGTCCCCAATTAGCGCTCCAGCGCTAGAACGACTAGACACTTAAATAAAGTTCCTTTCCTTTTCCTTTCCCTTCCTTTTCAGGCGATGTAATTTCAGATTTTGGGCGGCATTGCCCTGGTTCCAGCTTTTGAAAATTGCCATAACAGCGGTGAAAGATTTAACCACTGCGGGACTGTGGTGGCAGTGCCGAGTGTGGAGTACATATGTAAATTACGCTCCAACTGCGGGACTGCGGTAGCACAAGTTAACTAGGCACAACTGCGGGACTGCGGTAGCAGCTTTCTAAGGTTCAATGTAAGTGAGGGGGTATTCTAGAATCAAGCCAATGTTTGCTTATGTTTGTGCCGCTTCCAGCCGAGAAGAATGTGTGTTAAATATACTTTTACAAATTAGCTTTTACGCTTAAACATTTGCAGTTAATGTGAGAACATTGAGCACGAAATTTGAAGGGTAAAAATTGTGAGCATACGGAAACTGGCGCTGTCACGCAACGTATCAACAAATCGCAGTTTGTACAGGGGACCACTTAGCTGGAATCGGACTTTGACATTATGATATATCTGTCTGTAAAACCTTCTTTGCCGATCAGTTTAGCAATAGACCGGGGTTGAAAGTCAGGTAGTGAAATCATTTATTTTAGGTATATATATTTACGTGACGGCGTCGAACGCACTCTCATAATCTTTGATTACTACTAGTAATTAATTACTAGTGGGAAGATGACCTTTGAGTGCAAGCGGTACATGTATTGGGTTATAGGCAGCCCAAGTTCGCGTCACTAGAGAGCGTGTAATAATTAATTACTAGTGGGATGATGACTTTTGAGTGCAAGCGGTGTTGCGTTACAGGAAGCCGTTGAGAATTTGAACGCGTTACAAGACTTTATATGGGAAATAAAATACCGTCGATTATAAACCCTAAAAAAACGCTCAATTTAACGTTCATTCAATAAAATGAATAAAACTGACTCACCTTTGGTGTATTCTTGTGCGTTTTGGTGCTTATTTTACCGTTTCGGGAATTCCGTGTTTTCACTGTCCGAAGACGAAGTCAAGGCAGCACACTTAGATTTCGACCGTAAGCTCGCGTAGTCAGTTCAGAGGCGGTTTGCGCCTCGAAAATCCATCTTTTCACGCAAAGCTAAGGCCCCATCATTTGCGAACCTCGGTGAATGTTTCGTCGTCAAAAATCCCCACGCACTTGGCTGGAAATGAGCATTTTCTGCTTCCGATTCCACGATAGCTGATGATTTTAACAGCTGATGATTTCGTAAATGGTCACGGAGCTTGGGTCCGAGGTCAAATTAACTCCATCCGATCATGTACAACACTTACCCCATCCCCACAGCGGCTTCTCGAACAGCTCCATTGTTACGAGGGCCGCTGTGGGAATGGGGTAAGTGTTGTGCATGAAATGACTGTACCTCATCGGGTGGAGTTAATTTGACCTCGGACCCAAGCTCCGTGACCATTTACGAAATCATCAGCTATCGTGTAATCGGAAGCCGAAAATGCTCATTTCCAGCCAAGTGCGTGGGGATTTTTGATGACGAAACATTCACCGAGGTTCGCAAATGATGGGACCTTAGCTTTGCGTGAAAAAATCGCGGCTGGGATGGATTTTCGAGGCGCAAACCGCCTCTGAACTGACTACGCGAGCTTACGGTCGAAATCTTAAGTGTGCTGCCTTGACTTCGTCTTAGGACAGTAAAAACACGGAATTCCCGAAACGGTAAAATAAGCACCAAAACGCACAAGAATACACCAGAGGTGAGTCAGTTTTATTCATTTTATTGAATGAACGTTAAATTGAGCGGCTTTTTTAGGGTTTATAATCGACGGTATTTTATTTCCCATACAAAGTCTTATAACGCGTTCAAATTCTCAACGGCTGCCTGTAACCCAATACCGCTTGCACTCAAAGGTCATCTTCCCACTAGTAATTAATTATTACACGCTCTCTAGTGACGCGAACTTGGGCTGCCTATGTTTACACGACAGAAGAAACCGTATCGTTTTGAAAACACTCCACTTTTGGCAGCGTTTTCAAATCGACCCGGTTTCGGTAACAGTCTCTATCGGTGTCGTGTAAACAGGAGGCGTAACCGCATCGAAAACGATGCTGTTGCAAATGAAACCAAGTTTGTGTAAACGCTGCCTCAGTTGGGATCGGCGTGTGGGATCGTGGGATCGGCGTTCAAGTTTACCGAGAGAGCCTGGAGAGAGGCAAAATGCAAACGGTAAACACGTTTTCCGTTTGGAAATTCCATTTGGGAATTTTGGACTACCTTTCAAGAAATCCCGTTTTCTCCGAAAATTTTCCGTTTGGGACGACCAAAATAGGCTTGCAATTTACATTCCAACCGAAATTTCCGGATTTTCTTGGTAAATGGTAAACAACCGAAACCTTCCTAAAATGTTCCTCAGAAACATTGATTTTGTTTCGTAGGTGGGATATCGTGGGATATGCATTTGTGCTCTAGCGAGTCAAAATGCGGGTGCTTAGCAAGAGTATGGTTACCCTGGGTACTAGACGGTTTTTTTTTCTTTGGCGTGATCTCTATGAGCGGCAAAGCCACGATACCGGACCTCGAAGCCGTCGTGGTGAGGAAAGGAAAGGGAGCTTAAGCACGCGCATTTTTAATACGCGGACGGCAACCGGAAGTGAGCTGTTTTCCCTTTAACTTGTCTTCACACATCCACATTTACATTGCTGAGTA
>OX421452.1:33303980-33311480 GCA_949126865.1 Montipora capitata | reverse complement strand
TAATTCATTTTCCTTGCTTTTTCACCTGCCTTGATACAAAAATGCCTCTTTTAAAGGAACAAGGCGCCAGGGAGGATGTGTTGCGTAAGTGATGGAGCGACTGAAGCTGTCGATTATAGGTTGAGAAAGAACATACAGTGAATATGAAAAATTTACATTGTTTATCGAAGAGAAGTTCTTTCGAGACGTCCCACTGGCATTGAATAGGCCAGGAAACAAGCAAGTTTTGAAGATTCTGCCGAAAGGCAGATGAATATTGCGCTTCAGGTCGACAACTGATGATATGTTCGGCTTGAGTTTAAAAGTTTTTCCACCGTGTTTTCGCAGTTTAAACATACCTTGGACTTCCGAATGATGTAATTTCATGACACCCAAAATGCCCAAAAAGTAGAACGAAACAATGCAATAGCAACTTAAAACTGTTGAAAAACATAAAAGAAATGCAGCAAAAGGAAAGAGAAGCATGGATGGACACAAATCATCGGACAAGATTGAAACGGATTGCATTTGGGTAATCCTGAAAAAAAAAAAAATACGGCCCGACGTTTTCAAAACGAAATTGCAGCGTTGACACTGATTTTAAAAGTTTTTAAAAAGTAAAACGTTTCCATCACTTTGGTGACCTTCATCAGTTACGTATGCAAATATGACTAACGATGGTAAAATATGCATAACGCGTGTGCCCAAAAACGTTCTAAAAATTCTTGAGATTGAGGTACAGTCGTGGAAACTCAACGTGTTCGTTGATTGAGTTCTCTTCCTTATTAGAATACCACGCTTCCAAAAACAACCGCTGGTTCCATTGGGGACAGATGTGAAGAACTGACACGTTTTCAAAATCAAAGCTGTGGCCAGTTTTTTGGGAACGTTGGGCCAGTTGAGGGTTTTTGTCAAAACACGCGGCGGCTTTATAATGTTCTTTGGTTCTGGTTTTTAAGGCGCGTGATGTCTGGCCGATGTACACTGCAGTGCACTCGTTGCATTCGATCTTGTAAACAGTGCCCCTTGTGTCCTCTTTCTTTTGTGGATCTTTCGGTCTTCTGAAAAAAGAGCCGACGATGCGGACGGGTTTGTGCGCCACTTTGATGTTGTGTTGGTTTAGCACTCTTGCAATTTTCTCAGAGGCGCCTTTAGCGTAGGGAAGTACGACCAAATTACGCGTGACTGCCTGGTCCCCCTGTCTTTCGCGTGGTTTACGTGATTTACAACTGTCAATGAACCGTGCCGGATAGCCATTGGCTTTAAGCGTTGCGGTTACACGCTGTACGTCGGCGGTCTTTTCTTCGTCTGTGGACGGAATAGAGGTGGCCCCATCTAACAAAGTCCGTGCAACGGCGAGTTTGTGTTGAATATGATGATGCGAGTCGAAATCTAGGTATTTGTCTATATTTGTGGGCTTACGGTATACAGTAACAACGATCGAACCATCGGTCCGTCTAGTGGTTTTTGTGTCCAGAAAAGAGATAGCGCCTTCTTGCTCAGCCTCGTAGGTGAATTGGACGTGTGGGTCAATCATATTCAGGTGGGCATGGAACTCTTCTATGAATTACTTATGGATGCAGGCGTGACCATCGTCGACGTACCGGTACTACCATTTAGGTGGGTGAGGGGCGGTTACGAGTGCCCTCTCTTCGATGTGCTCCATAACTAAATTCGCTAGAATGGCACTCATGGGAGAGCCCATAGGGCACCCGAAAACTTGTTGGTAGTGGGTGCTTGGAAGGTGAAGTAGACGTTATTAAGCACGAACTCCAACAGTCGCATTACCTTGTCAGAAGACAAGTTTGTTCTGTCACAGAGTGAAGAATCCTCATGAAGTCCTTCACTTGTTATTCTCAAAGCCAAGTGGGTGGGTATGCAGGTCAACAGTAATACGACATCGAAAGACGCGAAAATCTCATCAGGTTCTAGAGTTTGTTCCCGTATTTTCTCGGCGAAAACTCTACTGTTTTTAACAGAATACCTGTTGTTCTGGAGGGGTGAGATGATCCCCACGAGATGTTTGAAAAGCTCACATGTTGAAGAGCCAATAGAGCTAGTTATGGGTCTGAGCGGGACATCAGGTTTGTGGATTTTTGGTAAGCCGTAGAAAGACGCTGGTGTGCAATCTGTACTACGTAAACGGTAGTACTGTTTGTTGTGAAGATGCTCCTTGTCGGAGCCATGCTCAGTTGTACAAGTATGGATCTCCTGGAGTAGTTTGTTAAGCTCTTTCTCTGTGCTAGCCGTTGGATTTCTGCGGTCACGCCAAAACGCAGACTGCAGACTGTGCAGACCGTGCAGACCAGGGGTAAAATATGGCGTTACCCTCATTATTATTGAGAGTTAACCGCAAACAGGCTAACCTGAATGTTATGAGGCTATCAGGAAAGCCAATAAGAGACTATACTTCCTGGTTCTTCTCAAGAGAGCGGGAGTGAGCCCTCGTGACATTATAAACTTTTATTGCACTGTTGTTAGACCAGTTCTCGAATATTTTTCGCCTATTTTCCATCATGCTTTGCCCGAGTATCTTATCAATGATATCGAGCGAGTACAGAAGAGGGCGATAAGCATCATTTACCTGATTGTTCCTATAGTCTGTGCTTAAGTACCTATGCTAGACACTTTGCGGCCTCTGCGCGAGGAACAGTGCTTTAAGTTGTTTAATGTAATCTCTGATAACCACAAACTATCCCACTTACTTCCTCCCAATCATGTAAACCATGATTATAACCTACGGAGAAATAGAAAGTACGACCTCCCTGATGTTCGCACCAAACGTTTTCAGCGGTCATTCATTCCGGCCATGTGCCGATTAGCCAACAACACTGTGTAAATATGTCTTCGATTAGCTATCTGTTATTGTTCTGACTTCTGGTTTTTTAGCATTTTGTAGTATTTTAAATACATTTAAATTAGTCATACTCATGTATTTTAGCATAGTATGTATAGTGTAACATTCTAAAATTTGTAAAGTATTATGCAATTCAGCCTTTTGGTTGCGAAGTAATATTTTTATTAAACTATCTATCTATCTTTCTCCATCTATTTAGGTCTAATTAGGCTAACCGAAAGTTATTTAGGCCTAATTCAGACTAACCGAATTTTCATTTTACAGACGGTCTGCACAGTCTGCAGTCTGCCCTTTTCAGTGTCCCGGATTTCTGCGTCCATCCGTTATTCTTTTATAGGTGTTCTCGCCTTGTAAATGTTCCATGATCTTATCAGAATAATCACTGGTATTCATCACTACCACACACCGGCCCTTGTCCGCTGCGAGGATTGTGACAGAGGGATCTTCAGCGAGGCTTTTTAAAGCTTTCTCCTGTGCTGTCGTGATGTTACGGCGTTTAGGAGGACGCCAACCGCTCGTTACAGAGACGCGTACGATATCTTTCTCTGCGCCAGGGAGGTGTCCTATCGATCAATCGATCGATCAACCGATCAATCGATCACCGATCTTTCGATCACCAAAGTGATGGAAACGTTTTGAAAACGTCGGGCCGTATTTTTTTTTTTTTCAGGATTACCCAAATGCAATCCGTTTCAATCTTGTCCGATGATTTGTGTCCATCCATGCTTCTCTTTCCTTTTGCTGAATTTCTTTTATGTTTTTCAACAGTTTTAAGTTGCTATTGCATTGTTTCGTTCTACTTTTTGGGCATTTTGGGTGTCATGAAATTACATCATTCGGAAGTCCAAGGTATGTTTAAACTGCGAAAACACGGTGGAAAAACTTTTAAACTCAAGCCGAACATATCATCAGTTGTCGACCTGAAGCGCAATATTCATCTGCCTTTCGGCAGAATCTTCAAAACTTGCTTGTTTCCTGGCCTATTCAATGCCAGTGGGACGTCTCGAAAGAACTTTTCTTCGATAAACAATGTAAATTTTTCATATTCACTGTATGTTCTTTCTCAACCTATAATCGACAGCTTCAGTCGCTCATCACTTACGCAACACATCCTCCCTGGCGCCTTGTTCCTTTAAAAGAGGCATTTTTGTATCAAGGCAGGTGAAAAAGCAAGGAAAATGAATTAAACAAGTTTTAAGTTCCCTTTATTGTAATGTGGACTGCCTTAGCTTGATGATGATGCTTGCCATCACCATGTTCAAGACGGTCTTTATATCCAGAATAACAAGGTCAGATCCTTTTTACAGTTTACATTTCCTCAGAGTTAAATACTTGAGTGTGGGAATTATAGCAGAGCGTACAAGGAGTGGGTAAGTTGTTGTAGTTCTCGCGATTTGTGGATACTTCTGGTTTCCGGATTCCGGATTCCGGTGTCCGGTTTTCAGGGCTGCCCTCTCCTCAACTTCGTTCCCAGGGTTCTCTCTTACTCTTTCCCTGGGAACAAGGTTGCCCACTCCTCACTCTTTAAATCCAGCGGTATTCTTGTATTCATGTAAGAAGTGCACGAATCTCGATGTATATATCAGAAATCTTCATTTTTTATATAAATAATGATGAAATACCAGGATTTCTCCTTTACTAAAAACTCATATCTTCACCGCGCACAGTGAACATATCATTTTTATCTTTCACATGTGAGGATATAGGTGTCGTCATGGTAACGAAAACGATTAGCCAATAAAATGCGAGCTTCGTCTTCATTGTAAGATACTTTTGTGCTTCAGTATAATGCTTCTCTACTACATTAACATTTTTATTGCAAAATTTTACATTATCATGATTTGCTTTCCATAACTTTCATATCTTGTTTTATGTTACACAACATGCGTGTTTTAGCGGTTGGTGACCACTTTTTCGTCATTTTGAAAATGAAAAAAACAAGTTGTTTTAAATCTGGACATTTCATCAATATCTATATAATAAACAGAACATTACATTACCGCTTGGGGATACGAATTTTATCTTCTCGTGCTGAACGTATCTCACTCGTTCGCTTCGCTCACTCGTGAGAGATAATTTCAGCACTCGAAGATAAAATTCGTATCCCCGCGCGGCCATGTAATATCCTCTATGTATGTATATCACGAATGATGTAGATCTATAAGACACGGACGTTAGCAGTCATACTGTGTACGGTATCACGCATCTTGATGTGTTTAAAACTCGATGGAAAGTATCACGAATCATAATGTATATTTATCTGGAAACTTGATGTACATATTGCTAAAGCAATCTTGATGCAAATATATCAGATAATCTTGATGTAAGTGTAGCATCGTTAAACATGTAAATATGACCTTTGATATGTATATGGCGAATGTATGTATAACAGTTTCGATGTACATGTATAAGCACTTGATACATGTATGCCATTCTTATTGTGTAAATAGCACATCTTCATGTTTTGTCCATTTTTAACAAGCATATTTTGATATGATTGTGATATTTTGATATTACCATGATATTCTAATATCACCATGATATCCATGATATCTTGATATTTTGATATTATTATGATATTCTGATCTTCCAATATCACCATGATGTCTTGATATTTTGATATCACGGTGATACTCTCATATTCTTATGAGCATGATATCTTGATATTTTGATATTATCATGATATTCTCATACTCCAATATCACCATGACATCTTGATAAATGATTTTCATATTATCATGATATTCTCATATTCCAATATCTGCATGACACATCAATATAGGATATACCTCGTACTTTATTCCTTGAGCCGAAACAAGCACGTTACACCTGAATATGTATGTATATATATTCATTCATTCATTCATTCATTCATTGTATATCTCGTTCTTTCATTCAAATTTTAGCTTTCATTTTGCGGTTCGGTTAACCACACTTTTCATGAGATCGTGTGAAGAAGAAAGCACTCGTTTAGTGATTAAGCCTAAGCGCTCGCTTCAGTGATTAGGCCTAAGCATTTTCGTAAAATGTTAGCTTTCATTTTGCGGTTCGGTTAACTACACTTTTCACGAGATCCTGTGAAGAAGAAAGCACTCGTTTACTGATTAAGTCTAAGCGCTCGCTCCTAAGCATTCTCGTAAAATTTTAGCTTTCATTTTGCGGTTCGGTTAACTACACTTTTCATGAGATCGTGTAGAGAAGAAAGCACTCGTTTACTGATTAAGCCCAAGCGCTCGCTTCAGTGACTAGGCCTAAGCATTCTCGTAAAATGTTTGCTTTCATTTTGTGGTTCGGTTGACTACACTTTTCACGAGATCGTGTGAAGAAGAAAGCACTCGTTTACAGATTAAGACTGCAGGGCCACTTTTAACCATGGTCCAAACGAGACGGCTCGTTTCGCTCAGCAGTGGGAATAATTTGTTTTGCGTTAAGTGTTGGGTTCATATATTTAGCGGCTCGTTTGGCTTGTCTGGCTCGCCAGTGGATGTAAGAACGAGGAATAATTTGTATTGCGTTAAGTGCTGGGTTCATATATTTAGCGGCTCGTCTGGCTCGGCAGTGGATCAAAGAACCAATTATAAGTCTTTTTGGTCAAGGGTTGGGTTCATATATTTAGCGGCTCGTTTGGCTCTTCTGGCTCGGCAGTGGATGTAAGAACGAGGAATAATTTGTATGATGTTTAGTCTTGGGTGGCTCGTTTGGCTCGTTTGGCTCGGCAGTTGATGAAAGAACGAGGAATGAGTTGTATGCATGTGAAGTCTTGGGTTCATATATTTAGCGGCTCGTTTGGCTCCGGGCAGTGGATGAAAAAACGAGGAATGGTTTGTATGACGTTTAGTCTTGGGTTCCTATATTTAGCGGCTCGTTTGGCTCGGTAGTGGATCAAAGAACGCTATATTCCTCACAAGATCTCGAGAAAAGTGTAGTTAACCGAACCGTAAAATGAAAGCTAAAATTTTAACAGACTGCTTAGGCCTAATCACTGAAACGAGCGCTTAGGCTTAATCAGTACACGAGTGTTTATTCTTCACAGGACCTCGTAAAAAGTGTAGTTAACCTAACCGTAAAATGAAAGCTAAAATTTTAAAAGAGTGCTTAGGCCTAATCACTGAAACAAGCCCTTAGGCTTATAATTAATCGGTAAATCAGTGCTATATTGTTCACACGAGACTTAACGTCATACAAATTATTCGCCTTTCTTTCATCCACTACCGAGCCAAACGAGCCATCGCATTGACATAAAGAGCGTATGAGCCTGTGAAAAAAATTATTCCTCGTTCTTACATGCACTGGCGAGCCAGACGAACCAAACTAGCCGCTAAATATATGAACCCAACACTTAACGGAAAACAATTTTTCCCACTGCCGAGCCAAACGAGCGTCTCGTTTGGTCCATGGTTAAAAGTGGCCCTGTATGAGGTTGCCTATTTACCGAGTTAGGATTCCGAGTTGGATTTTCGAGTTGGATTTTCGAGTTCAGAGGATTTTCGAGTAATTGGATTTTCGAGTTAGGATTTTCGAGTTGAATTTTCGAGTTGGTCAGTGTAAACTGCAGATTGCAGATCAGGGATAAAATACAGACCAAGGTTATAATGTAACCGTTGAAAAGCCCAAACCCTTTTGAAGTCAATAAGCCTAAGGTTAGCACTTCTAAGGGGTTTGGG
>OX421452.1:33288980-33298980 GCA_949126865.1 Montipora capitata | reverse complement strand
TCACGGGAGTAGCTAATGAAAAAGGAGTCTTCGGGTTACCTGTTGTCTTGTCTCTTATAAACATAAAGACAGCGACACGTTCAAAGTTTTCTTACTAGCTTATTCCAGAATGTCTGCAAACGCTTTCTGTGTACTGCTCAATTAATACTCAGTAACTCACATGTACTAGGTTACTAAGTATACGCCGGTCACTTGTCGAAATTACGAAACCATTGTCAATTTCTGATAATAAACCGCATCTTAAGTGGCAACCTCTAGAAATGAACTCCTGGAGCAAATGAAACGATTTCTGTCACTTTTAATTCATTCCCTTATTCCCTTTATAATTCACATTTTTGAGCTACCTTTCAGTGTGCCAAGCACGTAGGCAGTGAACATGACTAACCCGTACGCGAAAATAGCGAGACAGAGTGAAGGAAAGTGGGCTCTTTTTCATAAGGGTCTCATCCATGCAATTTGATTATTCAGATTTGTTTTCCGCCGAAGTTTACTCATTTTTAGAAAACAAGGCAAAGTCCATTGGCTACCTCCTTCCCTCAATTTTGACCAGCACCGCCGTTGCACTTGGAAGTCATGGTGCACAACAAATGGTTGGTCTTCCAGGAACTGGCAAGTCTCCTGCAAAGTGAAAAGATCATCAATCCGTTACGCGAGAATACTGAAATCGGCAAGGAGATTCTGATCAGCAGGTCAACCTCGTCAGGTCTTGTAAAACTACTTGCTAAACATGGAAAATCTTTTGTTTGTTCCCCGGAAATCTATGACTTTTTGATCCCGCTACTGAAAAATGATGATGAAACAGCATCAGGGGACATGCAGCTTCTATGCAACTCTTCAGTGAAGAGCCCGCAACTTACCACTTCGCGACGGAGAGCGCGCAAGATATTGAACCGAATACGCCTTTCTGCCTCCTTGGAGCCACCCAGCTTCAGAACCCTGCCAAGATCATATACAGAATGGACTAAGGCCATGGCCTTTTAGATCGATTCCTTGTCGCGATTTCGTTGGCACTCAGACCGACGCCAGAGCAGCTTGACGATGCCCATAGACGCCTCAACGAGATGGCCTTCAATGATTTGCAATCGTTATTCGACGCCATATTTGTTGCCCACACAAACATTCAAACATTATTAGAGTTTACCAACTCGATGAACAGTGCGTAACAATTCACCGAGATTTACAGCGGGACTTCGCAGCAGAGGTGAGTGAAGAAATTTTGCATGGAAACTTGCTCCCCAAATCAAAGAAAACGGAAATTATACCCAAAGTAGCCGTTTGCCTGTCAGTGTTATCACACTTCATTGCGCAGAAGCTCCACCGCGACACTCGAAATACCGAATTTCCTGAAAACATTACCCCACAATTTTACAGAGCCTCGTGGAACACATAGAATCGCAGAAGGAAATGTTTGTCGACTTCTTAAAGTCCATAACTGAAGTTACCCATGAAACGGTAAAGACGCAGCCACTCCACTTGCTACCGACATTAAAACTGCTATTGTGCTGTTTCCCGGGCCATTAGTTACGTACCGAGCATTCAAAAAGTATGGAGCAAGGGCCATGCGCTCAGTAGCACGTCCTGAATTTGAAACCTGTGCAGCAAACTCAAGTCAATTTGGAGACTGTCAAAGTGAAAGTGCCCGTTGTGCCAAACAAGTGGGATTGCTAGTGAAGAGAATGCCAAGCATCTGGCCCGCCAACGCAGGTTTTACAGAAGAAGATTTTCATGATAAGAAAAACGCGCCACTAAATGTGTTGATCACTAGTAAAATTCTACAAGTATTGAGTTCTGCTGGCCATTATAATGCCGAATAATTAAGGAACAGACTGAACTTGTGAGCGAACAATGTTGTTGTTTTTCTAGTTAAGACTTCGGATCGGATAAACTTATTGACCTTTCTTACATCTCGTTTCACTTATTGTTATGGTATATTCATTGTGCATGATTGAATCAAAATAAGATGTTCGGAAATCGTGATCTAGTTTTTTACACCTCGTTTTCAGTTATTATTATGGTATTTTCATTATGCACGATTGATTCAAAATAAGATGTTCAGAAATATTGTGCTCTTGTTTCTGTTAAATTTATGAACCCAAGACTTCACGTGCATACAAATTATTCCACGTTCTTTTATCCACTACCGAGCCAAACGAGCCAAACGAGCGGCTAAATATATGAACCCAAGACAAACGTCATACAAATTATTCCTCGTCGTTTCTTCCACTGCAGAGCCAAACGAGCCAAACGAGCCGCTAAATATATGAACCCAAGACGAGTTATTTCTCGTTTTTTTATCCACTGCCGAACCAAACGAACCACTAAACAAAATTGCCTTGATTCTGGCCCTCCATTCTGAAGTTGCTCCACGCCGACATTAAATTTAAAATTTATCTTCCATATCCGGCAAAAATCTGATGCTTCGATCGCTTTTAGTTTTCGATCTCTCATCTTCACCGCCTTCTTCGGAGTATCCTACGCTCATTGAACGATTTTCTTTTCGTAGAATTCTCGTGTATGAAATATTTTCTCGCACGTGACGCCTACTGAAATTTAAGTGCTTGATAACAAATCGAGAAAAAGGGCGGAGGTGAGCTATCAACAGGTTAATTACTTAATTAGATTGACGGTAAGTGGGTGGGGAAATTCTGAAAGCGTTGGTTACAGCAACGGGTGCAGTCCCTTCTTTCTCTCCTCTTCCCAAGCCTCCCTAGGTCATTTTTTTATTTGTTTATGTGACAAAACACGACTGCCTCGGAAAAGCGGGTCGCTCGACTGATTTATGAAGGGCCTGCTCGCAATCTTGTTGTCTGCCTGTCAGTGGCCTTTTGTCTTTGCTATAAGGAATCGCTGACGTCACCGTTAACACTTCCTTTTGTTTGCATACGAATACGGGGCGAAAGGTATCATGTTGTCAACGAATTGGGCTTCAAAACGTCAAAGAACTTGTTCAACTTTGTCATATTTGTTAATCAGCAAAAGTTTACCCATCAAAAGCTGATGTCCATAAATTATTTGTAAAATGTCTTTCACCCTCGACGTCCACTTGACGCCACGTTGCCATGACTGCGAAATATTTGGTTCTAAATAAAACCAAGAGAGAATATTAAATCAGTCATAGTTGAATGGACTTGTCACGATATACTTAGGACTGTGCTGTGTGTACTTGCAAATATACCTATTTCCAAACTCCCGTACGTACGGCGATTAGAAATCACACTCTTCTCTCTACTTCTCTGAAGGCGCGCTAGACCACTCTTTGCTCACAATATAAGTTGTAGCAAATTCTTTTCGCCCGCGATGATTGAACCTCACATCTGAAAGTATTTGATAAAGTGGACAGACGATTTTTCCTTGAGAACGGGAAGCTTTAAAGGTAAGGAGAATTGTCTAAGTTATTTTTAGATCTTGCTCCGGTCTCGTGTGTTTCACTGGATGTAAGCCTTTAATATTGCATCGAACGAATACTCCAATGGATCTGTTTTTCTTGCGAACCAGTTTGTTCAGTCGTTCCAAAAGATTTTGTGAATTGAACCAGTGTTTTCAACTGGCCATTGTGTCAAACATTTTGCGAATCGAACCAGTGTGTTCAATCGGCCATTGTGTCAAGCATTTTGGCTTATCAATAGAATGTTTTCACATGACGCCATCAAATTGTAAAATCAAAGCTGCGAGGTTTTCTGATTTTTTAATCCATACCAGGTAAAAAATTTCTTAAAAGTAAATCTTTTACCAGTTTTAGGCACCGTAGCGTTTTTCGTTTTGAGAATGACAGCATTTGGAATTTTCAAATTTCGCCTTGCGTGACACCAAGACAGTAACTGAGACCATCATCACCATCATCATCATGACTTTATTATAGTGTCAAAGTAAAATATTTAGCCAAGGGTAAAATGAATCCCTCTACTAATTGGGGACACTAAGATAAGATCATCTTAGGTTTACAGCTGTCAAGAGCTAACCTAGCCTGCGTGGCCGGCGTAATCGGGGAAGGGGAAGGGGAGCAAGGGGGATTAGGGAGAGGGGAGAGGGAACGCCTGCCACAAGAACCCCATTCGCTTCATTTCTGCGTTCGCTGGCAAACGCAAATTTCTGATTGGCTAATTTTTGACAGTAAGTCTCTTGAGAAAGCAATTTAATCCCCCTTACTGCTAGCCTGATTCTCAGACGGTCCAGGTCGCTCGTGTCACGCACTCTACTCCCTTCCCTGTCTGATGTACTTGGTAGGAAAGCGTGTTCCTGACGTCATATAGATTGTCTAATTTCCACCAATAACAGGGAATGTTACACTTTCACAAACCTGAGGAATGTGCCTCTGTGAAAACAACAGGTCGGAAGCTGCCGGAAATCTTGATGTAGATGTTGACTGTGCTTTGGAGAAAGTTTGCCGCGTGTTTGGGGTTTCTAAGCTTTTCCCTCATCAGAAAAACGCGATAAAGGCTTTTACCTCCAGGAAAGATGTCTTGGTAAACTTGCCAACGGGGTTTGACAAGTCGCTCATATTCCACATTGCTCCAGTGGTTCACGCTGAACTTTCCAAATTCAACAACACTTTTGCTTGCAAAGCCAGTAATTATTATTTCGCCATTAGTGAGCTTAATAGAAGACCACAAAAATTCCCTACGGGCATTATGTATTAAAACTGGCTCCGTTGACGAGGACAACCTTGCGATCGAGCATGAAAATAACATGACAGTGAAAGAACTATTCTCTTCTGGCTCAGTAAATGTGAGTATTTTCCCCAGAAGTCATACTTGTAAATATTCACAAAGACTCACGTTGCCTCCAGACTAAAAAAAATGTTGAACTTTTGGTTTTCGAACAGATCAAGAACTAAAAGATTACCTGTACTTGTTGCATTGGAATGGTTGCTGATGAGCTTTGTGCAACTTCTGTATCTGTTCAACAAGCACTGTTACTTCATCAGTGTTAAATATGTATTTCTCCAAATACTCCACACAGAGGTCTGTAAGCCACTTTCGTCTCTCAGACCTAGCCTCCTTTTCACTGGGAACATCACAATTGGGATTATCTGGTAAAAAACACACAATAATTTCTTTTCGGATTGCAGTTTACCAATTTCTGTGTTGTGACATAAATTTCTGTATTTGTATCATAGGTCATGCACATGATATTATGGTGAAATATCAAGTGATCATCTAGTGAAATACAAACCTGTGTGGTTTTAAATTTATTTAGATCCAACAAGAATGTTTAAAAAAATGTCCATTTGGTAACTTGATCCCTTCTTTTTTTGAAAATTAATTTTTAGAGTAGCCTTCCAAAAAATTATCTCCCTATAAGCTACACAAAAAGGACATACCATCTACTTTATTCATTCCAAGCATTTGCATGAAGGAAGCACAAATGTGTGCTTCCACTTCTCGTTCCTGGAACTCCTTATACTCATTGTAGTGATTGTGCACCCCTTTTGAAGCATTGCTTTTGCCTGTTCTGTTCATGCTTGCACGACTAGTTCCAACTTCAGCTGACGAACAATCTTTGACAAACATGGAACTCTCCAACTATATGAAATTAGAATAGCTTTTGATTAGGTTAGATTAGAAAATATCAGATATGATTGGATAAAAACAGATCTTTGTACTTTTTGTGGTATATATAATTGGAAGAGAGATGGGGAGCAAGAAAAAGTGCACATGCCAGACAGGCTACCTATACTTGTAAAACCACTCAGTCGTGTCAATTAATTTACTTCCCAGCGTCTCTCACAACTATTCTACCCAAACTTGCAAATAATATAAAAACGTTTTTCACCATCAACAAATACCAGAAAACCTGTCTTTTAGTAGGTCGAGGGTCTGAAATCAGGTGGCTGACATGAAAGGCCTAAAAGAATTTGTAATTGCTACATCATATTTTCATACAAGTGAACACTACCTCATATAAATTTACTTTAGCATGCCAGTCAGCTGCTTCAGGCTGTATCCCTTCCAGTCTCTCAATTTTGGTTAGACCATCCTGGAATGTCCACTGCGAGTTGCGAGCTCTTTCTTCGAAAAGCTGGTCTCCGTGAAGGGGAACAGATTGTAGAACTTCCTTCTGACCTCCGGGGGTGGTTTTGCATGGCACAAACTTCTCCTGGTTATTGATGATTAGTTGAGCCATCTCAGCAGCAATATTAGGATTTTTGAACTGCAACCCTAAACAGCACATGAGATAAAGAAAGAAAAAATGCTCAAAATTGAATTACTTGTGTAATTTTAACTCCATAAGTATGCTGGGAAATGGGTATAGTGTAGAATGAGTGAGGTAAAAAAAGCTTAACCATGTGAGAGGAAAAGTGAAATATCTACTTACAGATGCAGATTTCTCTGACATTTCAGCAGTGTAGGGATGAGGTATGTGATGAACCACAACATACTCCAAATGCTTGAATGGTTGAAGAAACTTGCATACCACCCTACTGACGAGGACTGCCCAACGACTCTTGAGTCGCTGCTGCACATCTTGCAGTCTGGTAGAAGTTCTATCAGTTGGATATCTTTAATCTTTTTCTGAGGCTTCTGTGGTACTGTAAGATCACTTTGTACCCTGTCCATAACTGCAAATTGATGTGTCCAATGCACTGATTTGTTTGTCTGCTCTTTGGACTGGATCCTTGCGTAGGTCATGTGATCTACATTATCACCCACAATTCTGTAAGAAAGCAAATTAATGAACAAGTTTTGCCTAGCATCCTACATGTATACGTTCTACTAGAGACTTAATGACACTGTACTCCCTGAATATTATTTGCCTCAGGCACTGTTCATGGATGTACAATGTATAAAGAAAAGAGTCTTCTCCAGAGATTTTGGCTAATTTTGATATTCAATTTAATTAAGTATTCAAAATTTGGTAACTTTATTTCACCTAGATGAATGGTGATCATGAATTAATTTTACCAATTCCCGAGGGTGTGTCTGGGGGAGGGATAGTAATAATTTTAATATTGATTGAAACCGACATGCATTATTTGCCCTAACTTTTACACTTACTTGTAACTAGGTATCTTCTGGTTTTGAAGCTCGGCAATAGCTTCTTTCAGCACTTCACTGTTTAACGAATCCTCGTTCCTTCGTTTCCTTACGACTTGCAAAAGATCGGTACAGTACTTGAAGACAATGGGGTCGAAGTCGGGGTAGCTTCTCAAAGTTGTTTCGTCGAAGTCTATGTTCACTATAAATTCCATTCCCTGCTCTCCCACGCCAGTGACTGGGACTTGCTCAGCTTGAACACTGTTGAGCAAACGCAATGCACCAATAGTTTTTTCGATGTTTGTTTTCCAAAAAGAACATTTGAAATTCTCGCCCACTTGCCGCTGGAAGTTAACGACGCTCTGTGGTGACATACACACACCTAAACGATTCAGACGAAGAATATCGTTGTGCTTAACTCCACTGTGAAACAGAATCGTTGGCAGGCGATAAGCGTATGTATGCAGACAACTGCTCATTTCTGAAGCGGCCCAAGGAAGCTGTAGCTAAGGCCATTACATTAGTAGATTTTGTGAGTTTGTCATTCTGGCTTTTAGCTTTTGTTATTCCACAAGAGCCTTTCATACACATGTACAAGCATGCCAAACTGGACAAAACACACTGATTTCGTATACGAAGATCCTGTTGCTGAAAGCAGCCACCTCTTCTGGTTTTCTACCCTTGAGAATCGTGTCAGATTTACTTAGCGCCAATGTTAAAGAGACAGGAACGTCACAACGAATGAACTCTAACAGCTTTGAAGAAATCGCTCTCACAACAAGATGGATGCGAAGATCACACGAGGCCAATCTCGTTCCCAGAGTCTTCGTTCCCCTTGACCAGCGGGTCGGGTTACGAGAGACTCTGGGATAATCCGTTTTCAAATGACAAGACACCATTGCGCAGGCGTAGGCGTAACGCCAAAATGGCGGAGAGAGTGGAGGATTTGTTTCACGATGGCATGCAATTTTCTTTAGCAAAATTAGGATATCCCAACCTAGAACTGAAAAAGGAACAATATGACGTGTTGGAGCGAAATGCCTGGACAAAAATCTGTGCTGAAAGTTAGCAACGGGCTGTGTTGTCAAGTGTTGCCTGGGATTTTCGATTAGAATTTGTGTAACGTGGAAATGTAAAGCAGATTGTGTCGCTGCTGAATGCACTGATCCGGGATTTAGTTTCAAATGTTAAAAGACTGTCTTTGTTTTGTATCGTGGAAGATGAAAGAGAGCGAAACACCAGACTCTAACACGAGATCCTTTCCAAAAGAATAAATCATTCTTTTAATCATAAAACTATGTCTTGTTGAAGGATCTTTCAAGTTAGATTCTTCGTCACCAGAGAAGGTTTAGGATTCTTTTCAAAAGAAGATGAGTTTTTTGGGTAACAGTTTCCTTGCTGTTCTAAAGAAGTAGAGGTCTTGAGGGAAGTATCATTTTGCTGCTTTTCATTATTTTGTATATACAGAAAATGACTGTTTTCCACCAAATAATGAGAATTCTTGAATAGAGATGTATACCTCTAGTTGGATAAACATGTTGATTTTTAGAATAATATTCTTCCATGAACATATAATGTGCTTTCCAAATTTAGGAAATATATATACAGTGTACATACATACATACACAAGGCAATACATACAAGCCATAATCACAAAAACGACTCTGTTAAATTTCAGTAAAATAATTAATGTTGCAGAACAAATATAAGTTTCTGAAACTTAAACGCCTAAAAACCGTAATGATTTTGAAAAATCTATGCGGCATGAAAAAATCAGCCAAACTATTTAGCGAATGAGATAAGTCCCTGGAAATTAAAACAGCTTGTAAGCACAAACTAACATGCAAAAGAAATTCTCTTGAGGGGATGGTGTAGATCTTAAAGTGAGTGAAATTAAATAAATGAAAAGTGTTACACAAAAACAATTTTTGTAATTAAAATCTATCACTGTCCATTTTCCTTATATCACTTCTATCCCAACAAAAAAATTTAGCCGATCTGGAACTAATTCAAAGCATACACCCAAAAAAACAGCATTAAACAGGGCTGTCATTAAATTTTCACCTGCAATATATCAAAAACTGATTCTAGTTTTCATTTCCTTCACAATGTGAGCTCAGGGTTAACAACTGGTACAGGTGAATGTCCTTTATGGCAGCCCTGTGAAAACTTTCCAGTGTGACAATTTAATTGACCACATTAGTAATAGTACAAATTACTACATAACATAACATGGTATGAGTTAATTGCCTGACCATTGCCTGACATGGTCATGTTCTGTACTATTTCTCGCCTGTTGTGCGACAAATCAAGAAATGGACTCAGGTGTGTTTACGTATCAGGGTTTCCATTAAGTTTTAAAGTAGAAGGGACCTTGTGACAGAGTGAGCAGGCACCCCTTATATGTAGTGTGGCTTTTTATCTTGAGACCTGCTTTGAGCAGTGGCGGGTACTGTACTCAGTGTTGACGGGTGCTAGTACCCAGGTCCCAGCTTCTAATAAAAGCCCTGCATGTAGGTTAGTTCAAGCTCCTGTGGTGGTGCAACTGATAATACATGTAATAAGAGGCTATTAACTTTAAGCTAAAAGAGTAGAGACACCTTTTCTATACAGGGCGTTTTTTTTGACGAATGCTAAATACATACTCTCAAGAAACTCAGTGCAGACATGTTGGCTTTCTTGGATACTCTAGGTTAACCATGTAATGTACCCCAAACAGAGCAGAAAGACTCTCTTTGTATGAACGTACTTCCAGAAGAACCTCATTGTCAACAATAATGAAAAGGTGTTGTTCATAATCGTCGGTCTCTGGGGACAGCATATGAACATCCCCACTTAAACATGTTTAATTCATATAATCGTTAAAGTAACGTTGTCAAATTCCTTTGGGAGAGCAGAGAGATGCACACCGAAAGGTCAATGAAATTATGTATCAAGCATTATAAAAACTCCAAAAGCCAAAAGTTCTTAAGGTTAAGACTAGCCATCCTTAATGCACTTTATATTCCATTTTTCCATATGAGCAG
>OX421452.1:33276480-33278980 GCA_949126865.1 Montipora capitata | reverse complement strand
AGTTCGGTTTTTTAAATATCCTGCATCCCGTTAATTTCCGCCCTAAATATCCCATATCCCTATAAGTTTTTTACCTAAATCTCCTGTATTCCTGATAACCCCTAATAGGGCCTCGTTGTTTCCACTGGATAATTAAGAATGAGAACTAACCTCTTTCTGTTTTTACAACAAATGACTTCTAGTTAAATTATAGCTTTATCTTTCTGGTAATCTCTCCCCATTTTCCGAAGTTTACCCGTGGATGTAGTTCACTGTAACTGGACAATTTGTGTTAACTGTTTGTGCATCCCACGGATACGCCCTTATAGGCGTCTTGTTCTTACTAAAAAAGCCAAATAGTTGTCTCCTGCCAGTTGGGGGTGCTTAGCCATGTTTTGTTTCGTTTGAAGCATTCCTTGCGCAGCTCTGAGCGTGCATATCCATATGGAAATAGGGTAGATAAAATGATATACGATTCTTTAATTTTCCCGCTGCCTCAAATTTAAACCAACCTTATTAACGTATGAACTTTGCCAGGCAACCCAACTTCGAGTTGAGTCGACGTCTCCAATGTTGGACCTAAAAGACGGCTTCAAAGTACTTTTCCTGCACAAACAAATGAATTGTTTAATTAGACTTTAATTTGTAACAATGAATCATTTTTCCTCTTCCATAGGCCCAATACTACGTCGACTCCAAACAGCGCTGTATATCTTATGTTGATGTTAGTGCACCAATTGATTACATATATCCAAAGAACTGTAGTGAGAAGGCAAGCAAACAGTGGCAAAAATATTCAAGGGGCTCTTCCGCAGTTCTAGAAGGTGAGCAGTCTGAGTAATTTATTCTGCCCATTTCCTGTAGGATGCTAATTTTTTACCATAATATCTGTTCAATATTTTTTACTGACAATCTCTCGGTCTTGCTTTGGTCACGCTTGCCTTTTGAATTACAGGAAATGTATGGCAGAATCGTTTTTTAATAAAGTAATTTCTGCAATAGCCATTCTCTCCAACTTTATTCTGCCGCACCTTTGAGCTCATATCCTCTGTTTTGGAAAATAAAAAAAATGCGTATCATGAACACTTTTCATCGTTTTGAACTTCCACACAAACCTTTATCTTGCCCTGATTAACCATGATGAACACAAAAGCGTGAACTCGTCCATTGGGATTCTAAACTCAAAAACTCCTTAGGGTAGTCTCATATTTATTCTGAGTTAATCGATTTTGTCAGAGTCCCTCAGTAAATTGTCAACTCTAATTCTAAAAAGACTAATTTGCCATTAATGGGAATAAATTTACCATTCCAAAAATCTTTCTTCGACATTTCTGCTTGCTAAAGATCTTCCTTCCTTGTTTTTCAAGCTGCAGAATATTCGTGAAACACTCCAAATTTAGTAAGTAGGTTTTTCTTTAAGTTGAAATTACAGAAATGTGTCAGCCCGACTGAAGTCTCTTCCAACATGTCGAAACTATTAAGTTCCTCTTGTATACCAATGGTCACTAAATGTAGTCTCCCCTGTCGCGATATCAGGTGGGCAGAGCGAGGGACAGATTCTGCGAGGGTATGCAATACACGCGCGCTTGCTCGCATTTTTTCAAAGTTTCTCTGTCCAGTCGGCTAACATTTGTACAGGCTACGGTTTTTATCTCTAGAAACACTTGAGTGTTTCTCCGATTTCCCTATAATTTATTTTGATGAATGAAAAAGGATTGGCTGGACATGGTGTCGAGTTGTTGGGTCTTTGCATTGAAACTTTGTAAGCTTCATTCAGCGATTAAAACATGTCTTAAAGGGGCTAGGTCACGCAATTTTAGGCAATTTCAGCACTGATCGAATGGTCATAGAATTAACTAAAATATCAAAATAACTGTTAAAAACTGTAGAAGAACTCTAACAAAACACAGGGAAGCTAAGAAGGGACATGGATGGACAAAACTGGAGAGGATTGAAATGAGGGGGACATTGCGGTGTATAAGAAACCGCAAAACCGAAGAAAAAATCATCCAAAACCGCAAAACCGCAAAAAAATTCGGCCAAAACCGAAAAGCGCATACAAAATCGATACAATGTGACAAGTGCGGTGTACAGAGCAAAGGAAAGGAAAAAGGAAAGGAACTTTATTTAAGTGTCTAGTCGTTCTAGCGCTGAAGCACTAATTGGGGACACTGTAAATTGAAATTAACAATTAACACAAATCAAGTCAAATGTTGGTTTTGGAGGAGAGGGGAAACCGGAGTACCCGGAGAAAACCACAAACAAACTCAAACCCACATATGACGCCGAGTCTGGGAATCGAACCCGGGCCACATTGGTGGGAAGCGAGTGCTCTCGCCACTGCGCCATCCCTGTGCCATCCCTGCAAACTACACTAACACTTTATTTAATCAAAGTATTTGTGAATGTCATGGACTTGTCTAAAGCCTCATATCTTTTAGTACCTGCTAAAATCATAGGCTTTATTTCTGCCGCTCTCTCGAGCCTGGACTTTGTGGGCTCATTTTCCGTAAAGCAGCTG
>OX421452.1:33256480-33258980 GCA_949126865.1 Montipora capitata | reverse complement strand
GGAGTCTTTCCAACGGGCATTAGATGTGCGGATAAAATTGTTCGGAGAAGATCATGCAAGCACAGCTGACAGTTACCATTCACTCGGGGTGACACAGCATTCGTTAGGTGATTTTACCTCTGCTGTGCAGTCAAACCAGCGGGCATTAAAGGTGTGGATAAAACTGTTCGGGGAAAATCATGCAAGCGCAGCAGATAGTTACGAAGAACTCGGGGTGACACAGCATTCGTTAGGTGATTTTACCTCTGCTCTGCAGTCAAAGCAGCGGGCATTAGATGTGCGGATAAAACTGTTCGGGGAAGATCACAAAAGTACAGCTGATAGTTACCATTTACTCGGGGTGACACAGCATTCGTTAGGTGATTTTACGTCTGCTTTGGAGTCTTTTCAACGGGCATTAGATGTGCGGATAAAGCTGTTCGGAGAAGACCATGCAAGTGCAGCCGATAGTTACTATTTACTCGGGGCGACACAGCATTCGTTAGGTGATTTTACCTCTGCTTTGCAGTCAAAGCAGCGGGCATTAGATGTGCGGATAAAATTGTTCGGAGAAGATCATGCAAGCACAGCTAATAGTTACCATTCACTCGGGGTGACACAGCATTCGTTAGATGATTTTACCTCTGCTCTGAAGTCTGCCCAACGAGCATTAGATGTGCGGATAAAACTGTTCGGAGAAGAAGATGAAAGTGCAGATGACAGTTACTTTTTACTATGTTTGATTCAGAGTTGCGCGTAAGGTCGTTTTCATGAATGGCTAGCTCCTATTTGCTGTTAAGATCGTAATTTGTGAGAGTAAGAGGTCCAAAGAAGGGGAATAAGTCACATAACCACTGGAAGAAGGTCCCCCAATTAGGACTAACGATTTCTGCGAGTTTTGCGAAAATTGGGAAATTTGCGAAAAATCGAAAACGTCGTAAGCAGTGACAACAAGAAGACAAGTCCTCAACTAGGACCCATGATTATTGCAAATTTTTCGAAAACTGCGGAAAAATCGTAAACGGTGAAAATAAGAAGACAAGTCCCCAACTAGGACTCGCGATTCTTGCGAATTTTGCAAAAATTGCGAGATTTACGAAAAATCGCAAAAATCGCAGAACACTGAAAGGCTAGAGAACCCTAGTAGCATTATTGTACGTGTCAATAGACGTTATGATACCAGAATGTAATGCCATACCAGAACAAGGATTTCATTTGAAGTGAAAACCGGAATAGACTTTTTCTTTTCTTTTTCTTTTTTTTTTTTTTTTTGACGAGATCATGTGAAGAACATAGCCCTTGTTTACTGAAAAGCCTAAGTGCTCGTTTCAGTGATTAGGCCTAAGCACTCTTAGCATTCATTTTACGGTTCGGTTAACTACACTTTTTTACGAGATCATGTCAAGAATACAGCACTCGTTACTGATTATAAGCCTAAGCGCTCGTTTCAGAGTAATAAGTAAAGCTATGATCCTTCCAGTTATGAGTTCAATTTCAACCATAAAAACTCAGAACTTTAACAGGGGTTTGAACTCGTTAGCTCGCGATACCGGTGTGAGGTTCTAACCAAGCGAGCTACGAAGCCACTGATGATGGGAGCTGGTCATTTGTGGGTTAAAAGTTCCCGCGATGAATGAAACAACAGAGGAAATGATATATCAAAAAAAAATTTCTTCAACGAGCATTGATCCTAACAATCAATTTTGTCAATCATTTTACAGCAATTTAATCTTTGTGATAACTCCACTGAAGAAACATTTTATATCTTAAGGTGATTTCCTAGTATTGCACTGCGCATCCTGTTCTGCGCATAACGCAGCGTAGGGCACGTTCGTATTCAGGCTTGACTAAGAGTCTTTCTGGTCAAATTTCTCGGCTGAGTTATGTTTTCTTTGTCTCGCAAGTCTCAACTGTTTTTTGTAAACAAAACAATGTTTAAATTTAACCCTAAAGACTCGTAGCCATGCGTGAATATTGATGTATCGAACGTGGCCAAAAACATTTCAAAATGGCGAACTTGCGTGCGGGAACGCTCGGTAGAAAGAAGAATGGCCGTTTTCAGAGCACAGCAGTAAAGAGCAAAACGGGAATTTTTTTAGACTCTCGCAAAACGAAAAGTCGAGTGATAGCCTCGATGATGCTAAATTGTCATGTCAGTCCGAGAGTGAAAGTAAAACCGCACTATGACCGGCTATCGGGGAGGCGTTTTGTCGAGGGGTCGAGCTTGGTTTGCTTTCTGTTTCCTCCTAAACGAGGTTGGTGACCTATCTTTTTTTTTGGCGTAAGTTTATTATCTTACTCCTCCTCTTTGTGCTGTAAAAAAGAATTAAAAAGTTTACGTCAGAAAAAAAAGTTACAGGGAAAAAAAACTATTCGTAGCTATCACTCGTGGACACAAAATGGTCTCCTCGAGATCACGCACCCGAGGAATATTTGTAGTCAGTGCCTTTTTAAGACGTGTGCTTGTGCCATAAAACAAACATTAAATTATTCCTTTCGAGCAATGCAATACACCTGTTTT
>OX421452.1:33218980-33251480 GCA_949126865.1 Montipora capitata | reverse complement strand
AATGTTCAACGAGTTCAGCTGTTGTACGACTTCCTCCTTTCCTACAGTGAATTCATTTATTTGTTCCGCCATATTTTCGAGAACAGTTTTCATTTAGAGCTTCTTCTCTGGTAAAAACGGAAGCAAACGACTCCACTAGTAAATCAGCAGTCTCCTTAGGGCAAGTAGTAGTTTGTCCATTAGCTTTTCGCAAGCAACATACTGTTTTATTCGACTTCTTTTTGTTCCTTAGATACGCAAAAAATTTGCTTGGATTTTGTTTCACATTTTTGGCAAGTTTTTTTTTCATAATCTTCTTTAAGTTTCCGTTCTACAGATTTATATTTTTCTTCAAATTCAAGGGCAGAAGTGAGATTGAAATGAGACGGAGAAATGTTGAAAGTTTGTCACGCATTGTTCTTTTCCTTTCGTGCACGACGGAGTTTCGAACCCTCCCATGGGACTTTGCGTATTGGCATTCCTTCTTTTGTAGTTTTTTTGTACTAAAATTGGGACACTGTGATGAATTGCATGTAGTATTTTACTTTCGAGTTCGCCGCACATGATATCAACACAGTGGAGTGCCTCTTCAGAGTAGAACCAAAAGAAATGCATGCGAAAATGACAATCAGAAAGGTGACAAAGTGTTACTCAGGCAGGAGAGAGACAATAAGTTGTCAACACCATTCAAACAAGTACCTTTTACAGTTGTTCAGAAAAATGGAAACAGTGTTCTCGTTGAGGCTGATGGTGTACAGTACCGACGAAATGTAACCCATGCCAAAAGGTATCTGGAGCGTGAGGATCTTAAACCCAAGGCTGAATCATCAGATGCTATTGTAGGCAGAGATCTGGCAGCTAACCCGGAAAGTTAAGTGTTAAAAGTACCCGCAGATACGAGTAACAGACCATCCGAGAAGGTTAACCCACCAGAGTGTAAACAGGCAGATCCTACTTTGGCACAGAGTGATTCTACTCCTTCCTTGCGGCATTCTAGAGTTAGGAAAGTGCCATCTAGATATCACGATTATGTTCTGGGATGCATTAGGCTTAACCCAGAATAGAGCATTTATCGAACTCTTATTTAACTGGACTGTTTGTTGATGTTTTGGATTTTGTTTCCGATTTAGTCCTGATTATCTATTCGGCTACAAAGGACGTTCGAAGACATTTTGATGCATTTAGGTGTTTAGATTTCGTTTTGTTGCATTCTGTTTGAATCAACGTGTATTTCAAAGAAGGGAGGAATGTACTATACGTTGCGGTGTACTATATTGTAGGAAGAGATGCGCAGTTTTGCTATAAAAATGAAGCATATGGCGTGTTGATTGAATCTTGGTAAATCCTTGTTGTTAATGCTATTTCATTGCGGTTAGATCCGAAATAGTCTACAGCATCGTTTTGAGCTTTTCCTCTGAATAAGCATATGATTACCAGAAATTATCGTATATATGTCACAGGAATTTATAATGCTTCACATTGCGTTTTGTCACCAGTATCATGATGGCAAACACATAACTTCATGTGGAACATCCCAGCAGAAAAACCGCCGTTGTAATATTGTCTTACCCTTTTCCTTTCATCACCCTCATGTTCTTTTATTTTTGGATTGGAAAAATAGCTTACGTTATTTATTTATTTATTTATTTTTTAATTTTTTTTGCACTCCTCATATCATCCATCTTCCAACGACCCAAGTGGCTTACTTATAGACTTAGTCTACTTTCATAAATGGCGACCTCCTTTACATTGTTTTGTATTTATGTCACTTAGACCGCCCGTCCTTATTTTGAAACAAATATTCTTTTGAAATTTGCTCGTCACAGGGAGGCTAGAAAGGCTTATTGGCATTAAAACAAAATAATACTCTATTTGGCCGCCATTGTGAAAGAGGTCTATTGTCCGTCTTTCCTTCTAATAAATGAATGAATGTTCATTGGCATCATGGCAGTATATACTAAATTACAGATGGCGTCATCAAACATAGAACACTTATGTAGAATTAGCAGATTACATTCAATAAATAAGCAATGAATTAGTTGCTTAAAGATGATGCATCGTGAAAAACTTATTGAAGCGTTCGGATCCAGCCGCCACATCCCTGCAACTGTTTAACCCTGAGGGTAAGCCATACCCATAAGCCAAACCACTTTTGCTTAATTGTGATAATCTCAGGATAGTTATTCCATATTATAAAATTTGTCTCACTCGCGTTTTCACAATTGCGTTGGCATTCTTGCATTGGCGTGATAAATCACAGGAAATTGAGTAATTTATGTCAAATTCACTCACCTTTTAAAGGGCGTTTGTGCAGTGAGTGTTTGTAGAATCGTGACAGTGTGGAGCGCACGTCAATAGAATCTTTTATGTATTTTTCGAACGGTTTGTGAACGCGTCTAGATTTTCCCATGGCAAACAATTGCGCGTCCGGATTTCTTAATATCAACGATCAGTTGAGGAAACGTTGGGAATTAGACTGCGATTGGAATCTCCTTCCAGAAAACCATTTTACTGTATATGGTCTGTATTGTATCATAACGACAAGACTATCATACCAAAAAAAACCGTTCGTCAATGAAAAATCCACATAAAGACTGGAAGGAAACCAAAACACAATCCTAAGGTAGAACTGTAAACTCAAGACCACCTTTACCTCCACAACATTTCAAAATGGGAGACGTTTCTGTATTCTTTGCTGATTAAGTGTGCATCAATATCCTATCCCAGGTCATATTCCTAACAGACATACGCAATAACATCTCTTAACCGCAGCATTCGCCAAAATTGCTGATGTTCTTCACAATCATCTTGTAAAATGAGGCGAGCCCTTTAAAAGGCCTCAACAACGTTGTGCTCTGCAGCAGGAAAACAACAAGCCTTACTCAGAAATGTAGGCTATAATTGTAGGCACTTTATGGCATTGGCACTGAATGAAAATTAATGAAATTTTTGGAAATAATACAGGGTAACTGTAACCCGGCTTCGAACAACTGGAGCTTGGTTACGATTTTTGCAAGATTCGCAATTTTTGCATTATTGAAAAACTCGCTAGTCTTGTCAGAAACGTTATAGTTACTATCCCTTGAACAGTTACGATTTCTGCAATTTTCCGCAAAATTCGCAATTCCTGCAAAACTCTCGACTCTTTTTGGGGACTAGTGTTCTCCAGCTTTTTAGTGTTCCGCGATTTTTCGCAATTTTCGCAAAAAGCATTAAAATCGCAAAAATCGCGTCTGTTCTCGGGAACTGGTTTTTTCTCGCTTTTTTTTTCGCAAAATTCGCAATTTTCGCATTTGCGTGCAAACCTGGATATTTCTCTTTTTTTTACTTTGGCAAAGGTTCCTCGCTGCATTTAGGAGTGCATTAATGAATGGAGATCTCGCGGTCTGCGCTTGATAAATTCACCTCCAGCTGGCTTCCAGTGACTGCAGCGAGCTTTTGATATTCAAAGAAAACGATTTGAAACAACAATAGAGCGTTTTCATATGACGTCACGGCGGCCATGTTGGTGTTCCAAAACAAAGAAATGGCGGCCATGATGGTGTACCAAATTAATCCTCCGGGAATTGAACTCTACTTTTATGCAAATACTTTCGTGACTGAAAACGCTATAGTCGATTATGCATTCTAATTCATTCTGCATATATTACAATTGTGGTAAATTATACGATCCCGCAAGTTATACCACATAACATTCCTCAAACTCGTGCCTCATTTTAAAGCGCTGTTTCGTTGCATGACTTTGAACTTAATTGCAACGCCCACGATCGAGAATACATTATATTTTACCAACCTGTTCCTTGAGGATTTGTGTTTAATTTCCCTTTCCCACGCCCGAGAGATCCTGCATAATTGCATTCTTTCAGCCCTCTTCTGTTAAAACAAAATATTTGAATGGGGCTATCACTCGTTGACGCAAAATGGTATCACTGGGGAGTTTAAGAAACGATGACCTCTACGGCAACGACACCGCCACAGAACAATAATATCATTTGGTTAAAAGAGGAAAAATAATTGTGCTGCACGTGTGGCACGCATTTTAGCTCATATTTTTGTGGTAATCTGCATAACGGCGACGTGAAATCACCAAATTTAGGGAGTCAGGGTGGCTTAGTGGTTATCTATCGGGCTTCCCACCACATCGAGCTGGGGTTCAACTCTGGCACCGGCTTGCATGTGGGCTGAGTTTCAGTCGATCTTAACCTGACTCGAGTGTTTTTCTTCGGGCACTCCGGTTTTCCTCCCTCATCAAAACCGACTCACAGCGAATTAACATATACAACCCCGGTCAAAATTGTTGGAACACTTCATGGGAATCTCCCCCTTCCCCCTTCACAAAGTTGAAAACAGCTGGTGATCATACATTTTCCTGCAAATCTCGCGGTATTCCCCAACTTTGTGAGGGAGGACGGGGTACAGTGTCGTGAAATGTCAAGTGTTCCAACTATTGATGACAGGGGTTGTCTATATACGTGATAAGATCGGAAACTTCCAGAGAGGTAGTGAGGCAACATTGTGCGTAAAAAGTAACGTAAAAAGTAAACGTAAAAAGTAGAGTACATAACAATGGTATTTAGAAGTCGCATTAATAGTGAGATCAGAGTACGTGTCTTTTCCTTAAAGGTCTCTCCGTTCGTAAAATAGGGAGCTTTAGCAACGACGACGGGAACGGCAACGAGAACGTCATGTAAAAACATAAATTCACGTTATTGCGATCACTTCGCGACTATTCCAAGCTTTTTAATATGACAAAGGTGTGGCAGTCCCTCAGGAATGAAACCGTTACGAGTGGCGCTTAATTTAGGAGAGAAAAATGAAAATTTATCTCCAAGTGCTGACGTTCTCCATAACACCTCAAACTTGGTTATTTCACGTTGTTGCTTTGCTGACGACGGCAAAGAAATGGACAAAAATGAAAAACGCACGTGAAGGGCGTGCAAAGCTATTGTTTTTGCCCACTGAATATGCAAATCTGTAACGTTCTCGTTGCCGTCGCCGTTGTCGTTGCTAAAGCTCCCTAATAGCTGATCTTTGTAACGTTTCACCAAGTGGAGTGTTAAGGATCTGTAGAGAAAAACTTGGAAAGAAGAAATGTCCAAGAACACCTTCTAATCGAGCAACAAGAGGAAGGCCTAAAAAATTAAGTGCTAGAGAGGAGCGCCACTGAGCTCCTCAGATGCTTAGTGGCTCTCCGCAATGAAGAAGGCAATTTCAGCGTAAAGCAGGTCTTGGAAAAAGCAGGACTTTCTATCGCAGATGTTTTTGTCCGCACAGTGACAAGGTTTTTCAACAAGGAAGGTTATTTCTACTTACAAGCGCGCAAAAAAAGGACTTCTACGAAAGAATGACCTTAAGAAGAGATTAGCCTTTGTAAGACAGTGCAGGAAAAAGCTACACATCTGAAAACTTTTGGACCGACCAGGCGTCTTTTTATTTGGATGGGACTTCGTTTGCTCACAAAAAGAATCCTTTAGATCAAGTTTGTGCTCCTAAAGGAAGAATTTGGAGAAAGATGTCCAAGGGTCTTAAGATTGGATGTACAGTGAAAGGACGAAAAGAAGGAACGGGTGGACAAGTCTTGAAAGTTATGATTGCTATCAGCTATGGAAAGGGAGTTATTTTGTGTGAGCCCTATAAGAAAATGTCCGGGTCATCTTTCGAAAATTTCATAGACAAACTTTAATCGTATGTTTAAACTTGCAGACAAAGGCCCGGGGCGTATTTTTGTTCACGAAAGCAGCAAAGAGAGCCATGAGTCACACTAAGGCTGAGTTGTTGAAATTGCCCCCAAGAAGTCCGGATTTGGCTCCTATCGAAAATTTCTTTTACTTTGCAAATAATTCGCTACGAGAAGAAACCAAATTGCACCATATCACAAGTGAAACGTTCCAAGAGTTTAAAAGAGCGAGTCATGCGTACAATAGCGGGAATACCCTTTAACGAAAGTTGACAATTTAATTGCATCAATGGACAAGAGACTACATGATGTACTGTTAAGTAAGGGAAACCGCCTGAAGTATTAATTTTAACGAGGTACACATTCCAACCATTTGTAGCACAAATCCAACGGAACAAATTATTGAAAGTACGAATTTCCAACTGAGTACTTTATTCGTAAGCAGTAATCATGTTCCTGTTAATACAATAATGACAAGCCTACTCTGGGACCTTAATTCCATAAACACAACACACGTTAAAGTTAGCCTAAAACAGTTGAGAATGAGTTAACAAAGTAGTGGCAGATCAAGGGAGGCATCTTAAGGTAATTATCTCTTGGTTGATTTCCAAAATCAAACGAATAAGGGGTGGGGCAGGGGTTGCCTCCCGATACCCATTTGAAAGGTGCTGATGAGCCTGGCGAACTCCTGCCGTAACACAAAGGAGAGGCCAGAACACACAAGAGGACATGCAGCAGAGATACATGTAAGTGTTTGCAGGAATCATGACTAAAAATCTGTGACAAGTTTTTTTTAGCTTACCTTGCAACCTGTAGCTCTAATGGAGACACCACAAGCAAGATTCTAGTCTCCACATAAGTATTTTATTTTTGAGTATGGACACCAGCCGGAAGAATCAAAATGGCGGACAAAACATTGTTGACGATGATAGAGGAGGAGCCTATAAAGTGTTAACAATGACTAAGGAAAAGAAGTTTCATTGCATACGGTACTCGTTACGTTATATTGGAGTGTTCTGCCAAACTGAAGAAAGAAGAGAACATTTATTAGTTGGGTTCCCGAAAAGAAACAACCATTGTTTGATGCCACTGGAATGGTGTATAATTTACCAAACTTTCGTGCAAAGATTGACAGTGCAAGCTACAGGAATCTTGCAGATAAGTTTACTGAGATAACAATAATTATTTTTTGCTCATTTGTGAAAGAGTTTAAGCTTAAATAGTTTGACTACCTTGTTGTGTATTTTTGTTTACATTATGAATTTTCTATAACAGTTTTATTTAAATTATGTCTTTCTTTTGATGAATAAATTAATATGTTTTCTAGATATCAGAAAAAAAAAACTTGCACTGCACTGTAACTTTAATTATATTGAACAGTTATTTGCAAAAGGCAAAGTGAGTGTACATCTGAGACGAATAATTGTGAGTATAACTTCAGAGCTGAACAACAGAGAATTGATAATCGACACAGAGAATAATTGATAATCGACACAGTTTATTTCTGTTGTAAAGGTCACGAGTGCCTGCAGGAGCCCTGCCATTTTGTTTTGCTTTATATTCACCAGCTAGTGGGGTGAATATAAAATCATATTGTTATTTCTATAGGAAACCGCTCGACCAATCAGATTGCTGGAAACTGTTTGTTTATCTCCGAATTATTATGGTTGCTGTTATTCTAGCCCAGCATTTTATGGCTCTAGTGGCATTCAGACACTGTCATATAGCAATATACCATTTTTTTAATTCTTACAGCTGGATTGGATCTAGCATGAACTGGAGGTTAATACGGGCAAATTAATTTGCATTTGAAAAGATTTGCCCGCATTGGCCTCCATTTCATGCTAGATCCAGTCCAGCCGTGATAATTCGAAAATGGTCTATTAAAAACTGTGAAATAATAATAATTGTTTCACAGTTGTCTGTTTTTTCTGATTTTGAAAAAGAAATTGATCAGTTTATGTTCTGTGACTTAAGTAGAATAAGCAATTTAAGTTGTGTAAGGTAGCCTTAAGCCGCCTGATTTTTTGGGTCATTTTTTCTTAAGTCGCCTTAAGTTACCGCGACTGTCAACTCTGGGACCTTAAAAGGTCCCAGAGTTGACAGTCTGCACGCAAATTGTTTCAAAGTGAATAAAAACTCGGACAAAAACCTTTGGTTCCTTCCCACTTGAACTAAAGCCACGAAGTTTGGAAACATGAGTTGTGACAAATATTTATTAAAGCGAATTTAATGGGAACGTTAAGGATTTGCATGTACGTTCTGTGATAATAGGGCATTGCTCATAGCAGAGGTCACATAAACACGGCTGGTAAAATTAATAATAACCACGGAGAGCCTCAACGAATGACCATTAAGACAAGAGGCTCTAAGTAGCCTATACTCATGCGCTACCAGGTTATTTGAAACTTTTGTTGACAGTATAATAATAAAATTAATAATAATAATAATAATAATAATAATAATAATAATAATAATAATAATAATAACTGTATTGTACACCACAAAACTAGGTATATAGGTGTTACAAGAATCTATTTGAGAGAAGTTGCTCTTTATCGTGTGAGTTCATTGACCTATACTTGTCATCTTTATTTGAAAGAGTCTGGTTTTTTTTTTTTTTTTTTCGATGGGTCTATAGACCTGTACTTTTCAAAACAACTTGAAGGAAGTTCTTATTTTTTCTCTGGGTCCATTGGGCTGTAAATTTCTCTCCT
The DNA here is from genome assembly GCA_949126865.1 of Montipora capitata. Classification (NCBI taxonomy): domain Eukaryota; kingdom Metazoa; phylum Cnidaria; class Anthozoa; order Scleractinia; family Acroporidae; genus Montipora; species Montipora capitata. Next base: position 33,243,107 of record OX421452.1, on the reverse strand, counting down.
CTTTCTTCCAGTTTGCTGCAATTTCTGAAGTAGATTTATGCTTTCTTATTATTGTTTCCTTTCTATATTTGATAGTTCACATAAACATCTAAGAAATGCAACCTCATACTTTGTTTCAAAACAATTAAATTTACTTTGAATAATAGAACAAAATAGATCAATAACAGAATCTAGATTTGAAAATACTTTTGTTACATTTTTTGGTTCAGAACCATTGTATACAAAAACGGGGTAACTCATCTTTTGCTTTGCATACCACTAGAAAACACAACTAATGCAGTAGCTAGAAATTCACATCAAAAAGCCTTTGCTGCTTTCCTTATTATCCAAAATGGCAGTTTTAAGCTGTTGTTTACAGGGAACCACATTACAAAATAGATTTCCCTGACATCTTGCTCTATGAATAACTTTTACCTGGCCAGCAGCCTACGTCTAATTTCTTTAGAAAATCAGAAATAAAAACATATTTTGCTGGAGTAACATTTCTGTAAATTGCTCTTCCATTCTCAATGATACTATCAACTGTTTGAGAGGTGCAATAGTTACAAGACTTTGAGGTGGAAAAACAAATAGAATAAAATGACTCAGCAGAACACCCTTTGCAAGAACAAAGATAAACATCATTTAAGTGCTCCTAGGGTCTAAAATTTTGGTTTTGAACATATAATGAATGAACAATGCTTCCACTGTTGCTTTACATATTAATAATGTTAACACATTTTAATCTCATAAGTAACAGATGTTTGTGCACATATATTCTGAAAATGTTGTACCAAATTCATTAATGAATCTATTTCAATTGAAGTACATGTTGCAAATGGGTCCCATACCTAATAAATCTCTGCCATGGGAATCAAAAATTTTACACCTCCCATTAGGCAGACAGTATATATTGCTTCTGTGTAAAGTTCACCTCTTAAAATATATGCATGATAATTATCCATGAGCAAAGAATCAAAGGCAGCTAACATTGATATAACATAAGGAAAGTCTGCAATTAGAGGAAGTGCACTATTTAGCAAACCACTACAACTATCACTGTATGTCAACTGATAGTTAATGTAGCTTAAGTTATAACCATAACAGGCAAATCTGTCAAAAATAGGAGTCCCTGTTTGCATGATTGTGAAAAAGCTGAATACATAATATTCCCAATGTTTATAATTTGAACCAAGTCAGCTGAAGAGGTTATTGGGTTTCTGAAATTTTAAACAAGTGCCGACAGAGACATTGCCACACGTTGTGTGCCTGCATACTTCAACATTACCTTGACTGTATGGTGCGGCAATAGTTTTAGTTGGATCAACAATTCCTGGACCTGGGTTGTTTGTACGTCATTTGCGAGTCGAATTAACTCAGGAATGTAAAAGCGATACAAATAGATCTTTGTAAAGCCACAGATGATTAATTTTATTACATTTCATAAATGTGAACCAAACTTTTCTATATTGGCAAATAAATGGCCTCTAAGCACAGCAAAAGTAAGACAGAAAACCAGAATTTCCCCTTGAAGCATCCTCTAAATTCCTTTGCCACCAAACAAACAGAATGCACATCAACGACTAGTCTGTATTCCCCATTTTGACTTCGTCGCATGCCCATACTGACAATAACAGTAGTTCTAAGAACAGCTCAGATTTCTAAAAGTCAGATCAGTTTTTCTCAGGTATTCTCAGTTTCGCTCAAAGCTGCTCTAAGGTTCTCAAAGTTTACGAGGAGATGACCTGCGTATGGAAAACCATTTGACTTGATTTGCTTTCATCGTTAATATCGTGGGTGACAAATCACTCCTTAATTTTGGCGCGAAATTTCAGCGTTAATTTATAATTTCACATGTGAAATTACCAAATTGCCACGGTAACATCTCTCGTATCTCGATCAGAGCCAAGATGGCGTCGAGATTTAAGACAGTGACCATCGAAGAAGTTACGAAATTAAAAGGCACGAAGAATTCGAAAGGTATTTTTTGTGAAGAAACTCAGAAAATTACGAACTTTAGCAAAAATGTTTGCTTTAAACGAAAACTGTATTCTTCTTAATGTTCTCGGTTTTCGATACAATAAACCAGTAAAAACAATTACGGTTGTGAGCGTAATTTGTCACCCACGACATTAAAAGGTAATCAAATGGTTTTCTCGTGAAATTAGGAAATAATTTCACTTGCGTTTTGTCAAAATTCTGATAATTTCCCTCGCCTAAAGGCTCGCGAAATTATCAGAATTTTGACAAAACGCGCGTGAAATTATTTCCTAATTGCACTCGTCGCCATTTGATTACACATACTAATTTCAGTTTACAGTGTCCCCAATTAGTGCTCCAGCGCTAGAACGACTAGACACTTAAATAAAGTTCCTTTCCTTTCCTTACCAGGAAATCTGGAATCGGAACCGGATCCGGAACCGGATAAACAAATGAATGATTGAAGTTGGGAGTGTCATTGATATCAATACTCCTCCTCCCTTCTCTGAATTCCTTGCAAGATGGATGATGGTACACAGAGCCCATTTAAGAAAAGGTAAGAGTATAAAGAACATAGTAGTTATAATTCTTTTCAGTTAGATGAGTTTGGGATGATGTTCTTATTATACAAAACATATTTGCTTTCATTTTTTTGTTTGTAGGTCGCGACAAACCGCCAGGGAATTGGTTGAAATGTGAGTACGTGTGAATTCGACTTTGTTATGCTTTGAACTTAAGCTGGCGTCTATATGCGGAACGGCCGATTCTGAGTATTACAGTGGTTATGATCTGTTTTTTCATATAGTTTTATGTATATAACAACCGAACAGTTCGTTCTTTGCCAGTGAAAGTACGCGAGCGTCATGTAGAAGATCGTTTGCTATGCGCGTGTTTTAAACAAGAGAAAGGAAGCTTTTTCGCGCGTTGAAATGTTGTCCTTTTGTTTTTTCGTTTTTTCGTTTTTTGTTTTTTTTTTTGTTAATTAATATTCCTTGTCAGATAAAGTCAAAATACATTTCGACACAAAATTCATATCCAATGCAAAAACAATATCTGCTCATTAGAGGAAAGGAGGTAAAGGTTTATATAATTTTGGTTACCTCCCAACGTGATTATCCAATTTTGTCATCGTAGTTCGCGAAATAGTCCGTGTTGAGAATCATTAGCCCTTCTTATTCGTTTTTACCGCTGTTGAAATTTTACATGGTTTTACCAACCTTTTCTGAAGTTTATCCCAAAATGAAGGGACCATTGGCTGCTGTTCTAACAGTTGATAGCCTTGAATTTATCACAGTCAGAAAATACCTTTCGCCTGATATTTTCATGCTCTATTTTGATTTGATGAATTTAATTTTGCAGCAACTCAGCATGCAGCACAGCAGCCGCACGCGATCTGTTTGGTGCTACGAATACTCAGGTTAGTTTTTTGTCATTGCTCAGCACAAAAAAGGAGACTTTTGTCTGATTGGCTGTTGAAAATTGTAGTATCCAGTTTTCCAACCGCGCGCTGTGATGTAAATAAAATTTCGAAGCGGTGATTCCAACCTGTGCTTCGTCGATCGTTCTATATAAATTCATCCAGTTGAAGGTGGTCATTTAAACTTTAAGTGACATGGAAAGATTCTGCAAGGGGCATTTTAGTCGGCGGGAATTTTTCTTTCGTTGCACTTTTTTGTAAGCAGTCCTTTTAATTTGCTCGGGGAAGCAACGCCTCTGAAGTTGCTTCGAATCAGCTTTTATACTTTTTAGCTTTATTTCTCCATGTAAGTGATTGTACCGGAACAAATGGTCAAAGTGCGAAAAGACACGAGCAAAGGCCAGAGTCCTTTGTTGCGAAGGGAGTACTATTAAACGTGGTTGCGAAATATATCCCTCGAGCTCGCAGGCCTCGATTTATCCAACGTGAATGCTGCGCTGGAAGGAAGTATGTCATTTCATTCATTTTCTTTCAGTGATCGTTTAGAGTTATGAGATGTCCTCAGTCCTTTTAAAGAACATCTTATCTCAACAGATACGTGGACAGAAATTTAATACCAGCCGCGCCACCTCTATGTTGTGTATCTGTGTCGGTGGCCAACCTGGTTCACTGCATTTATCTCATGTACAAACACTCTCAAGATACACTAACTTAAAAATTTCTAGAAATTTCATTTAACGGAACCAAAACATTATTCTTAGTTACATCAAGTGATCATGAAGGCATGGTTGATAATATATGCTAAAATGAGTCAACAATGAAGTTCCAGGACTGAGGACATCTCATAACCATCTGGCGCCGTCTTCTTCAATTTCTTGTTATTGTGTGGAGATGTTTCGCTCAATCCTGGCCCTGGTGTAAAACATTCATGTGGAGTGTGCGCTAAGCCTGTCCAATCTAACCAAAAGGCTGTTCAATGTGATTATTGCGATCGTTGGCACCACGCACGATGTTGTAATATAAACAATCTTGTTTACGACGCCCTAGCTAACAGCTCTTGCATGTGGATCTGCTGCGATTGTGGCCTTCCCAGTTTCTCCAGCTCTCTCCTTGACTCCAGTAGTGAGACCCTGACCAGCAACTATTTTTCGCCCCTTGACGATATTACACCAGCTACCCGATTTTCATCATTCAACGCAACAACAAACGATGGCCAGCCCTTCGCTTCATCAACTCCTTATAAGCAACCGCCAACTTCGCGAAGAGATGGAAAGGGCTCTACTCCAACTCAAACACAAAAGAATAGAAAGGCGTCACAATGTACCTCCACAGTACGAGTGATGTCGATAAATTGTTGTGGCTTGCGGAGTCTTTCGAAGCGGCTAGATTTCCAACTCATGGTTGCCACATACAAGCCAGATATCATAAATGCTAATGAGACCCATATCAATAATTCGATTCTCTCATCGGAAATCCTTGGTGGAAATTACACGATTTTCCGAAAAGATCGAAATCTTAATGGTGGTGGTGTATTAACAGCTGTTTCCAACAAATTGATAGCGACCCACGAAAGTAATCTGGATTCAAACTGCGAGGCGGTTTGGATGAAAGTACATGTTATAAGAAATAAACCACAGAAACAGTTCTTGAGGTGATGAAAGAGCACTTTCCGCAAAAGAAACTGGGATCACGCTGGAATGTACCGTGGATGAATAGCTCAATCAAGCGTATGATACGTAAGAAGCAGAAACTTTATAACAGAGCACGCAAATCAACTAGCCATGTTGATTGGAAGAAGTTTAAAGATCTACGCAAAGCAACTAAGAAAAGAATTCACTGTAAAAAGTTTAAAGAATTGTTACATTTGTTTGTTTATTAATACCTTCTTTCTTTCTAACTTAATTAGGCAATACACACTAAAGAAAAAAATGGTAATAGCTGGATAAATATATGGATAAAATATGAATGGGATTCCCAAGGGGTAAAGGTGCGAATGGGGACACACAGGCCCGTGTGAGGCACCCACAAAAGGGAATGAAAATTTTAAAATATACATTATTTACAAATTTAATGTATAATTACTTATCATGTAAATCATTATGTATAAAATTAATATAATGTACAAGTATTACTTGTCATGTAAATTTTAAAGTACAGTTTGTAAATATCTTTAAAGTCACAATTATTACGGTTTCCCTCAAATTTAATTAAGAAATTTATCAAATCGAAAAGTGCAGTGCAGAGATGTGGTAAGCAGGCATTTACATTTGTAAATATTATTACACTAACAGAACCTTTTTTATGTAATTCAGTACAATTTTTAATAGCTGGGAATAGCAAGAGTCTTATTTGCAGTATATTGCATTTAATGGTGTCATTGCATCTCGATAATTTGGCCTAGAGTTGAATCGTCGCATCTCAAAGTGCCAAGTTTCGTTGGAACATAGTTTACTTTAATAGAGCATTGTCGTGCGCCCTGCCACTTTTGAAGGAAAACTTTCAAAGCAGTTCGATTCGTCACAAATATGTGCTTTCCATACTAATGGCGATCACTGGACCAAGACATATTTGCAGAGATTTGACCGAAAGTAACGTGAACACTGACACCATTGTCTGAATTGGGGAAAGAAAATTTCAGTTGCGCGTCAAACATACACGGTTTTAGTTCACATTTCAAGAGGAGAGAAGACGAAAAAATGTTCACAAGGTGTGAAAATCATACGTTAACAATACAGAGACTTTCCATGCCTTAGTCCAGAGAAAATAAGACTTGATGGTGGAAAAAACAAGCACTGTTTCTTTGACAAGGAAAAGCACTTTGGTACACGAAGGAGTCGAAAACTTCGGCGTTCAGTATTCGCTGTGCCACTTTTACCGGAAATATCTCTAGCCAAACCTTATCTTTGGCTCACAAACTTTCACCTGTTGACGGCTTTTCGTGGACCAACGTCAGAGACAAAAGTCCTGTACTGTTAACGAAAGAGTTCAGTTTAAACAGAAAAAGCTATAAACCGATTGACATTTTGCAAAGTGACTTTTTCGTCCGGATAGAATGTATTCGCTTCAAAGAGAGAACAAGCGAAATTCTTCTGTCATGTTTTTCTGTTACCTACCTTGACTCCATTCATGGATAAATTTTAAGCTATCAGATCCTTTGAACGGATTACCAGCTCATTTACCAGTGACGCGCCACAAGCAAATCACGTCAAACTGGCAAATTTGTTTTGCATTCACTTCAAGCGCGAGTATCCTCGTGAAGTTACCACAACAGAAAATCTTAATGCCGGTTCCAGTTACTTTAATACTCGACAACATCCTTGTTGTGATTTGCACATTTAATCATGACCATACCCGTTGCAAGTAAGGCAAAATTTTTCTAACTTCGCGCAATTCTTTGACAAGCCTGAGCACACCGCAGTATTCTAAAACAGCCGATCTAAGCATGTTTCGTTTCAACCGAAATAAAGGACTTTCCCATGAAGAAGGAATTGCCGAGGTCTTTCTATCTTTTGTCCATCTTCTTTCAGTATTTGTACCAGGAAGCGCATGGATAGCATTGAAAGTAAATGCAATAAAAACTACAACTAGCGACAGCGTCGACATACAGCAACTAAAGGAATGCCTTCTTCATCTGGCAAGAAACCAGGGCACAGTGCAAGACGTGGTAGGCGACGAAGTCTGTCTTCTCCCAGGAACACAACTGGATTCCGACCAAGGATAACCGTTAGTGAAGAGCATTCATCAGGTGCCAGGGACACAAATGGGTTCCAGCCAACGGTAACAGACAGCGACTTGCAATATGCCGTGCCAACAGATGACTGTGGATTCCAGCCAAACGTAACAACCCACGAAGTGCAGTCATCTGAGCGTCATTACACATGCACTTGGTTAAAAGACACGAAAGCCTACATGTGTAACGGATGTGACTCTCCACTCATGCCTAAGCCAACTGGGCAGCCAAGTGATGTGCTACCCCCTGCACCTTTTGATGTTGTCTTGTGCCGCAAAGAGCTGAGAATGTACAAAACCAAAACGGGCGCCCTCACCTATTCGGTCCAGCCACAGAATGTCTATTATCATTTAAAGAAAACATGCTTGCTAAAGAAAAACAAACACTTTGCAACAGAAGATCTATTTGTTAAGCTTGCTGGACTAGAAGCTGCTCACATCGATCAACTGCGCAAAGAATTCGGCTTTGTAATTCAAACTGATTAATTTCATCAGTGTCGTATACAAAGCCTGCTAATGGCTTTTGGTCTTTTTTCTCGACTTTTTATTGGTTAGAGAAGTACTGTTCAATACATCGTGGATGTAACGACGGTCACAACATGCATTTCAAGTTTAAGTTAGAACCATTTTGATATTTACATTTCATTATTGTCTTCAAAAATTTGTTGATAATGGACGGAGCATGTTTTTTTTTGCGACATCACACAGCTTGATTATCGATAATTTCCAAAGAGCAAACTTTTGTAAGTAACAGTAAACATTGACCATTGTTAGTAATTCAACCACAGACAACCTCCTTTGATCTTCTGAAGCATGAGACCCTCAGACTGTTGAGTCAAAACTTCTGTTAAATGTACATTGTTAGATTGTTCATTTGAAAATTATTGTACTCAAATAGTCATTTGTACATGGAGAAGTCTCCAGTTGGCTTTTTGTGTTTTGTTTTACATATTTTCATTGTTGCAGTTTTATTAAAAATTACAGTCAACATGATCATTACAAGACAAATCAGCTGTTTAAGACATTTGTGTTGTAGTTTCACCAGCAGTCCCATCTACTTTGAAGTAGCGCTGTCAAACAATAAATACTTCATTTAGCCTCACCCCTTGCCAGAACAGTGATCCAGGTATTCAATTATCAGGACTATTTCAAAGTTAGACTCGACTTTTCCAGTGGGTAACACATCAACCAAGTTATAGTTTCCTGTCTTGATCTCCGCTTTAAATTTTGTTCTCTCATTTCTCAATTTCCTTCGTCACAAAGTACCGAACATAACTACAGACTTTTAGCCCCTACTATTATTTCCATCGTTAGGATTTGTTCATAACATCTTAATTGAAGGAAATGTCTGTTAGCATGAAATTATGCGATTCGATCATTCTTTCATGCAGAATGTCAAATGAACGGAAGAAATGAGTAACTAAGGCTTTAGAGAAGGGAATGAATAACACAGCCCTGGTAACTATAACTAAAATAGCGGCTCTTTACGAAAGCAGTTAGGTTCTGATTAGTTGCAGTCGCCATACACCTTATTCCAAAATGTCCGCCATTTTAGTAATCTTTTGTTTCCCTGCAAATAGGCCCTTATGGCCTCGCTTGCAAACGTAGAATTCAAAAGAATATCAAACCTTGAAAATGCCCATAAGGGCCAATTTGCATGGAAACAAAAGACTACTAAAATGGTGGCCATTTTGGAATAAGGTCATACTCTGTCGCTCGACCTGCACTCAGGGCCTATCACTGCTAGGAATAACAATAAAAGTTTCACTTACTTTTTTTCAAGTCAGTTTCCCTGTTTGGCAATGTCCTGATAGTATCTCAAATGCTGATAATAGATGAGACGTCATGTTGAATTATATCGCTAAAGATTTCACCGCAGAACTGGTTTCCGTGTTTCCCAGTTTACCCCGGTTGTTCTCCGCTACCGGATCCGGTTCCGGCTCCGATTCCGGATTCCAGATTTCCTGGTTTTCCATACGCCCATCGCATGCAGTGTTTTTTCATAATATTTTAGTTTGTGAGTGCTTTATTTACGATATTTTTTCTTACATTTTTCTTTACCTTGCATTATGAACCTTCAAAAATCTTGGATAGAACTGTGAACTGAACACGCATTTGTTTTCAGTAAGCTCATGCATAAGTAAAAATGTTCATGTGCAAATATCAAGCTTATAATCTGAAGTAAATCTCACATCAGATCACAAATTAAATGGCGATTTCTTACTTCTCCTTTTACAGGCAAGCACTCAAGGGTGTGTAGCTGTCATTTTATAATGGGCAAGAAGTCGAATGGCCCAGAAATGTTTGAGCAGAACATTTTATACATACCTGCCAACTCTCCCAGTTTTCCCGGGAGTCTCCAAGTTTGTGATCAAATCTCCCGGTTAGAGCACCAAATCTCCCGGGAAATACCTACCGTGGCCTTTTTTAAAAATTTTTCATTTACTTCATTATTTTCGAGATGTTAAAAAGGAAAATGAAACAAGAAGTGGATTTTGTGCTCTTATTTGAGCTGTTCTCGATCAGAAAAAGTAAAACAGAGCAATAAAGTTGATGTATATTCAACGAGTATCGTAATTGGTCAGAAGTCCACCAATGAAATTGCACAATACATGGTAGAAAGTTAGCATGGTTATGGGAACAGTAGTAATATGGTAGGTAAATGCTGTTCTAACTGAAAGACGTCGGAAAAATTATTGGCTGAGCAAAAGGGACCTTCCTCCGAAGAAAAAGAAGACTGTGTCTACGGAGAAGACTTTGGCCGAGTTGGTAGAACAGGCTCAAAGAAATAAACTATCATCTGTTGTGAAGGAGAATGAACAAAGGCCAAAAACAACACAGGAGGTTATCCTTGAGGCAGAACTGGACCTAGCAAAAAGAGGGTTAAAGAATCTGGAGGATACATTACACTACAAGAACAGGTGTTACACTGTGACAGAGCTGCCAGGAGATGTTATTAGAATGGAAACTGGGCTTCCAACAAAGGAAGTCATATTCATATTCATCCATCACATTTGCGCTTGCTCCACTATCTGGTTCAACGAAAGCATCAATGTCTCCGATACAGATTAGTACGGTGTCTTGATGTGGACCAGATCTTATCTTCTTCACTCGGTGTAGGTGTTGTGCTGTCTCCTGAAGGTAGATGTTATCATCATCTGAGTTACTGCTGTTCCCTCAGCCTCTGTTGTTTTCTTGACTCGCTCTCTCTTGGTCTCCTTAGATCCCTCTTGAGGTTGGGCACCGATTCTGCAATATGATTCATAATGGTTGTACTTGCCACACTTTAAACACTGTTGTCCGTATGCTGGGCAGTTTCGGCCTGGAGGGTGTGCTCCTGTCTTTCCACAGTAAGCACAGCGTTTGCCTTTCTTTTTCTCTTCCTTCTTGTGGTCTCGTTTTCCGGGAGGTCGCGGCAGTTTCTTCTTCGAGTTTCTTCTTCTGCCCCACTTGCCACTCTTCGGCGGAAAATCCTCTGACTCATGCCCGACTTTCGATATCTTGAAATCTTCTTTCATATCTTTGACTTGCTGGTTGATATCTTCTCTTTGGTTTGCTTCCTCAAGGACCTGATCGAGGTTCCATTTCTTCTGAATGCTTCTTTTAACGAGCTCGCTGTCCTTGATGGTTTGTATCAAGTGTTCCAGTATTCTGTCATCTGTTTGCTCGCCGAACTCGCAATCCTTTGATTTTTCGCGCAGTCGCGCCGAGTATGTGACAGCACTCTCTTCTGTGATTTGTTTTTGCTTGTTAAACGTGAATCTGGCTGGCGTGGTGCTTGTTCTTTTTTGGTAAGAAATGGTTGTGTAGCTTTCTTTTCAGCTTCTTGTAATCATCATCTCCGACCACTGGCGCTGTCTCAGGTAAGTTACGTGCCAGTTTCTTGATTTCAATGTACGCTGACGATCATCAGCTGTATGTAAAGGGGTATTCAGTTGACTGCGTGGAACAACTTTTAATTAATGGGGGGCACACTATATCAAAATGGTACAAAGATAATTTTCTGAAGGGAAATTATGACAAATACAATTTACTGTTATTAGGCACGAAGAACAAAAATGAGGACAGTCCATCTATCAATGTCAAGATTGATGAACAGGTTATTAAATCATCACCAGACTTGAAGTTACTGGGAATAACATTAGATGATGAACTTAGTTTTAGTACTCACGTATAAGTGATATATGCAAAATGGCAAGTAGGAAAGTTGGTGTTCTAGTACGTCTTAGAAATATGATTCCCAGAGAAGCCAAGTTACATTGTACAAATCAGCAATTTTACCTAACTTAACATATTGTCACATAGTGTGGCATTTTTGCAAGGCATTTGATGCAAGAAAATTAGAAAGAGTACAAGAACGGGCATTACGTGCTGTATATAATGATAGGAATGCTACGTATGAGGACCTCCTAGAGAAGGGAAGACTCTCTAGTCTTGAGAACAGACGGTTACAAGATATACTAATTTTAATGACGGTATAAGGTTAAAAATTCACTAGCTCCAGAGCATGTATGTAATATGTTTTTTCAGCAAGATAAGCATTATAACTTAAGAAGTGATTTTCCTGTTCCAAGATATAATACTGTTAACTATGGCAAGAACAGTATCAGATATTTAGGCCCACAAATATGGGGCAAGATAAGCCAAGAACTACGCAGTAAGACCAATCTTCACGCATTCAGGAGAGGGCCGGGGTGCGTGCTCTCAATGTGCTGGGCTTGCTGGACGGCACGTGTGGCTGCTGTGCATGCTCATCTTAGAGTGGTGGGTAGGCATAGTGGCTTTTGCTGTGTGGCTGACTGGTGTATTGGGAGGGTGCTCCCCTATCCTCTATTTAATTCGTCTAATTTAAATTTTCTAGACTTTTAACTTTCTGAAATTTGTATCTATATTTTACTGCTGCTTATATGTTTGTCCTATATTGTCTGTTTGTTTGCACGGTCTATCTGATTGTCTGTTTTGTCTATCTATTTGTTTGTCCGTGTATGTTCCCTGCTTGTCCTACTGTTTGTCTGTAATAATTTTATATATTGATGTTATTCTTATATATAAATGCTATTTTAAGAATATATTTTTAATATTTTTACATATACTTTATTTAATCTTATATTATATTCATTTTATTTATTTATAGTGTCCACAATTAGCTTTTAGCTAAATACCTTGACACTTATAAAGTTTATGTATGTACGTATGCGCCGTAAATCTTCAGGGCGTTCACGCGATCTCTTATTTCTGTGATTTCGAAATACGATGTTTCGTCCTCAAAGTCTTCAATCCATTCTCTCCATGCGCGTCCAACTTCCAGGGGATTTTCTGGAATCTTAAATGGCTCTATCCTTAGTGATTTCCCGACGCTGAGTACTCTTATTTCTGTCGGATTCAACGCGTGTCCTTCGGCTAACTTCTTGGCCTGGCGTAACTGGCATGATTTCCTATCGAGCACGTGGTCTCTTCGCGAGTTCGCTTCGGCGTTTCTTGCTTTCTTTTCTTCTTCTTTCGTCTAAATTTTCGGTCGCTTAAGTGCTTTGAGGTCTTAACCGTTGATTACGCGGACTTTCTCTTCGCTGGTTCTGGTTTTCTTCTTGTAATCCGCCATCCTCGTCGCCAAATGTAAGTACGTCAGTGAACAAGCCATGTTGGTTAGAAAAACTGATTTAATGCAATATCACGTGATACAACGTAGGCTGGCACTGCGTGCGGAGGAACGGATACTACACCCACTGACACAGCAACACAGCCTCTTTACAAACTAAATCCCTTTATCCTACATGTGAAAAAATGCCTTAATTCCACCAACCATGATCCAATATTCTTAACCTAAAAACCAAGACAACGGTTGTTTTAGACTAAACACTGCAAATAAGTGATTACTCCGATCACGAAAATGCGTGCCCATCCCTTACCTGGAATGCAGTGTTTGACACTTGTAGGCGGCAGACTAACCCTAACTCGCAGTAAATGCTAACCATTTTAAAATAAGTGCTTGGACTTAAATACTGCTTCTTAGCGCTATTTGAAATGGGTGCTTTATAGACTTAAATACTGTTTATCAGCGCGATTTGTGGGCAGTCTGCAGATGCCATACACTTCATGAAATGCTAAGCAGAGAACGCACCGAACAGCATATATGAATTGTCACGGCCTCCTTCCCGAGAGCTTAGCCCTATTAGTACAAACCAGTTACATTAAACGAATTAAATTGTTCTTGTTTGCCATATAATAAACATCTTATTAACCGAGCTTAGTCAGTCTGTATGGGAGAATCTTGACCTCGGTCGTGTGTACAGACCTCTCTCCGTTGGGTCTGTACTCACGACCTCGGTCAAGATTCTCCCATACAGACCTCCTGCTCGATTAATAAGAGCTAAATATTATTATTGTCTTTGATAGCATTAGAGACAACAATCCATCATAATCTTAAAATGATTTCTCTACTTTATTTTATACATACTCACATTAAAAAAAAACATTAAACCAGTTTTAGAATTTTGAATTGGTTTTAAAAAAGAAACTTTTCAAACCAAAAGCAAATTAAACCACAGCATAATTATATGGTTTTTAAGTGCGGGGTTATGGACGACTGAGACAAGTGATCCTCGCACTTAATTTGACAATTTAAGGAGGCTCAATCAGGTTTAACACTTACAACAAACTGTACTATTGGGAAGGATTGAATCTACCCAACTGTTCCACTTAAAGGCAATGTTGTGATACCATATGAAACATCAAAAAGTGCTTAACAAGGCACACTCACTAATGTTACGTAATAGGTTACCATCGCAACAAAAGAACCACCTAAAAAGGTCCTATATCTCGTGTTTAGGCGCTTATATCTCAAAAACAAACTCGGTGAACCCCACTTTTAACTTTGTTGCCAGAGAGTGATTAGCACACTAAGATAAAACTCTCTGCAAAGTATACCATTTTCACTGTCAATACAACCACTGACTGCCTTTGCGATACTAAGTTATGGAAAGCGAGATTTTGCAGAGGCAGAGGGTCGTAAGACAGAGATAGGGAAAAGATGTACGCATCGCCGAAGGGGAGGTGGGAGGGGCAAAAAATTCCACACTGGACCAGAACGGCGTAACTTGGCGAAAGAGACCGAAAACCAGAGAAGGTTTACATAAATAGGCAAATAAGTTCCCTGGGGACTTGAATAGCATTGTCTCCTAAACCCTGAGGTGTTACAAGGATACTGGCGTTGCGCGCAGGCTAAATCCTTGGCTATTTTGACAGTGAAAATAGTTTAAGCAAATTCTCTGGAGCAGATTCATAGCAACCTTAACAACTGGAAAATTTTAAGGTGGCTGTGAATCTGCTCCAGAGAATGTTTTGTAACTTTGCAGAGAGTTTTCTTCGGGCACTCTGGCCTTCCCAACGCTTAATTATTGATATCCAGGCTCGGACCCAATTTATGTCATAAGTAGAGTACTTGTTTCACGCTAATTTAATTTAAGCTATGACAAACTTTTATTCATGTAGGTCCATCTGTATACAGTGGGCAAAGGATGCGTGAAGACAATTAGTATCTCCAAAATTGCTTTTAGTGGCACCCTTACTGCTCTGCATTTGTTGTATACATAGAGAATACTTCATGGAAAGTGCGGGCGTACGGTATTTACGCATGAGTTGTTGACGTATCAAAAATCGAACGAGTGAGCGCAGCGAACGAGTGAGATTTCTGATACAAAAACAACGGGCGCGTAAATACTGTACAAAGTACTTTCCATGTGGTAGTGTGTTTATTATATACATACTGAGATTTAAATTCTTGTTTATCGTCTTTAATGACAAACCAAGACAAAACTCTGTTACACGATTTTAAGTCAAAAACTCATGCAAAGGTTATAATATAGGCTTAAATTTGTGCCGGAGATTTGACATTAAAGCAAGCAAAGAATGTGAAAATATTATTTCAAATGTCCCTCAATACTTGAAACAAGGCACCTTAAACTTGAAGGCTCATAATCCTCTCCGTCTTTACGTCTCACAGAACGAGTAAAGTCCGAAAGGTGCTTGTTTAATTCCGCGGCCTCTATGTTTTGCACTTCTCGACCGTCGCTCTTTTCGTTTCTCACATCTCCTTTCGTTTTTTCTTTCGTGTTCTTGTTTTCGAGACTTTCCACTTAATCTTCGACCGAAGTATCGTGATCAACAAACCTTTTCTCGTTCTTTTTTTTTAAGCTTTGACACTTGCGAAGGAATAAAATTTCTCAAACAAGCGAAACACTGCCAGCTGAATGAAAATCAACTTGTTACGGCTCACACGTCAAAAAACATGATACGCGGCACCTGATTGGACGTATCGTTTTCCTCACACGTGAAAAAGCGATACACCCCATTTGATTGGCTGTTGGGTTATTAGACCAGCTTGTGAACCGAATTTATTTCGCGCTTTTCAGTGGGTAAATCTCAGTATGTATATAATAAAAAGCAGAATGGACTGTTTGGTTGTTAATGCTTGGTATTTTGAGAAAGAGGAGATAAAAATGAATGCCATAAGGCTCAGCCACATGGCAGGGTAGGTTCTTTAATGAAAGAATAGCAAGCTGATAATGAAGGAATAGGGGAAGGTACGTAAAGGTTCCTTTTTCACGCACCGTTCGAGAGTTCGTTGCGGCCAAGGATGACGAGTATTAACTTACAGAACACAAAATACACAACTGTAAATCATAAAGACGCTTGTATTAAACTCAGCTACTTTAATAATACAGATGCAAAAAAAATCTAAGTCACCTAAAATATGCTTAAATTTTCTGGATGTCACGTGTACGCTTGGGTGAGTATGGAAGGGCTTGATTATATTGGGAAACCCTTTTTTAAACAATGTATGAAGTAAAAAACATTGATTTCACAAAGGTTCAGCTGCGTCTGGTAATTCTCGCATACCGCAATGGATTCAAGAGTAAAACTACTAGGTCTTCATGGTTATGGAACAGAATTTCAAGCAACCTAAAAGAACTATTTATCAGTAATTTCAAATCATTGAGGCAGCGGAAGATCCTTACTAACACTATTTAAGACTAAGACTTTTAATCTATTTTTAAGAACCTCAGCCAAAGTTAGCTTTAATATTACGTTGCACCACGGATTTTCTTTCCACCTTTTTCCCCGTGATTTCAGTTTCACTATCAACATTACTGTATCGCAATGAAATTCAACTATTTATTCTTAAATTTCCTTGTTCATTTTAACTGATATGTATAAAACGCCGATTCGTCCAATAAGATGTTTGCAAAGAATAACATACTTTCATTTTAAAAAGAGAAATCCGCGGAGATACGAGAGAAGTCATTAACATATGTTTGTTTCTTTAAGTGCCACAATGAGACAAAATTCACGCCCGGAGTGAAAGAAAGTCTGATGTTTGCGCTCAGTGACACTGTACAAACATCCTGTACTTTGTTATGTCATTCCAGTAGTGGGGTTGTCAATAAGATTTCTGCTTCCGCTTGTTTTCAAATTGCCTTTTTCGTCTCATCATATCTTCCTGTAGTCTTGATTAGTGCCTAAAGAGAAAATACAATGCTTTTTAATTAAGACCAGGCACAGATCGATACTACCGAAAGAGAAGTCAAGCGAGTTGCTTTTAACCAACTTTAGATTTCAAAACCTGATTTCACCATTTCTCTCTTCAAATGCACTCATAAGACACTTTCACTGTATGCCAAATCTTGTTGAAAGTATTTTATGCGTAAGTGATTGGTGACGGAAGGGATTTATTTCGTAGTTTTCCTTAGTTCAGATGAGAATCGTTAAATACAGGATCGCTTAAGGTTCAGCCCAATTCAATGTTAATAGCAGAAGCAATAAGTAACCGACACTTGTAGTTAAATTCTCCTGACCCTCCCAGACGAACTCGTAACTAGTCCAGCTTGTTTTATATTCTCCTTTAGCCAACTGCTGTTTGTCAAAAAAGATGGCTTTGGTCTTTTTATAATCCCAAAACAATTCCAAGGTCGCTTTGGCGAGAGGAGACAGGAAAAACAAATAATGTAAGTTTTGTAAGATGTCCTACAATTCCTACAGTGCGATGGTCGTGTTTAAGCTTACAGGAAATTCTTCCGTTAAACTACTTCTGCTTCATCACAACCTGCCAATTGTCTTGGAAATACGTAAATTAATTTAAGTTAAAGGGAAGGATTTTTTGCAAATGAATCAGTGATGTTTACCTTGAGATTTTTCATTTTCATTTCCTCCAGCATATATTGAAGCGCTTCCTTGGCTCGAGACTTTACATTTACAGAGCGATCGCACAGTAGGTTCTCCACCACGTTCAGAGGATTCTCACGACGAGAATTTCTCATTTTTTTAAATTCAAGGGGTTTGTACAGGGAAAATAGTTTCTGGAAAGCAGTCTTTGACATCGAAAGCACACAGTGATGCAGGGCAGTGTTTCCCTCTTCGTCCACACTTCGTAAATTAATTTCCGTCTCCCGTGTCTTGAAGGTTGGAATGAATTTTGACTTACTTTTCATAACCGCTACCGACAAGGAAGACATTCCTGGAACTAGTCCTAAAGCAGCTTTGTGGTTTCTGTCAAACTGAGGTGGAAGAGTACAGTTTAGGTCTACTTTTCGTGCGACTATAAGATATTGCATCACATGAGGACTCATTGACGGAATTGAGCAGGCTTTTAAGAGTGCGGTGTAGCCCTTCATATCCTCCATCTGCAATTGTTCAATACTAAACTCCTTAAGACGAGCTTCGATTTGTTCTGTGGTGAGGTCACCTTCCTTTTTGCATCTTGTGTACTCACTCCAAAGATCAACGATAGCTCTTGTTACTTCGTTGGTTCCCGCCTGGTATTCCGCCACCAATTGCATCCTGTAGTTTGTAGTGCTGTCACTGGCGTTGTCGTAACTTTTCCCTTGCATGTTTTTTTGGCTTGGGGTAGGTGTATTCTGCAACTCTGTTGGTGGGTCTTCTAATGAATACACTGAGATAGAAGTAGTTCGGCTGCTGTCGCTTGAGGTAGCCCCAAATTTCAATTTTTCGATTTCTTCGTCGACGTCGGGAATCACTACGACTTCTATTTTTGCTGAATCACTTGAGCTCCTTCTGTCAAGGCAAGCATCATCCTCCCAAAGTTTTCCTTTTCTGTTCGTTGTCTCCCTTATGTCTCCAGGTATACAGCCACCGTTTTTAATCTCGGTACTGATCCTTGGACCTCTGTATGCAGTTGACTTCAACTCCTTCTTTTCATTTCTTGGAACCTTACAGCTCTCTCGATCTCTCATTACGACGGTTTCCACATCGCTTTGTATTGCTGATGCTTTCTTGCATGTATTGGAATTCTTAACGTTTGTAATGTTAGCAAGGTTAGCAACGTCAATTTTCCGTCGCTTGCATGGGGATTCAGGAACAGATGAACTGATGCACAAAGAATCGGTACTCCAATGGTCAGATGAGACAGCAGTTGGTTTCCAATCGGTAACAAGCCCATCATTCTCAAAAAGTGTTCCGCCTGAATCGACGTCCAAAGCTGTTTCGCTGTCGTATGTAGGATCGTTTTGTTGAAAGCATGCCTCAACCAGAATCCATCGTAAACTATGTCGGTTTGGGTCGGCCGCAGACAAAATTGCAAATTGAGCCTTTCTGTCACTCATTTCCGAAAAAAGACAAATTCCATTGTGGTTTGATACGGTTTCCAGGGTGAGGCGAGGCCAGCGTTCGATTGCATCGGCCGTACTTATGATAAAAACAATCTTCTCTTTAGTAGCACCAAATCTTGAGTTTAGCTGCATCATGCTCCTTGTGGTTCGATTTGACGCACAGTAAGACGTAATAAGGACTGGAACCTCATTTGTCTGCACTTCCTCCGAATACTCCTTTGCTTCGAGTTGGTCAACAATTCTTACTGTATGTAGTTCGTCCACTTGATCACACCCAATGTGGCCTTTGAAACATTTATCAGGACCAGCTTCTTTTAGCAGATTTCGAAGATGCTCCAGGATAATACGTTGTTCCAAGTCTTCGGTCAGCTGGCTTGAGGATGGGCGATCCTGCAAGACGCTATCTTTCCTCCATTGAAAGATACTTGGAAAAGAGAGGTTTTGGATCCAATCCTTGTATTGAACTTTTAGAAAGTGGTAACGGTTGCATTTAACAACCCACAGACCAGCTTTGTCGCAATCATCATTGAAGCGTAGGTCTTCCCAGCAAGGCCAAGGACGGTAAAAAACTTCTTCTCTCACCGTGCTCCGGACATTCAATAGGATCACAGCATACACCTGGGCCTTTGCGAATGAGTCTCTCATTCTTGGAACACTTCTTGAAAGTCCTAGCACGCCATAGCTTTCATGGTGTTTTTCGGCTCCATGGTGGTTTTCAGCGAATATTTTAGCGGGACCTGTGTAAAGGTACAGTGGAAACTGTTTTGCAAAGTTACCCTCTAAAGGGTATGGACCCTGATATTCTCCAAAATTGGGGAGCATTTCCTTTCCTTCAGCTATTTTTTGAAGATAGCTTAGAGGCTTAAAGAAAGAGCAACGTTCCATCTTAATCACGCCATTGTCATCCCTTAAAACCTTGGCATTTGATGGTGTCTGCGTGCAAGAAGTAAATACTGCTTCGGACATCATGGCGACGTTGTCATCAATGACAAAAACGTACTCCAGATTTAAGGCAGACGCAATTTTCTGGATGAACAGCCTAGCATATCCAATGCCTCCTTCTTCTGGTCCTACTTCACAACTGGGCATTTCTTCAGGCAACTGAAAAATGGCAAGAACTTTACCCCAAGTGGCTTTATAAGCCTGAAACTTTCTTCTGCAAACCACAGCAACTTGCACGCAAGTGATCACACGATTCTCTTCTTTCATTACGTGGGTGTAATTAAGAAGACACTTTCGTGGATCATCTCTATGCGAAGGGTGAAATATCCAGTATGGCAACGTGGGAACATCGTTTTCCTGTGGTGCCCAGCTTCCCCTGGAAAGACCTTCCTCACCTGAACCAATGCCACTGAAGTGTTTTCGGAGATGACTGTAGGGTGCGCGGCTTGCCGGTATCGAACATTCAACACTGATTGACTTTCCATCCAGGTCCACCAGAATAGTTTGCAAGCATGGTTCTTGACCTTGGAGAAGTCGACCACATTCCGAGCAATTTTCGAAGTGATACCAATGCCAAGAGCGCACGTCATGTTCGCCATCGGTCTTAAGGTAATGGCGAGAAGACTTGAATGCTTGCAGCCCTACACTTTTCATCAGAATGAAAGGACTTTCTTTGCAGTCATGCGTATAGAAACAACCCCCAAAGGAGTACTTTCCCGGCACCACAGGTTTTTCAAGGAGGCTGGGAGCCTCTTGAATTGTTTTCCAGTAGGGATACTCCCAGTTTTTTGCTTCTGTTCTTTCCATAGATTCGTTAGCCATTATCTCGTCTGAAGAATCAGGCTCTTTGTAGTAGTACAGGACACCTTCATCAAAAGAAGAAACACTCTTGGATGGAATGTCTTCTCTTTCAAGGATATCTTGTCTCAAGAGTTTTATAAGACATAGATATGTTCCAGTTTTTCCAATCTGAGGTTCAGCTATGAGAAGGATTCGGTTACAATGCTTTTGCGTGTTTTCGTGGTCATAGCTATCCTTATGCGCTACATAGTCGATCCATCGAAGTGAAGATGCTCTCGTGCCGTGGCTTTTGATCATGTACCTGTCAGGTCTGGTACATTGAATCGCGCTCATAGATGGTGACTTTTTCAAAGATTCATTAAGCCTCTTGTACAGTTCCCGCCCAACCAACACATAGGGGATATCCTGAACATGTGATTCATTAATACGGACATTTGCATAGCGGCACATTCTTCCAAGCTCTTGGATTACAGTGGAAAGAAACAGTGGAGATCCCTCTTTGAATTCCCTGCTACTGTCGTAGCTTAGCCGGAGATCGAGGCAATCAAAACTGTGGGGGAATGTATCTCCCATACGACCTTTATCCACCAAAATTAGGATGCAAGCAAGATTTTCCAAGTCTTCATACTTAGTTATTGACTTGTGCACGTGTTTACAATTAATGCACGTCTTGCGGCCAGGTTGTAGGTGGAGGTCCTTACAGCAGCAGTCAAATTTGTACTCACAGTCGAGGGGCTGCAACTTAACAAAGAAAGGGCTTGCCGATTTCATCAACTGTTTCTCGATCTGGATTCCGCCATAGTCTCTTATGATTTCAAAACGTTCTTTTAGGCAGGATATCCTCCTTGCCAATATCAAAGTGTGGAAAAATTGATTTGCTGTCTCCATGCTCTTTGCTCGTACGATCTTCATCTTGCCCGATCGCCCCTTTCCGCTTTGGATCAAACTCTGCACTAAGAAACTTGTTTCATTTCCTTGGACATTGCAATACCAGGTCTCAACCAGGTTTTTGCCGCCGTTTTGCTGCAGGTTTTGTCTGATTTCATCGATGATTCCAGCTTTTCGTATGCTTCGAATGAAATCTTGGAAATCCTGTGGTGAAAGATACATCAAGCATAGGACAAAGGAGGAAAGGACATTTGATCCCTCGTCAATGGCGTTTGCCTTTCCTTGTTTCTTCATTCTTGCAAACTCTTTAATGTCGTCTTTGAACTCCGTTTTTGCCTCGTTGCAAATCTCTCTTTTAACTAATTTGAATGCTTCAGGATGGATGAATTGACTTTCCTGCAGTTTTGCGTCGAGCTCCCGTGTAAATTCGCAGAGCTTGTCGTCGAATTCCTTAGCAGGTGTTGAGTGTACGTCTTTTGATAGTGCCATGCGTATTTTGTCGCTGGTGTCATAGACGCTCGCATGAAGAACATGATAGCAGTACTCTGCACACAGCAAGGCGTCAATCTTGAAGGATGATGAATTGGTGTTGCGTTTTTTCTCTCTTTTCATCTTGTCTACGATCCTTTGAAAAAACGAATCCTCTCTTATTTTCTGTTCCTCCATAGTGTCACATTTCATAGTGCTGAGGTAGTAGTTTAAACTTACATACTGTTGTCCAACCGAGCTGACTTCTGTCGGCCCATACTGTTCCAAGTAAAACTCGAAGGAAACCGTAGCTGCATTGTTTCTGGGTTTAATGATAGGCACACCCCCTTTCCTTTCAACTTTCGCGACTTCTAAGGTGACCAGGCCATTGTCATGAACTGCCAAATAGTGATCTGGTTTATCACGACAACGAAATGCTACAACGTCGACGCCAAAATCCAGCTTGACTTCAAACTCCACTGCTTTAGATGGATCATTGGTGGCTTTTAAACCTTCTGTTATTGAGAGGACCCTTTTCTCGCTTTCCAAAAACTTAATTGTCACAATACCATGTCTACCCTCAACAATGAATTCTGTCGCGTCAAGTTCAGAAGTTGTTACAGTCATAGGCTTCTGCGACGCTGCTTGTAGATAGCGATGCTTTGCGTCATCCCCAGTGTACAACGTCGATTTAAGTTTCATCCGCATTCCTCTCTCAAAATGTTTTAGCTCAACTTCTGACCAATGGACAACGTGTAACTCCACTTCTTTGGAGGTTTGTTTAACGTTTTCTAGGAAAGGCTCTGTCCCCAATACTAAGAGATCGCCAGCTCTGTACTTGCTTTCACTTGTCGTAGTGTTGTCACAAAGAACTACACATCGGACTTCAGGAATGCGAGAGTTGGTAGTGAGTAGATTAAAAGGAGTCGCAGAGATCTGAACCACCACCACATTTCTTGGTGAGTTGTCCTTGCACCATTCATTGATGAACAGATTGTGAGCCTTATCCTTGGTGATTCCCCAGTGGCACTCATCGGCTATGATAACAAAGAGGGTTTTGGGTTTTTGCTCGACAGCCAGCTTAAGTTGCTCGAAATACCTGTCATTCTCATCGCTGCGAACATACATAAACATCCTCTTGCAATTGTTTGCATTCGCTTCTTTACGAACCTTTAGCTCTTCTTTTGGCAACACACCTGCACCTGGATGACGAATCCTTTTCTCCGTTTGATCGCTGAGCATTCGATACCTCGCTGTGTAAACCACAAAGTCAACATCATTGAAGACATCTTTTAGCCTTGCAATTTTGTGATAATGCCACATAATTGCGTTGATTCGCTTCTTGAGGATATGTGCCATCTCTATCTGCGACGGATAATAGCAAGGTTTTTCCGGATTTGCTTGCACTTGTTCGTCGATGTCTTCTTCGTCCGAAGGGTATCCCTCCAGGAGGATATCTTCCTCCTTCTCGTTGTTGGACTCCTCTTCAGCAGCTTCTAATTCCTCATAAAGCTTGATATCAGCATCTATATCTTTCCTTATCTCTTTTCGAATCTCTCCATATGGATCTACGTCTTCGTTCACCAGAACGGCAATACTTTCAATGAGGACACTTTCACTCGGTGGGTAAAGAAAAATCTTGTGCCCATTGTTGCGGAAAATTGAGCAAAACTCGCGCACTTTTACTGAGAAAGCTTTGTCGTCACCAAACCATGTATTTCGCTTTTGGTTCAGATCTTTTAATTCATCCATCAACTCTGGCGTAGCCTGGAAAAGTCTGAACAACTGACCATCGTCTCTGAGCGTGACTGCATCCACAATTTCCGTCATGAAGTCCAAAAAAAGGGATTCAGTCATTGAGTCCGGAGCTGACCAACAGTGCCTTTCATAATCGTTTAGGTCGGGCAGGGATGTCCAACAAGGATTGTCTGATGTCGAAAAATTAACGACCACTGGAACTGTATCCTCTTCACCTGCAACTATTCAAGTTTGGCACGAGAAAATCACTATCGTGGAAAAGTAACTTATTAGAATGTTAGGTGGTTATCGTTTAATCGTACCTCGTATACCAGAGGCAAGCTTAGGTTTTCATTTTCTTCAAACACGCCTCCGGAGGTAGCAAAGGTGAGACAAGTAATAAACTCGTGGATAAATCCAAATCCTTAGCAGTCATGAAACTAACAAAGGGACTCGGCCGTCATAATTAACCATATCTTGGGCAACCACCGATTTACGGTCAATAATCGTTTTATTTTCTCAAACGTCGCACGATATAAAACTACCTAGCTTTACCAGACATCGT
>OX421452.1:33203980-33208980 GCA_949126865.1 Montipora capitata | reverse complement strand
TGTAAAAACATAACGCAACACCCCCACTTGTTTCTATAATCTAAAGTTAATTGCACAGTAAATGTGATAATAACAGGAGATGCTACCTTATAGCTAACATCCAAACAGGAATTTTTTTAAAATGTTCAGTTTAACCTTGGTTGCTGGCTTTGCGAAAATATCAGCCACCATCTCCTCTGTAGGGCAATATACAATGTCAATTTTACCATTTACAAGTATCTCACGCAAGAAGTGATGCCTGATGTCAATGTGCTTAGACCTTTGTCTACTGACTGGGTTCTTGCTTAAATCTATTGCCCCTCGATTATCCCCATAGATCCTGGTGGCTTTATATGATCCCCTTCCCATGTTATTTAGTAACTGAGTTAAGTACAGACTTTCCTGGGCTGCAGCCGCCATACCTATATACTCGGCTTCACAAGTGGAAAGGGCAACAGTAGGTTGCCTTCTTGATTTCCATGATATAAGGGGGTCACTGTTGGATAAGCTAAAACAGTACCCTGTGGTACTTCGTCTATCCTCCAACGAGGATGCCCAATCTGAATCGCTGTAAGCAACTAGGTTCAAATCACCATCACATTTCTTAAAGCACAGCTCATAATCTATTGTGCCTCTAAGATATCTTAAGACATGTTTAGCAGCTACCATGTCCTCCACTCTGGGGCAGGACAATTTTTGTGAAAGTTTACTAACAATCCAGCTGATGTCCGGTCTTGTGCATGTCATTGCATATATTAAACTCCCTACAATCTCACGATACCTCTTGGGATCAATCATTAAATCATTGTTGTCCCCCAATTTTTGTTCACATGGAGTTGCTCTAGGCTTACAATCCTTCATTCCGAATTTATCAAGCATCTTAAGAATATATCTCTTTTGATTCATCTTAATTTCCCCACAGATTGATTGAAATCAATACCTAAGAACAATGAGATTCTGCCCAAGTCCTTCATTTTGAATTGGCGTTTCATGCCTTCCTTGAATTGATTCATTAAATCCATGTTATCTGATGCTACCATTAAATCATCAACCCAAATAAGAACAATGATTATGTTGTTATCTATCTGTTTACTATAATACAATGGTCTACTGGGTTTTTGTCAAAACCAGCCCCCACCAGATGCTCATGTAATACCTTATTCCAGTTCCTGCCTGACTGTTTGAGGCCATAGAGGGATTTTCTTAATTTGTAAACTAGCCTCTCCCCGTCCTCCGACATCGTTGCAAAGCCCTCTGGCTGGTCCATGAATATTTCCTGATCTATAGGTACATGTAAATTTGCAGTCTTGACGTCCATCTGGTGGACCGTGAGGTTGTAATGTGCTGCCAGTTGCATGAGGACTTTAACTGAGGCAATATTGGCCGTTGGTGTGAAGGTTTCTTGGTAGTCTATCCCTTCTACTTGGCTATACCCTTTGGCTACATATCTGGCTTTAAGTGTTTCAGACCCTTCTGCATTTTCTTTGATAGTGTAGACCCATTTCCACCCCCCCCCCCCCCCCCCAATGGGTTCTTACCGATAGGCAGTGTGGTTAACTCAAATGTATCATTCTCTTTGAGTGATTTCATCTCCTGTTCCATTGCTTGTCTGCACTCTGTAGCACGAGGCGAGTTCATGGCCTCTGCATATGTTTGTGGTACTCCACAAACCCTATAACAGCAATCAGTGCTGTTATAGGCCAAGTCGTTACCATCATTTAGGTCAGTATAAAATTCAGCTAAGTACTTAGGAGGCTTCCTTTCCCTTAAAGGGTACCTTCCAGTCTGAACGGGGTTACCTGCAACCTGTTCATCGTTTTCATCCTTACCGTCTGGGTCATCTGTGTTGGCTTCACTGTTTGGGATGTCAACCCTCTCATTTAGGTATTTACCAGTTGGGGTGTTCGTGTCAACCTTGCAGTCAGGGTTGGCTGTTTTTTCAGCCTTGTTTACTGGCAATCTGCAAAAGCCTGAGTCCTCATATGGCAAGTCAGTTTGTGTTTGCTGTTCTACACTGTCTTTACTAATAAACCTGATAAGTCTGTGTTTCATGACCTTACCATTATCTGGGTAATACACCAGGTATGCTGGGCTATTCTTATCGTAGCCCACAAACACCCCCTTTGTACACCTCGAGTCTAACTTCTTATGATCATGGTTGTATGCGTAACATTCTGATCCAAACACTCCCATTCTGGAAAGATCAGGTTTTCGCCCAGTTAACATGAAATAGGGCGTATTCTTTATCCTAGTATTATAGCACCTGTTCCGAATGTGGGCAGCAGTCTGAATGGCATACGGCCACATATTTTTGGGCAACTGCTTCTCAATGAGTAAACACCTACCTGTTTCGAACAGGGTTCGCCAGTGTCTCTCAGCAGTGCCGTTTTGGTGTGGGGAATAAGGAGAGGATGTTTGATGTTTTATGCCTCTCTCCCTAAGGAGCGTCTGAAAAGAATTGCTCGTAAATTCTGTCCCATTGTCAGACCTCATGCACTTAACTTGGCCATACGGGGAGCAGTCAGCCAGGAACTTTTCTGTCGCCTGTACAGTATCGCTCTTATTTTTGAGGAAATAAACAAATACAGCCCCAGAGAAATCATCGGTGAAGGCCATGCTATACTTAAAACCTTCTTTAGACACTGGATTAATGGGACCGGCCAAATCTGTGTGTACCATTTCTAAAGGTTTTGTAGCTCTAGCATCCGGTCCTCTATTTCTATTATTGACAAACTTTCCTTCTATGCACGTGTTACAATTAAACTGAGATTTATCTGAACTACCAGATATATTCATCCCATCTACTACCCCTTGTGCTTTTATGACATCTTCGAAATTACAATGGCCTAATATTTCATGCCATGTGTGGACGTCATGCGAGACGCTTACCTTATCACTATTGTTATCATACTGTTCAACAGTGTTCAAATAATATAACTGTCCACGTTCTTCGATAGCGAACGTGGTGCCATCCTTATGAACGATTTCGTTATGGCCTCGTTGGAATTGAAGTTCTGCTCCATTTGATGTGGCAGCTTTCACCGAGAAGGTATCTTGGGGATACGAGGGTATGAACAATGCATCTTTCAGCACAGTTTTTACATGCCTCCCATTCACATCTTTCAGTATTACTTCTGCATCTCCTCGTTTGACTGCTATATTCATAGTCTTCGTTCCATCCGCCAACTCCATACAATGTTCTGTCGGTTTGAAATTTCCATCGACTCTTTTAAAAATGTTAGTTGTGACAATGTGGGATGTAGCTCCTGTGTCAACCAGTAATCCTGTCGGATTATTATGATGTCGGTTTGTATGATCTTCGACATGAAACGCAAAGGTGTGTTCCCCTTCAATGCTTTTGGTGTGGTCGCTGGAAATGGCTTGTTTTGTTCTGTCCTTACGGTTGTGCCTTCTGCATTCGCCGTCAGTGTGAGTGGTGCTCTTGTGATAACTGCACCACTTCGTCGCTTCAGATTTTCCCGGACAGTCTTTAATAAAATGGCCACTTTGCCTGCAACCGTAACATACTGGAGATGTTGGGGATACTGTCTTCATGACTTGATCTGCTTTCGCTTTTGTGTTGAATTTCTCGGTTTCTTCAAAACTTCTCAGCTGGACTTTGAACTCGGTCAATGTTATTTCACTTGTGCTTTGGATGATGTGAATTGCCAGTGGTTTATAAGATTCTGGTAATCCTTTAAGGATCATTTCTATAATCAATCTATCGCTGAGGGTTTCCTTGGCGTTTCTGAGAGCCGTGATTGCTTTTTTCAGCCCTAATCAAGTACTCTGTAACTGTCTCGTTCGTTCCCATCTCGAGCGACGTCAACTCGGTGTAGAGCGTTATTATTCGCGGCTTACTTTGGCTTGCATAATGCTCTCGTAAGATCTTCAGAGCCTTCCTACCGTCATCGGCAGCATCCCTCATTACTAATGAGAGGCTTTTGTCGTCTAGAAATTGTATAAGTTCCGCATAACATTCCTCATTTTTGGCTTCGTCGGGGGGGTCTTCCGACGGTAGAATTGTCGTCTTCAGTTTTAGCATTCGCAAGTGCCCAAGGAATTTGGCTTCCCAGAAACTCGTAGTCGTTCTCATCTCCGTTGAAAGTCAGTCTTTTCCACCTCGAGTCTGACCTGGGCCTATAACCTGTTGAACTCATTGCTTTCACTGTTGTCTTTATTGCAATTTTCAAGAGCACACGAGGGAAAAAAAAATTACCCATCATGCACCTAACTTACAATGACGTAATGTATAAAAACATAACGCAACACCCTGGATGACTGGAGATGTGTACATATCGAGGAAAAATAACAGCTCATCGGCAACGATCGGTGCTGCTATGAAGATCAGAGCCGTACCCGGTTGGAAGGCTTGCAAATATATCCTTTTCTTTTAAGAGTGCTTCTATGTTATAAAGCCAAGGAGTCTTAAAACTATCGGAGACGCTCTTCAATACACGTTTGGAATCTACCTCATTGACTACCATTTTGAAAATTTAGCTCCTAAGAAATACGAGCCACGTACATTTTGGTCAGCTTAGATCACTCAATAATGTAGGCAAAATTATTCCGGAACACGATTACCAACGGTAAATCACAGACGCTCCTTTCAGATTTTTTTCGGAGGGCGGGCGGCTGTACACAGGCTATGATTGTGTAGCGTGCTTGCTTCTCATCTCGCTTGTGTCGCCTCATGTGTTATGAAACGAAGTATATACATGTGTGGCAGTGCAAGACTGAATAAAAGTGACTACGATGCGTAAATTTTGAAAGTGAAGTTAACCGAACGGTTATGCCTAATCAATGGAACGAGCGCTCAGGCTTAAACAGCAAACGAGTGTCACTTTCTTCACGAGCTCTTAGGCTTAAACAGGAAACGAGTGCTATATTCTTCACACGATCTCGTAAAAAGTGTAGTTAACCGAATCCTAAAATGAAAGGCCCATTGACTGAAACGAGAGCGTAGAAGCACTTGGTAGGCCTAAACACTTCATTGAAACCCGATTGAAACGTGTCAGAGC
>OX421452.1:33196480-33198980 GCA_949126865.1 Montipora capitata | reverse complement strand
TATCTTTCAACGCGGAAAAAACAGTTTTCAAAGTGACTTGTACTGAATATTTACCACTTTTAATGGCGAAAAACGCCAAAAACTGTAACTCAATCTTAACTCAAACGTAACTCAAACTCAACTCAACTCCTAACTCGATGAATAGCAGATCCCTGTATAAAGTGACATTAGGCGATTTCGTGACAAAATAAGAAGCATCAAATGACTGAAACGAGCTCTTAGGTTTCAACAGTAAACGAGTGCTATATTCTTCACAAAATCTCGTAAAAATGTAATTAACGGAACCCTAAAATGAAAGCTAAGAGTGCTTAGGCCTAATCACTGAAACGAGAGCTTAGAAGCGCTTGGTAGGCCTAAACACTTCATTGACACGTGTTATTGACGCAATTTTCTGGCAGCTTCTGTGGGTACCGGAGCAGAAATTACGTAAAACAAAGGAAACAAAGACAGAAAACAAAACAACTCCAAATAAAGACTAATCGCAAGTGACCAAAAATAACAATGCTTTCCGGTACCTGCAGAAACACCCAATTTTCTTCACAAGTGTAGTTAACCGAACCGTAAAATTAGAAAAGAGTGCTTAGTCCAAATCACTGAAACGAACTCTTAGGCTCAAACAGTAAACGAGTGCTACATGTTTCCTTACTCGGAACTGATCAGCTCAGGCGACCACCACAAACCGTATAATGTTATCAAGTCTTTAATAATTATTCGATCTAAAAGAAATACATATATAATTCGAAATCAGGACAACTCAAATAAAATCTGAAATCTCGTAGCAAATTCAGAAAACGTGATTGGAAACTTACTTCTGTGGCGGGTCGTTAAAACAGTCTCACTCTACATGTTAGCAGGTTCGGGTAAGCGGATTTTTAAATAGACTATGAAACCGACTTCTCTCTACTTTCGATTCTTCTGGACAACCGGTTTAAAACTAAGCTAATGATTTCAGGGCAATGTACGGAATAAGTGTCAATCACGAATCGTCTGATCAAAATAAATCTGTCATCAAAAGGCAACGCCTATTTGTTAAATGAAACATTCTCCGCCCCGATAAGGGCGTAGTCCTTATCCTTCTTTGGGCAGCCTAATTATCTGGAGTGGTATCCCCAGCAGGATATATGACAGAAATCTTGGTGACTGGGCTGCTGTACTCTCCTGCTGTTGTTTTCACTTTGATGTTGCGGACTCGGCCATCTGTCCCGGGATACACTTCGATAACTCTGCCGATAGTCCATTTGCCGCGGATAGCATTGTTGTCGGCCATCACGACGATATCATCGACCTCTACATTACGCCTTTCTGTGTGCCACGCCTTTCTTGTCACTAGAGCTGGGAGTACGTCTCTGCTCCAACGCTTCCAGAAGGAGTCTACAATTTTCTGCACAAATTCTACGCGGCGTCGCGGGTTTTTCGTGTCGTTGAATGGGCCTTGAGGAACTTCCGATGTTGCTCTTCCAAGGAGCATGCTGTTCGGACACAAATATTTTCCATCATCCGGGTCATTTGGAACACGGCCGATAGGGCGTTGATTCACGAGATTTCCGACTTCTAGCAGGCATGTGTACAACTCGAAAGGACTCAGAACCTGCTCTCCAATTGCCTTCTTTAGGGCACGCTTACAACTTTTAACGAGTGCCTCAGCACAGCCATTCTGATGGGGGGCAGCTGGAGCAGTGAACTGCCAGTTGATGCTTCTTTCAGCGCAGAAATCATGGAGTTTGTCAGAATCTAAACCTTCGACCATTTCACGCAGTTCCCGATCTGCGCCAACCATCTGCAACCCATTGTCGCTCAACAGCACTGCCGGGTATCCACGGATGGAGAAAAATCTCCTTAGCACCTGGATAAATTCCATTGTTGAGAGGTCAACTGCTAATTTCAGGTGGACGGCTCTCGTGTTTAAGCAGGTGAAGATGACGCCATGGTGCTTTTTGGTCTTGTTGCGCCCTATCTTCACATTATATAGGCCAAAGTAATCGCATGAGGAGTAGTGGAACGGCGGCGTTTGTGGTGATAAGCGGAGAGCCGGCAGGTCTCCCATCAACTGTGTCTCTGCCTTATGTGCCATTTCTCGACAAGTAACAGTTAAATTTCACCGTCTTACTGAGCCTGTTCGCTTTTAGGATCCAGTATTTTCGTCTGACTTTTGCAGTCGTTGTGGCTACTCCGGAGTGCCCATGGTTGTGCACATTGCGTGTGATTAACAGGGATATCCTGTGCTCATTGGGAAGCTGCACGGGGTGTTTTTCTTCGTATGATACGATGGCTTTGTCGATTCTTCCTCCAACCCTGATAATCCCCTTGTCGTCAATAAACGGGCTCAATGTCTTGAACTCTCCATTCTTCATTCGACTCTTTAACTCCTCTTGGGCATTTCGGATCCATGACATCTCAGCTTTCTTCAACTCTTCGGGTATGAGAGGTCCTTCTCATCCGCTGGTTGCGTTTCTCCCGAGGCGTATCTTCTCAGCTAATCGCCTTATCCACGCGGTAACTC
>OX421452.1:33173980-33188980 GCA_949126865.1 Montipora capitata | reverse complement strand
CTTCGCTGCTGCCACAAAGGTTTTCCAATTGTCTGAAAAGATCTTCTCAGGGCGCCCTCTTCTTGCTATAAATCGTTTTAAGGTGGCTCTGTAACAGGTCCAGGTAGACCGCTCGGGTGAGACTACAGGCATAAAGAACAATGTAAGCCTTCATTTCCTTTTTGGTCTTGCTGAGGTATTTAATTGGTCCAGCAAAATCCACTCCAATGGACTTGAAAGGTACTGATCCAGCTGTTCTTTCCTTCGGCAAGTTGCCTGTTGGTGGATTTGGGAGTGCCGCCACTTGAAACCTTTTGCAGCCATGACAGTTCCTAATTACTTGCTTTGTCAAAAGTCGTAACTGTGGCACCCAATACTTCTCTCGAACCTTCGCCATTGTGATGCTGACTCCCCCGTGCTAGGTTTGGGTGTGCACGTGCATGACCAGCTTCTTGGTGAACAGGGCACTTTCGGATAAGTAGATGGGATAATCTCCTTGAATGCGGCCCCTGCATTCATATAAACCGTCTTTGTTCTTCTGAAAGTTTAATCGTAACTGATCTTCTTTAAAACTGGCTGTATTCTGGCATCTGACTTGACCATCTCGCACCCAGAACTCTATCTGACGGTTTATCTCTGCAGTGTAGAGAGGACCGCTGATCTTCTGTTGACGTTTCAACTTGCAGTTTTGGATAAACCGTCTTATCCACGAACAAATTCGAACCGCCTTCCACAGACCCCACTTCTGTAATGACTGGTCAAGTTCCTTGTTGTCTACTATTGCCCCTGCGAGAACTTCCTTGATTACTCTTGCCTCAGCTTGAGTTTCTTTGCTTGGGCTGGTAACGATGTCTGACGGCCAATTCTCTGGGTATGGTAACCAGGACGGTCCTTGAAACCACAGATCCGCACATTCTCCTGCTTTTCCTACTCGACGGCCCAGACGGCAGGGTTTTCCTTTGAACCCACGAGCCGCCAATGAACGTACTCCGTGTCTTGGATTTTTCGGACGCGATTGCTGACGAATTGCTTGTACTCCCCACCTCCCTTTATCCAGTGGAGAGCAACATTGCTATCTAGCCAGCAATGGACACTTGTTAAGGGAAATCCTTGTAGAGCCTGTTTCACGTTGTGCACCAGATTAGTAGCCATATGACTGGCTACCAGTTCAAGCCCCGGTATGGTTAATCCCTGCTTTGCAAGCCAGGACTTGGCGGCCACGAGTCCCTGTGATATACCTGAGGGTTGATAAGACACAGCGTATACTGCTGCTGATAAGCCTTGGCTGCTTACGTCACCAAAAGCGTGGAGATTGATGCTGGTTATTTCTTCCTGGTACTGAACTATGCTTCTCGGTGCTTCAATTATTTCGGGAAGATTTGCCTCCCACGTCTTCCAGCTGGCCGTATGTTCCCTTGGTAGTTCTTGGTCCCATGGAGTTCGCAGCTCACAAGCTTGTCGGTAGAGCTAACCTTAGGGGATCGCAAATCTTTGCTAACTTCCTCAGGACTTCTCTCTCGGTAACATTCTCGATCGCTTCTGGAAAGCTAATTTGGATTGTGTCCGTGGCCTTGTTCCAGCGCACATCAAGCAATATCGTTTCTCAACCTTTTACACCCAACTGGTCTTTGGCGTACGTTTGGGCTTCGCATCCTTGAGACCTCTGCTGTTCTTCTGGTCCTTCCTCCCGATATTCCGGCCGCCCCAGGATAGGGACATTAGAGTGCCATTTATGTAGCTCGAATTTTGCCTCTCTGAAGATGGTCTGGGACATTTCCTTTACATTCTGTGCATGCGCGATTGTTTTTTCGCCGCTGATTAGGTCATCGACGTTAAGGCTTCTTCTTATTTCCTCTACTGTGTCTGGATACTTGTGTTGGAGGTTTTTAAGATGCTGTTCGATTACTCCGCCCAACAGAAATGGCGACGTTGACATCCCGAACAGCGCTCGTGTGAAACGCAGGGTTTCGACTTCTTTGCTTTCCAAATCTCTCAACCAATGAAACCGCATTGCGTCTCGGTCTTCCTCTCTTAATCGCACTTGCAAAAAGGCTTGCTTTAGATCCCCAGTTTATGCCACTGGGTAGAAGCAGTTCCTTGTTAGCACACTCCAGAGCTTGTTCTGCAATGGTGGCCCAGTCTCAAGGCAATCGTTGAGGGATGGCGCCTTGTGGTAGGCTCTCGCAGAAGCATCATAAACAATGCGGATTTTTGTGCTCTCCGCCGTTTCTTTACGAGGTTCTCCAGGCGTTACAGACTTCCCGGCTTATTGTTGGAAAGAGGTGGATGGTTGCCCTTCCAGAGTAAGCCAGTCTCGTACCATCCTTCTGGGTCCCTTAGGAGTTGCTCCTTGAACTTTTCGTAAACGAGGTTTTGATCGCCAACCGGATGGTCTTGTAATCCGAGCACGTCAAGTCTGCAGTGGTTTTCGTAGTCAACAGCGGAAGTCTGAGTTAAGAACATGTTGGTGAGATTTGGTTCACTTCCGGGTGACAAGATAGTCCACCCCAAGCGCGTCTATTCTGCGATGGGTTCTCCGGGTTTGCCGATTTTGGGTGTGGTCTCTGTTTTGACTTGCGCGTACTCGCTGGCACCAAGGATAAGGTGAACCGATGTCGTCCATTTCTACCCATTTCAGATGATGGTATCTTTCAATCATGTCCTTGTATCCCTGATTACCTAAGCTGAGCAGGACACCACGATTTACTTTGGTTACTTCGTCCGAAGCTGAAATGCACCTGACAAGCTCTTAAGGACGACTTCATGGATTTCAATCTCTCTTGTTGTTTTACGTTCAACAGTCTCCTTCCTTGTTGAATCGTGGTGACTTTATCGCAGTTGATGGACTGGTGAGATGGATTATCGCTGTAAACACATGGCTTTCTTTTGGGATCTTGTTGGTTGGCCTGGTACGTCCTTAATCGTAAAAGAACCCACACACTTATCGCTAAGAGTAGGGCACGTAGTTCCCGGTGTTGTGGTCTGTCTTCTGTTGTGTATCATGGTTGGGAGGGTAAAAAAAGGGGCTACAGTAATTGGCGCAAGCTGTTGTGGCGCTCTGCCAGCTCGACTGGCAAAGTTAATAAAGTTTGTCTTGCTGATCTTCATCTTGGATTTCGGAGGGTTTCTTTCCGTCCACGTGCGCAACGCTTCGAGTAGTTTTGGAAAATCCCATTCCTGTCAGTTGTCATCAGTGTGCACCAGGTCACCTTTTATACCTGCAACTTCCAACCATTGATTTCCTTCAATTTTCCCATAGTCTCCAATGGACAACTTTTGGTAGAATTCCATGATTTTGTTGGGGTTCGTTCCATGGATTGCGGGCAATGACATTACGTTGTTTACATACGCATTAACTATTTCGCTGATCTTTCTATAATTCGTTTTCAATATGCTTTTCGCCCTCTCGAAGCCAATTTCTGCTTTGAACTGGTTTCAAAATCTCAGCCAATCTGTATGCGTGCCATTGAACCTTGTAATTTTTAATTTGGGCAGCTTCGCGTTGATTGATTGTTCTTTAATCTGGCACTTTCGCCTTTCTTCGATTTTCGCTTCGTATTTAAGTTTCTGCTCTAATTTTTCTTTTTCAAAACAAATCTCTTCTTGAAATTTCTTTTCTCTAATTACAGCTGCTTCATCTTCCTCCCTTTTCTTTTACGTTTTCGAGCGCCGCGCTCCTGAACGTCGTAATTGTTGACCCGAGGTTGTCAATGGCCTTTTCAAACACGCTTAATTTTTCTTCAAGGTCTGTGCTCCATTTTAAATTTTTTTCTCCGTCATCCCCCTCTTCAAACCTCAATTATTGTACCCTTACCTTGAGATCATGAACTTCGTCCACTTTCTTGGCTAAAGTGTTTTTCAATCTCGCTACTGAGGCGAAGTTTATCCTTTTCACCGCGTCGCTTGTCTGTCCATTTGTAAAGGTGAGAAGTTGTAGTTTCGCCTCTATTGATTTGTAAATGCCTTCCATGCTTTCCAGTATCCTGACGGGGTCGCCTCTTTTGTCGTCAACGGGTCTCGCAACAAATGATCAAATTTTAAAGTTATTTGTTTCTCCCACGATTCTGGCTTGACACGTTGTCTCTGAAAACTCTCTTCTCATACAGTACACAAAAAAGGTATGAAGTCCACCGAGATTATATTTCCAATAGCTTACATTTCAAGTCTTAGGGTTCGGCAGTTCGGGTTTCAAAATCACGTAATGTAACGCTAACGTCCGCGACAAGAATATACATAAAAGGTAAGGGTACGTAAGCTCATACTAACGTAAAAACATAATAAATTATGTTTGAATGAAAACGATCTCTTCACGCCTTCGCAGATATTAATATTTACGATACCTCCCTTTGCTAGCATCCAAAACGAATTCCCGAGTGATCATTCAATCGTTTCATCACTGGTGAGGAAAGTCAAAATAGAAGTTCCCGCAAAATCTTGGTGAGCAAACGGGACAAGTATGGCGAAACAACAGTGACGTGTATAAAAACACACGAAAGTGACTCGAGAGTTGCTATTCGCCGATTGGGCACAATGATACAAAGGATTTTTTGTACCCAATCAGGAGCCGGCATTCGCCGAGCCGTTTGGAAATGGTCTGGTGAAACTAGGCACCCAGGGGCTCTTTCACCCGTTCTTGAAAACTTTCGTTGCCTTCTCTCATGCCCAGACTGACTGCCACTGGGTCTCCGATGGTTAATAGCCAACTAGTTTGCCTCCGGCAAGTTAGGATTCTTAACAGTTGTTGTTGTGTTCTGTCGTTTCGTTGATTGTGTTTCATTGGCCCTGAAAAGCCCCTATGGGGAGTGGTCAATTAAGTCTGTATTGTATTGTATAGAGGGGATTTGGCAATTGCGACTGCTTCCACCAAAAAAGACGTTAACAACAAAAACTCGTTGGGAAAGTAAGCCCAAAAAACTGAAAAATTCAAGGCAGCCTTGTTTGCCGTCGATTAATTAAGAGGGTTTGTATTCTAAATTTTTTTTACAACCAGCGATACTGGAAAAAGTTAAAATCAGAGAACATTACCCAAGCTCCTCTTTTTCCTCTTCCGCTTTCAACCGGAAAACTAAATAGTCTTACTGCGAAAGGAAAGGAAAGGAACATTATTTAAGTGTCTAGTCGTTCTAGCGCTGAAGCACTAATTGGGGACACAGTAAATTGAAATTAACAATTAATACAAATCAAGTCAAATGTTGGTTTTTGAGGAGAGGGGAAACCGGAGTACCCCGGAGAAAACCTCTCTGTGCAGAGTAGAGAACCAACAAACTCAACCCACATATGACGCCAAGTCTGGGAATCGAACCCGGGCCACATCGGTGGGAGGCGAGTGCTCTCACCACTGCGCCAATAAGATCGACGCCATAAGATCTAAGATCTTCTTAAAACGTCCGTGTCAACGAGCGTCCGAAATTTTGAAACAATTTTGAAAGGCTTAAAATAACCCGAATTTGAATTTGGAGATTGCATTCCGGCTAAGAGTCTGCCGTCGTCGTTGAGTGGGGTCGAACCTCACAAAACAATTTGGCTACAAGAAAACGAAGAAAGATGATTATGGGATTCCGCATCAAAAACAATGGGAAGACTAAACATTCCACCAGAACGACTATTCGCTCGTTGTGGTCAGTTCCAGATCCCCTTTGTTTGAGGAAAGGTTCAAAGAGATGTACCGACCTGTAAGAGTAGAGACTATTTGCCTTTTGTAAATTTAATTATTTTTTATGAGCCACAAAGATACTTCAACAATACAATCAGACTAAGAAATAAAAACTAATAAAACAGCAAATTACCTAAAACGCAGACCTCGAAAAACAAAGAAATTACAGCTTTCAGAAATTTTAAACGAGGAGCTGTTGTCTTTTCTAATTTTAGCCGTGGTTCCAACTTGTGCAGTAGCGTCTTGATCATTAGTATCCTACTCTTTGTTAGGACAAAAGACAGTAACATAACTAGTTAATGCATGCATCATCGTATATGCGTTATTTAGCCGGAAAAGAACGCCTAATCGTAGGTTACATAGTATGGTGCTTGTGTTTATGCTCATCGCACAAGAACGAACCAGGCTTATAACCTATGGTTCTTGCGGGTTTCAACCTCGAAATAAGCTGGACGTTAAGGTCATTTTGTTCTTTTTCGTCGATTCATGTTTTTTTTTTTTCGTTTCTTCCTGATTTGACTTCCAATTTGCAATTTGTTCATTGCGTTTTTGTGCTACTATTATGCTAATATGTTATTCTACGAAGGTTTGAAAGTAACCTGTCTATTTTCTAAAAGTATTCATGCTACTGAGGATTTTAAAGGTGTTGCAAAGCTAAAAATTTGGATTGTGTTTTCTCCTAGCTGTTTCATTTTGACTACAAAAAACACTTTCTACAAACATTTACATCAACTTTCTTTCAACGTTTTTTTCTCTTTTCTTGTTTTCTCACTCAATTCTTTTCAAGTAGAAATACCACAAGTTCTATAGCTATACCTTAAGTCCAATGCTTCGTGCCCAAACACACAAAAACTTCAAAATGACCTACCCTATATCGATTTTTCTTTTAAATCGGCAGAGTTTCCTAATATATTCAACACGTTTCTCTCGGCTAACATCAAAGACAACAACAACGAAAGCTATTACAAATTAATAACTATCATTCTTCCTACTGATGACAAAACATACTAGTACCACAAAAAAACCTTTAGGGGTAAAAATAAATTACGTAATATCCCACTTTTAGTTAGAGCTGGTGGCTACTCAAGATGCTTCTGATCTACCGAGTCAAAGCTGTTCAATTTCCTTAATTGCCAATGGCATTAGGGACTCTACAACCTCGGGTGGGTTCGATTGACCGTATTTCAGAATAGGAATACATGGGATAGAAGTTAGAAATCCTTCGTTTTTGCGGGTTGAACACCTACTAAAATGCTACATATCAAACCCGTTTTAAATCATCGCTCCACGTATTTTTATTCCGGAATAAGGTCAATCGAACGCACTCCCTAGAGTGCCAATTTACATTTTATTACATTTTATTACATTTTGCCATTTTACATAAATTTACATTTAATAATTAAAGTTAAGATAAGAAATATGGCGAGAAAACCTAAAAGAAACCAGAAGGCTTATACGAGGTTAGGTTTCCTCCCAAAATAATTAAATAACACAAATATAGCGGAGCAAGACGTTCAGTTAGGTGTAACACAGGAGTAGGAACGAAGACTAAGGAAGGAATTAATAGCTGTTGATTAAAAACTCTTTCAGCTTGTATTTAAAGGACAGTAGAGTTGGGGTATTTTTAATTTCATAACTAAGGGTATTGAAAAATTTAGGGCCTTGAAAAGAGATAGAAAACTGTCTTATGTTAGTCCTGCAAAGAGGTAGCCGAAAAAAGGAAGCGTGTCTTGTGTTCTAACTATGAATACTATTATTAACAGAGAAAAAAAGAATCAAATTTAGGAGGGAGATTACCAGTACTAAAAGAGTACATAAAATTTCCTAGTTGTAACAAGTAGATACTGGTTATTTTGAGAATTTTAAATTCTTTAAAAATTGGATCTGTGTGAGCATCACAACCGGACCTGCTTACTATCCGTATCGCCCGTTTTTGTAATATTGTTAACCTTTTCAGGTTACTTTTGTAAGCGGATCCCCAAACTAAATTACAATAATAAAGATACGGAAGAACCATTGAATTATATAAAGTACGTAACGAGGTTTTAGAAAGGAAATAACTGGATCTATAAATTATGCCAATAGATTTAGATATTTTATGCGCAACAAACGATATATGGGACTTCCAGGAAAGACAATCATTCAGTATAACACCAAGGAAGAGGGTCTCTGAGACTTGGGTTAACGCTTCCCCATTAATGGAAATGTCAAAATTATAGCAGAGTCTTTTTTGTCGAGGTCTAAACACCATAAACTTAGTTTTGGATATATTAAGGGAAAGTTTATTTGCAGCAAACCAGGCTGAGAGCTTATTGAGTTCATTGTTTAAGATATTGTTCAAAGTAACCGGTGAGAAGCAAGGTAAAACGGAAATGGGCCTGTAGTTAGTAAAAAGAGTTTGATCTCCAGCTTTAAAAGTTGGGACAACACGTGCAATTTTCATTTCCCAATTGAGCCAATGCTGTTGCTTTGGCGATGCGCAATGACACTTGAGTCAAAAGCAGGCAGACTTTTTACATTCTTGTAACTTTAAAAACGCTTAGCTTACATCCACCTCCTCCTCTTCTTCGCTTTGAGATAAATGAAATAAACGGAAAAAAAGTTTTGTTTGCTGTCCGCAAACAATATACGGTGAATTTTCCTGGAATTCACAACCCGCGGGAAACGATCAATTCCCCAATCACAACACACTGACATTCCGGGAAACCACCAGCGTTAAGGAACACGATTAGCCGGATTCCTCTGAGGGGAGGAGACGGATATACACAGACTAGAAAGTAACATGCACATACTCCATGTAAAATCATAAAAGTTATTGTTTGCATCTTACCATTGTACTTGCTTTTCAAATTAGTTCCATTATTTGTTTCCCGAAAAAATTAAATTCGGGTTTGCATACCCTTTATCCCATCGAGTTTCCCAGAAACTTCCGTTGGTAAGGGAACAAGAGTGGGTGGTAAGGTGTGGATTTTTTTGTTGTCATAGAATACAAATAAGCCAAGAACCTCACCCAAAACAATCTAGTTTCGTCAAGTGTAAGTGATCAGAAATTCGGGATATGATTGGTTATTTTCAAATAAAACAAAAATTGCAGGATTACTTGCATTATCACAGCATGAATCATACAGCACATATGGGTCTTTTGGATCTTTGGGAGGTGGACGACAAAATGAAGTGTCACCAACGGTGTAGGAACCTACCACCACCTTAGCTAGGAACATCTGGCTATAACCCTTTGATGAATCTTGCTTCAATGTGTAGCGGTGTGAGTAGTTTGCTTTACAAGCAAAGTAAGTTCCTTTCCCGAAGCGTGTGGCATTCTTGCCGCACATTCTCCAGTCAAAACCCTGCTGGCAAATGGTCTCTACGGTTTCCTTATTTGTGCCATGAAATAACTGCCGTTCTTCAGGTTGTTTGCCAGATTTCTTAGCTATGTGGGTTTTCCGTCTGCAAAAGGATAAAAATGTCCAGAGAGATAAAACTATGAAAGTACCATAGTCCAAGATTTTCACATCAAGAAGACAATGGTCATTAATAATCTTGCACAAGAGATGCTTGGCAAAACCATTAAGTCATCAGGATAAGTTGATTTTGCACCCTTTACTGTTTCTTGTCTGTTATCATTATTCAAGATTACAATAAACTACAATAGGTGGCAAAAGTCTTGGGACACTCACCTTTTGAAGTTGGTCTTCTTACTGAGTTGGAATAATTGCCCCTACCCCCCGAACAATGTTGCCAACTGTGAACATACATTTCCTTGTCTACTTCAACATTGATTTGGGGAGGGAACGACTTGCATTTTGAAGATTTAAGTGGAATCTTGACAGTTATGCTTAGTTTCTGACGTGTGAGAGGTTTTCAGGCCCATCCTGACATTAACGTCTCAACTACTTTTGCCACTGATTGTCTGTTTCTACTGGCAAGGGTCAATTAAGCGAGAGCTACTTTATGTCATGCAGGGCAATTTTATTGGCTGTGCCGGTGTTCGTAACGTTTGTTAATAGTAGAAAACCATGTGTGACGTAAATTAAACATTTCTTTGTTACTTACAAAAGGATTGTTGTTTCTTTTCGCAAACGTGCTTGTAGGGATAAACTCGAGTCGCGTGGAGTTTTCAAGAAAATTCATGAGTCACACGTACTAATGTAATGCACGTACCTTAGAGTTTAAATTTCTTACGAGATTAGACAGCAAACTTTATATTTCTTAAACAATCACTTTTTCAAAAATGGTTTTCCGGAAAACAACCAGTGCTGAGCAGAAAACTTTAGCAGCGTGTTTGAGAAAAGAATATAACTTGTCTTACGAACAGATAGCCGCGAAGTGCGGAATAGCCAAAAGTTCTGCACAACGCATACTGTTACATGTAGATGCAGTGCTCCGTTGGCAAGAAAACAAAGTGTACTTTTGAAGATGGGAAGGCCCAATAAGTTACAGGAAAGACATAAATGTATGCTTATTCGTGCTTTGAAAAAAGTAGGGGCTACTCCTTGAAAGCGTTGGTGAAAGAGAGTGGACAATGGCAAATAAGGGAACATTTTACCGATTTCTTCGTGAGCAAAGCTATCAGCAGTTTCTTCAGGCCAGGCAAAAAGGGCTAGTGACTGTTAAGAACAGTAAGAAACGTATAAGATACGCCAGGGAAATGAAACGCCATTTGTTAGAGTATCCTTACTTTTGCAAAGAAGATATCGCATTTTACTTAGACGCAGTTTCTTTCATTCACAAGGAAATCCCATGATTGAAGCAAGCTCACCAAAGGCAAGAGTTTGCCGAATAAAGAAAGGTGAGGGACTTCAGGTTACTGCAAAAGAGTCTAAAAACCTTGCAGGAGGACGGAGCCCTCATATACTGGTGACAATTGCACATGGAAAACGAGTTATTTTGAAGGAAATTTACGAGAAAATGAAGTCCCAACTACTTTTGCCACCGATTGTAGTCTGAAAGCTCTGACTTTTTGTTTACTACAAAACGAAATTCAAGAGATAAATAATAATAATAATAATAATAATAATAATAATAATAACATTTATTTCTATAGCGCAAATTCAACTGTACAGTTTTCAAATGCGCTTGGGACTTCAACACACAATAAAAGAAAAAAAGGCCTTTGCCTAGTTAAAATAAAATAAAAGAAACCTTTTCCAACAGAAATGCACTTACTGAAAATATAGAGTCCATAAATCCAGATTTTGTACACGTTCAATTTTGACAATGTTATGTTTGCCTTCCATGGTCTCAAAGAACATCTTCTCTGCTTTCTTGTATTCGTCAGAGATGGTTGTTAACGGTACACGCATATAGTCATTACCATCAGACATCGCGGTCCAATGCGATGGTGGATCTTCTGATTCTGAAGTTGCTGAGACTGATCTTGAACGAATCAAAACTGAAGCGCGGCGCCCACAGTAACATTTACGTAAAAGGATATGACTGTAATTATCACTGAGGGGGACAAGCTGTGACTATGGAATTGTGGTACGTAGGAAAGTTTGGTAAAGAAGAGTGTGGGCATTTCGACTTGTTCAAATCTCCCCCCGGTTTTGAACCACCTCCACCTGATCCAACCAGGCAATAAGTTAGTAACCTTCACATTAAGAATTGCAAATTACACTTAAAGGGGGACTCTGACGAAAAAACACGATTTTTTAAAAAGTCTCAAATCCTCGAGGAAACGCCGCCAAAATGTTGCATACGCTTTTCAAATAATGAATTTAACTTACTTTCACCAACATTTCAATGTTATTACGTCGAAATACTTGTTTTTCATAGCATCCGCCATTATTGGTATGTCGCCTGCATACTTATTCGAGAAAGCCTGGAGCGAGGACTTATGACGTCACTTACTCAACATATCGCTCGCTGCTACTTGAGTAAACAGTGGAAAACATGTCAGAAAGCGAAGCTTCGTCTTTTATCGATCACGATTTATCGACTTCGGAATTATCGTTTGACTTCGAAAAAATATTCTGAGTCACTTACCTGTGATTATGAAGATTTAGACTCGTGGCTACTGAGGAAAAAGCAGCCGCATATCGACGAGAAAGAGCTCAAGAGAAAGAACAAGAGGAATGCTTCGAGATCGTTCGAATCAACTGATATTAGATGGTATGTTGGAGTCGTGATTTTGTCTGTTTACTATTGTTCCCTTCATTTGTAAAAATTCAAATTTCTCGTTATTTTTTCTAGGTGCAAATGTACGTGTTGCTCTTCGGACGCGGTAACAAAGGCAGAGCAATGCTTCTGCTGTAGCGAAATTGATCGGTGCCGGGGGAAGCTGGAAGCAGTTGCAGATGATAAAGTACTACCACCGATCGGCCTGGATTTCAATCTTGTTGTCTAGACGAGTGGGTTTGAGAAATAGCCGCCATAGGATCAAGAAACCGAAAGAACGAGCGATACACACATCAACGTATGATATACCCCATGAAGTCCCAAACAAGACCAATAAACTGTCGGTATGAAACTGATCGTAGAAATC
This sequence comes from Montipora capitata, assembly GCA_949126865.1. Lineage (NCBI taxonomy): Eukaryota > Metazoa > Cnidaria > Anthozoa > Scleractinia > Acroporidae > Montipora > Montipora capitata. The sequence goes on along the minus strand of OX421452.1, from coordinate 33,176,864 downwards.
TATTCAGGAGCAAGGAAAATTATTGCCATTGTCGTTCTTAATTGCTACGTTATAAAAAACATGAAAATATTTCCCGACAAGGAAAATTGAAAAGTGCAATCCAAATTGAGCTTATTATACAGCGCTCTAATACCGATACTTCGCAGTTTGGCCTTGCTCATACATTGATGTGTATCGCTCGTTCTTTCGGTTTCTTAATCCTATGGCGACTATTTTTAAAACCCACTAATCTAAACAACAAGATTAAAGCCCAGGCAGATCAGTGGTACTGTAGTTCTCCGTCATCTGCAACTGCTTCAGTTCCAGCTACTCCACTCACCGATCAATTTCGCTAGTAACAGCAGAAGCTTTCCTTATCCTTTCACTGGCCTTTGTTACTGCGTCCGAAGAACAACACGTACATTTGCACCTAGAAAAAAAATAACGAGAAATTTGAATTTTTACAAATGAAGGGAACAATGGTAAACAGACAAAATCACGACTCCAACATACCATCTAATATCAGTAGATTCGAACGATCTCGAAGCATTCCTCTTGTTCTTTCTCTTGACTGAGCTCTTTCTCGTCGATATGCGGCTGCTTTTTCCTCAGTAGCCACGAGTCTAAATCTTCATAATCACAGGTAAGTGACTCAGAATATTTTTTCGAAGTCAAACGATAATTCCGAAGTCGATAAATCATGATCGATAAAAGACGAAGCTTCGCTTTCTGACATGTTTTCCATTGTTTACTCAAGTAGCAGCGAGCGATATGTTGAGTAAGTGACGCCATAAGTCCTCGCTCCAGGCTTTCTCGAATAAGTATGCAGGCGACATACCAATAATGGCGGATGCTATGAAAAACAAGTATTTCGACGTAATAACATTGAAATGTTGGTGAAAGTAAGTTAAATTCATTATTTGAAAAGCGTATGTACTATTTTGGCGGCGTTTCCTCGAGGATTTGAGACTTTTTAAAAAATCGTGTTTTTTCGTCAGAGTCCCCCTTTAAAAATTAATCGGAAGTCACTTGAAAGCAGATTACAAGTGAAAATGAAAGTAATGAATGATCCCTGCATTTACCTGGACAAATAATTCAAATGTCATGAAATACAGATAACAATTATTGCTTCGAGGCTATTTTGAACACATGACCTCTAAGCTACCATTTTACCGCATCCTTTTGTAGGAAAACCAGCCCAACAAACAGTTTACCTGGACCTAAAAACTGTTACTTCAGTCAGCAGCGGCCATGGGTTTGAATCTTGTCAACCCACCCAATTTCTTGAACGTTTGTGAAAAAAAGTTGTTCTTATTTTCTTTGCAAGTTTAAGTTTCATTTTGTTCATTTCATTTATAATGCAAAAGTCCACATTCGTTTCTCTTCACTTTATCTCATTCTTTTGACAGAAAAATTAAGTCAATTTGAAACAAATTGGCTAGCTCTAATGAAGTCACCTGACCTCTGGTTCTCAGACTTCTTTCATGATATTTCTTTGAATTGTCATGATCAATCATTCATATTTTCAGTTGCTACATGCACTCGTTACTTGTTATGTATCCATGTTTACAAGTGAAAATAGATAAATTTGAACAAAGTTTCTTGCTTAACGGCTGAACTTTAAATTTTACTTGTTTTTTTTCCTTCACATTTGTGACTTGATTTCAGATTATTTATTTTGTTTCTAGTCTAATTAATTTGTGCTATAGTGCTAATAAAATCAAATATCTAGAAAATAAAGTTATTAACTGTTACTCTCAATAATATTACAAATTCCTGTACATACTTTTGAGCCACTTCCTTCATGTTTTGTTTTGTGACTAGGTCAGCGGGCCTCCGTCTAACAACTCGTTTGGTTTTGTGCACATCATTCTGTTGATACATTTTTTTGAAGTACAGAGTGTAGGTGTGATGGGATGCACTGAAGGAATGTTTTTCATTTCGTAAAAAACACTGCACTAATAAGCATTTCTAAGACTTGGAGAAAAATGAAATAACTGGGATGTTCAATAATCAAAGACATAACCAATAAAATGAGTCTTTTCATAATAATATTTACATGTAACTATTACCATACAAAGAATTAACGTCACATGCAGCAGGGGAAACAAACACAGCTTTTCCAGTTTTGGGCAAAATAGACACTAAAATGAAGCCATCATCACCTGGTTTCCCAGGTTCCAGATAAACTTTGTCCTAGGTTTAGATGTGCTTAACAAATAGCATAATATATGTTCTACAATTCCCTCAGCACTGATAAATTTGATGCCAGACAGTATTCCTCCATTATTTAATACAACCTTGCCTAAGAATGGATAAAGTAATTAAGAAGAAAAGGAAAGCGATCTCGACATATCTCTTGTCTCACAGGTGTACCAAAGTACCGTAACATAGCAAGAGGACTGTCAAACCTATGTACTGTAGAGCTGTCTTTTAGGGTTCCAAACATGAATCATGGCAGATTGCACTTGATAGTGTCTTCGAGTGACAAGGCAGGTGATCATGACGATTAATTAACAAATAAATTTAATTTTCTAACGGGTCTGTTAATGAAAATAAAATGCACAGGACGGGATGATTATAGACTGCTCCACTCCAGGTTTGGCAAACTTACTATTTCCCTACAAATTGTTTTTGTCCTGACCGGCTTCTTTGCTGTTTTGGTTTAAACATGTTGATCTGTTACCAACAAACCCTACGGCTGCATGTATTTTAAAAAAATTGTCAACCGCAAATCTTCCATTCACCCTTCATACCTGCCACATAGTCCTTTTCAAGGCATATGCTGCTGGTTGTGTTTACAGCATGTCCACCCCCTGGAGTGTCATATGACTGCCACATATGATTCTCATCTTGCCAGTACCAATTCCACCAGGTGCAGAATATGTGACCTGCTGGAGCAACC
>OX421452.1:33166480-33171480 GCA_949126865.1 Montipora capitata | reverse complement strand
TCCAACATTGTATTCAGATCACTTGAAAAACTCTCCCACTTGTCATCACCTCTGACAGAAAATTGCCAGAGATAAGGTAACTCCGTGTGCCAGTGGACACATTCGCTGTCATAGTGGCATTTGCCACGGAGATTGAATCCACAAATCTCAGTATCTTTATCTTTACTGATATGGGTATGGCACAGGGCCTGTAAAATATCAGACCTCGCTGAATCCGGCCTTGTATTGTTTGCAGGTTTCTCAAAATCAGAAACGTCACCGCTAACAGTTGGCTTCTTTGTTCTCCCTTTCAAGCTTTGATGAATGATTTGAGGATCACGGATGTCACATTTTTTTAACACTCTTCTATTGTGTTCATCATCAAAAAAATTATGCTCCCTCATGCAATTCTTGCCGAATTTGCAATTGTCATTAACGAAGTGCTCGCAAACATGCAAACAATGGCAATCATTTCCTTTCCCACAACCTGCTTTTTTGTTGTAGAATTTGCATATTCCTGGCACCGACCGACTCACAATCAGATTCAGTAGTTTTCGGAGAGTGTCCCCTGAAGAATGTCCATTCAACAAGAAACCCAGACGGAAGTGATTTAGAACGCGAACAGTAGGTTCATCACTAAGATTGTGCGATCTTTTGCTCTTGGGGCCAAATTTGCATCTGTCTTCGATAAAATTAGGGCATAAATGCAGCTGCATACACCCTTTTTGTAAACATCCACCCTTCTCTCCAGCCTGGGAACAAATCTCTAAGGGAACGTTGAGTTTAACCAGCACTTTCGGTTTCTCCCCGTCTGCAGTGGAACTCAAAGCCAACAGGGTTGGGAACTGTTCAACGAATACCGATGCTCCAAACTCTGATACAATTCCGCGGGTTGGAACAGAAAGTTTCAATATTGCATGGTTGAGTTCTAACTCTCCACCGTCTTCTTGTATGAAAACTTCTATCAACTCTTCAAGTGCTTGTTGTACCACCATGTTTTGCTTCCGGATGCCACATGCCCTTAACCTTTTGAATAAATTACGGAAGGGAGGTCATTCTAACTACTAACCCTAAACCCGGATCAGGAGGGAGGGGAAAACCTCCCCACGGATAGATCCGACATTCTTGGGGCTTCGATTTTTTCATCTCGCGTTCCTCCCCAATCAGCCCTTCCTGAGGGGTAGGGGGTCAAGTACTCAGGCTATCCCTACGAACGTCTGCTGAAACGAATAAACAGTTCCGTTCAACGGACGTTTGGTAGGCTTTTGTACATAATGCTTTTACTTTGCCACTAAAATTCTCCTTCTTCACCAATAAAATGCTTGGTCTCCCCTCAAAAAGTTACTAAAATGCTCAGTTAATGCTTATTATACATACGCTGATAAGGCTGTCAGTGAAATTTGAATGTTATTACACGGACCCGTAAGGGCACCGAGTTATAAATCATGTTAGATTTCAGTTTTTTTTTTTCCGGTGCAGCAAAATGCACAATAGAAAGCGCGTAGCGGTGTTTTGATTGGGCAATGCACAATAGAAGGCACGTGGCGCTGTTTACATTAGTTATTAAAAGCAACCACGTAGTCCAAAATCATCGGGAGCGCCGTGCGGTGTTACGTCGTTTGAATTACGGAAGTTCGATGTTGCTTTGGTTAATCGATTTGTTCTTGGGGCGCTCAAAACACATACAGAAAAAGGCACACGCTTTTGACGGTAGACCCACACTAAAAGATGTCGAGCGTCAGCTTCGAAATGGTCGTTCCGCGATTCAAACTGAGTTATAAAACTCAAAGTTACTCAAATGTAACCGAAATGGACGCAACTATTGAAAGCGATAAACAAGTCAAAATACTAATTCTTTAATAAGCAGCGGGTACTTTATCGAGAACTATTCTGAAGATGACAGTGACAAAGATAATAACTCGACAAACAACATAGATTCTATATTGGGCCATACTGGACTCCTTCTGAAGACACAGTATAAAAACATTGGCAGCGAACAAATAGCCTCCCGCTCAGTGTACCAATGACTACGAAGATAAATTTTTTTATCTGTTGCGTCCCTTTTTTTTTATTGTTAAACAGTTTGTTTCTTTGTAATGGTCTTAATATATCCTTTTTTAACTAGCCATATTAGCGATCGTGTTCATTGCCTTCTTGTGTATATAGTTCTGTTCTAGTTATACAAGATTTTATATCATCAATGGAGACTATGATCAGCTCTTTAGAACATGATTGTGATGTTGTTTAAAAGGCTGTACAGCTATCATTGATTGTCAATGATAATAAAGACTTGATTCCAAAGGAGAAATACAGGTCTTCATATGCGAAAGTTTGTTTTCTTTAGTTGTCATTTGCATGTGCATCGACATAGACGTGATTGAAAACCATAAGCAGAATTACAGAGAAAAGGCTGAGACGTCTATTTTAAAGGAGGTAAACTTGCTCCAACATATTTGGTTAACAATGTACCGTATATTCATCCATATTTCATCGTATTACTAGGAGATCACTTACTCCTAAACACAAGTATAGCAGCTACCACAGGTATGCTGTTTAAAACAAAGCACGTGGTATGTTATAACCTTTCCAAAAGCGTGGATGAACAGGTAAATGCAAAATGAAAGTTAAATTCAATACAGAAATCATGAATACCCGGTACGATTTATAAAAAATGAATGAAGGGGGTAGTTTCTAAAGAAACTGTGGTGCTGCGTCGGTGGGGAAGTAGTATAAAAACATTTGGTTTTATCAACGGAGTTGATGATGTAAATTGGCCACCGTACAGAGATTCTAAAAGCTGACGTTTCGAGCGTTAGCCCTTCGTCAGAGCGAATCGAGGAATTATGGGTTACGTGTAGTTTTTATAGAAGAGTAGGAGCTACGCTATTGGTGGTAACATGGCAACGTGAAAAATAGGAATATATTAGTTAAATGAAAAGCGTTCGTTAATACCGTGAGGATTAAGGGTGCCTATTTGGAAGATGAATTTTTGTTCCAGATTCTTGCGGCTTTCCGTCGTACCTAGATTTAGGGAAGGCCGCAGATAGCCGTGTGTTTTTTGGAGTGGTTAGGGAGATTAAAATGACGAGTGACTGGCTTAGATGCATCCTTGTCATTCTTCTCAACATCGCGAAGGTGTTCGCGGAATCGGTCACCTAGTCGTCTACCTGTCTCGCCAATGTATAATTTATGCATAACGTACAGGTTATGCAATAAATGACATTTGCGGAGGTACATGTGAAACGATCGGTGATCTTAACAGATCGCTTAGGTCCAGATATCTTGCTAGTGTTAACAATGAAAAGACAAGTTTTGCATCGTGAGCGCGTGCATTTGAAAGTGCCGGGTTGCTCGTTAGTTTTGAGCGCGCTTCTAACTAAAAAGTTACCTACGTTTTTGTCGCGTTTGAATGAAATAAGTGGAGGTTGCGAAAAGATTCTACCAGTCTCGGGATCATTTTGGAGTAATTTAAAATTATTAAGAATGATACTTTTGACTGCGTGATTATGAGGATGGAAAGTGAGGGTGAATGGAAATCTGTCATTCTTATCTTTTTGTGACGTTTTTAGTGATGACTGTCGATCAAATTGTTGGGCGTGATGATGGCCCGCTTTGACCACAGAGACAGGATAGCCACGTTTTTCGAAGAACTGGCACATCTCGTCTGATTTGCTGGAAAAATCGGAGTCATCACTACATAGACGTCGAAGTCTAAGAAATTGAGAATAAGGAATGGAGTTCTTGACATGTGATGGATGTGACGATGAATACAACAAATAACTGTGAGAATCTGTAGGTTTGTAGTGCACACTGGTACATAGCACGTTGCCACTAATAGAAACTTTGATATCTAGGAAAGCCAATGAAGTTTCCGAAATTTCCCAGGTACATTAAAGAGCCGGATGAAAAGAATTGACGGAGGTTATAAATTGATCGAGTTCTTCTCTGCCGGATGAAATAGCGCCGATGCAGTCGTCGATGTAGCGGCCGTAGAGTTCAGGTTTGGGGCCGTTGTGCTGAGATTAAAAAATTGGTGTTCAACATTTCCTACAAAAAGATTGGCATAGCTAGGTCCCATTCTTGTGCCCATCGCTAAACCATTAAAATGGTGTAGCGATGGGCACAAGAATGGGACCTAGCTATGCCAATCTTTTTGTAGGAAATGTTGAACACCAATTTTTTAATCTCAGCACAACGGCCCAACGGCCCTGAAGTTTTAATTTCTTTGTAATAGTTGCCGGCGAATGTAAAACAGTTAAGCTTTAAAACTAGTTCGGCAAGGCGGAGGAGCGTTTCCGAGCTTGGTTCTTTGACAGTGCGTTGATCGAAAAAGTGTTTAAGAGAGAATGTCCCCGAAGACCGCGTGGAATGACAAAAATGTGGCACATGCTTGAAAAATTGAGTTCCCTCATCTTTCCCCCAGAGATACTCCATGATGAGTTAATAAACGTGGTATATTCTTTTTGTTCAGATCTACTTTTGTTTTCCAGAAAATTCGCAAAACCTGTACAGGATGCCAACCGCTAGGAAATGGCGGACGTTAAGTGCGCCGAGTAACAACACAAGAATTTCACTTCTCAAACGTGCAAAAGCAAGTTCGCTTTTCTTCAATTTGTATATTTGTGTCGGAAGTATTGACAAATTATTTAATCCGTAAACCAGGATTTCTGGTCTAGTTTTGAATTCACGGCGCGTGTTTAAAAATTACTAACATTTTATGGTTTTAAAATCTAATTTTGGAGCATTTTTTCAAGACACGTTTTACCTATGCGGTATAATTCCGAAAGACTTGATATTAAAGTTGTGATTAGCAGAAATAATCTTCTTTTCAAGGATATAAAGATTAGCTTGGGGATTTTAATTACTCCACGAAAAATGCACGTTCTATTTCGGGAAAATCGCCACCTTGAGGTGTCAACAACTGCAAATAATCTCTGTTGTCAAACCCAAAATTCGAAGCAAATCTTATTGCTTAGCATCCTATCAAATAAAAAACTCAATATTATAAGCTCACCTTGTAA
>OX421452.1:33148980-33153980 GCA_949126865.1 Montipora capitata | reverse complement strand
TTTATGGATTCCTTCTCTGTCTTTGTTGAACCCATACTGAGTTAACAGAGAATTTTTCATTTGGTTTCAGTGTTGTACATAACAGCACACTTGGCAAAATATTAGAAATACAGCTCACTTTGATTTCGGCTCGACAGGCAAAAGATTGTTGTCGAAGTCCATTACTCGTCGCTTTTAAGATTCCAGATTCCAGATTCACCGCCTGTCTTGTTTATCCTATTGACGTTCCATTCTTGAGCTCCAAAAGGGTATAATTTGTTTAAAGATGCACTATAACGCCATGCGCGTTACAATGACTTTCGACGCCATTGCAGGTTAATAAAATGTTCTCCTGAGTTGGGTGTGTGAACCAGAGAAATCTACGCATTACCCCAGCCCCCTAAAACCTTACAAAATACGCACAGAAGGCTCTATGCTCAAAGACACCACTTAGCAGGGGAGTGACAGGCAAGACTTTTCATGACACGGAAAAAAAAAAATGGAAGCTCCAAAAAGCTTACACTGGGTTTTCCGTGGTAAGCGTTACACGAAAAATTGGGTGGTATTGAACTGCAGCGTTCCAGTTATTTTTTTCAAGTGGGGGGTCATTAAGACCATTTGAGGGGTCACCCACATGTCGCGCCAGCAGAGGCACTTTGGCTCACACGTTCACACGTTTAATTATTTTGTAATTTCCTGTCCCATTTTGAGGTCTTTTAGTTTTTTAAGCTTTGGTAATAAATTCAGTTAAAAGATAAAAAAACACGCTCTTGAGTAAAATTCAGTCGTTTCTTCTTTAAATAAATAGTCTGCAAAAAACTAACTGCAAATTGCTCTGACGGACGTTTTCCAGCGTGTCTTGCAGTTGCACTCAGCAAATGTTTATTGCACACACTAAGAAAGAACTGAAGGTGTTGTTTCCGCTTCATAATTCCTCTTCTTGTTAGTCTAATCTGATGCCAGGTCAAAACATTGTTTGGCTTTGCGTTTGCACCAGAAAAAGACAGGCCAAAAGACAGATGAAGAAAAAAAAAACAGTTTTTTTATATATAACTCTGAATCGAATTCTCATCGAAAGATTAATGACAATCGATCTTAAAAAAACGAACATTTCTGCAGTCTCTAACTTTTATGAATAGATCGTTTTCACTGTCACGCAATAAAAAAATAAATCAAAAACCATCCAGTGGAAAAAGTCAAGAATTCGTGATGTTGTAGAAGATAAATGAAGAAGAGACTTCTCCAAGTTTTAGGCCTGTGCGTTTCCCCAAACTTCAGATATTCGTCGAAATGTTTCGCAGAAATTTACAGAGCCCAGTATGAAAACGCCATGTTGGTGTACTCTGTGGTGCACCAATATGGCGGCCGGAAAATAGTGTCAACATCAGTTACTTACTTTGTCTATCTAGGCGAGTGATCATCTGTACTGAACAAACAGCTATTTACCTAAGCACTTTTCCTAATGCTTTAAATTCTAAAAAGGCTCAAAACCATGAGATAAATATACATTTCTCAATAAACTCGATCGTCGCCTCGTGTCACGCACCGCTATAACTCAGAAATTCAAAATGCTCTGGTTTCCAAACGAAGCACGCTATTGAGCTTTAAAATTGCAAATGGATACAAATTTACCGCATCTTATGCCTGATGAGGATAAAAACTTTCGTGGCTCTTTAGTTTTGGATTTTAGAAAATGATGACGTCACGTGAAAACGATCCATTGATGTTTGGTCAAAAGGAAGAAATTGATCACGTGCTAGGCAACCAACTGAATGAACTACGGGAAAGAATGTTGATCGTTTGTCGTTTTCAGAGTAAAAAAACCTACTTTTTAGCCAAGACACTTCCGTCGTTGGTTTTTTAATTTTGTTGTAATATTTAACTGAATATTTAGATTTCATTTGTCGGTTTTGACTTCAGGGTGAACTATTAACACAATCGAGAGGTTGAGTGGCCATGTAATTGAAAATCTAAACATCTATGAGATACAAAAACAGACTTGCGAATTATCGCAAATCACAATGCTGACAAGCACAAAAGCAGAAGAAATGGTTAAGTAAATATGAAGTTTGTTACTATCTGAATGTTTTTGGGTTAGAGTAAAGGGATATATTGTCACGAAAATTATGTAATTTCATGACACTCAAAATTCGCAAAAAGCGTGAGTTTCATGTAAACAATCTTCGCACTAGCAAGTCGTAGCAATAAATTGGATTAACCAGGAAGTTAAAGAAATATTGTTGGCTTCCCAAATAAATTTCATCTTACACTACGATGACAAAATCATTTGCGTATCACATTTCAACGCACGTATGCAAATTTGTTAACTCATTTTCACCGCGATTCCCGCGAAATTTTTCTTCTTTCAAAACATTGCATTAGCAAATTTATGATTTCTCGTCAAGCATTGCATCTTTTATGTTCAAATAACTGCTAAAAATAACGATTTTTTAACGATCTATCCGTAGATATTTTTTTCATAATTTAATATTATCTGTCAAAATTTGCACAACAGTCAAATCATAAAAATAGCAACGCACGCAACAAATTTAGTTGCATTTACCTCTTCGTCGAATTCTAATGCTTAACACAGAAATTTTTAGTTATTGTTAAAATCTTTCTATATTCGTTAGCAATCATCCTTTCAAATTTCAGAGAAATCGACCGGTCTGCGAATATTTTACGACTTTTTTTCAATGGGATGTCAAAAGGCCAAGTGGATGTTCGGGCGATCAAGTTGCGCGTGTGACCCGTTATAAATATTTTTTCACAAAATGTTCCCGAATCGTCAAGTATCACCACAGAAGACAAGAACATCATTCTAAAAGCTTATTCTACCCAAAAAGTAGGTTATGGAGGTAATTTTGAGAGTGGAAATCAAGTTTACGCCCATGGTATATTTATTGCCAAGGCAAGGCGGCCAGCTTAATGCCGCGCGAAGTATTGCAGCAAGCAGAAAAATTCTCCATTGTTGTATAGACCTTATTCCAAAACGGCCGTCATTTAAATATTCTTTTGTTTTTATTCAAATTAGCCCTTGATGCCTCGTTCTTGAGCTGAAAATTCAAAAGAATATTTTGCCGTGAACGAGGCATCAAGGTCTAATTTCAATAAAAACAAAAGAATATCTAAATGGCGGCCATTTTGGAATAAGGTGTATGAAAAGTGTAAAGCAAGGCTACGTAGTGTAATGTAAGATTCCCTGGAGATTTTAGTAGGGACCAATGAAAGCGCGTGTTTTGATGTGTGATGTCATTAGACAAACTTGCATGACGCGTGCGACTATTGATGATCTTGTGTTCGGAGGTGAGTGAAAACATATTTTTCCCATTTCCCTGACCATTGTGTTGTGTACACTTGCTTTGAGTGTTCTTAAATATTTTTTTTTCGAGCTATATTGAGTGAACGAGCTCAAAACTAAACCGGCGTACGTGTTCTTATCGGCCGCTGTTGTCAATTTCGGATTTCGGCCCGTGAGTTGAGCACGTTGTTTTTCGTTTTGTAACCATTGAGTCGTGAACAATTTAATTTAATTTTCAAAGAAAATATGTTGTCTGCAAAGTACAAAATTAAACGATCAATTTGACTTGTAATTCATGGCTGTATCTTGCAAAATAAAAATTCTACAAGTGAAACAACTTTCATTTGCGAGAGAGTTTGACATGCTCCACGCTGAAAAGTCTGAAAACGCTTTAGCGATTTTTTGCATAGCACTGATTTTATTCAACTTAATTATTGTATATTCCTGTTAAAATTACGGCCGTTCAAAAATTACATCAGTACTTTCCATATTATTGTAAAACACGTTGGCATCTACATTGTTGTTGGAGATACAAAGTGTGCAATTTCTATTATTGTATTATTGTTAACAAGAGGCTACAAGTAGCCTATACTCGGGCCTGCAAAAGTACAGTGGTGTATGGTTAATTTAGCACTAAAGAAAAGAAAAGAGAGAAGTCTGTCCTTCTTACATCGGCCTTACATTGCCATTCTCATGATGTTCGACTGTGTATGTAGTGAATACCCGGACCCAGATTATCTTCATTACAGGTGGTGACAATGACCACTGGACCATGGCAACGAGGTAAAAATAGTGTACTTATTCCAAAGTGGCTAAGTACATTGTTTTTTTACTGATCGATGGGTATTCTTGCTCAGCGTTTGAGAAAGGAAACGCTAATTGAACGGTTTAAGATGAAACGAAATGACTCATCTTTTTGCAGAAAAAAATGAAAGAGAAACGAAGGTGAGATGTGAAAACATCTTTCCAAGATGACCAAGCTTTCGTGCAGTGGTGCACGTAAAGGTCACTTTGTCACGTGCGCGGCACGTGAAGATGTGCACTATATCTCAACACTTGAAAATACTTTCAGAAGTACACAAGTTCCTTGAGGATGGCCATGCCAAATGAATCCATAGCACGAGAATCAAATATTTAAAATATACCATTTGTTGTAATTTAAATACTCACAGTAATATGCCCCCAATTGTCGAAATAAATATGTTAGTTGCCAGCTGGGAGGTCCGTATAGGGCAAAACTGTGACCGAGGCCTTGAAATTGCTGTCCGAGGCCGCAGGCCGAGGGCAACTTTTTCAAGACCGATGTCACAGTTTTTTTGCTATACGGACCGACCCTTTGCTGGTAAATAACTTTTTTTCCCCCTTCTCTCCCATCCTCTCTTAAAATCACTTGTTTTGATTGTTGACTCGCACCGCGCTTGATAGCGAATGCAGTATTAAAGCGACTTACAAACTGAACGTTTCAAAGATAAATATTTTTTATTTGAATTCTATTTCCAAACCTCTTATCTAATGAAAAATAACCTCTGTATGTAAACGGAGTCGGTACAAAAGAAAAAATGGAAATTTAAGGTCATCACACAAGCTCACGCAATCAAGGGGGTCAATCAAGGCTCGAATTCCGCCTGCCGTGAGCAGGCCGAATGAGAAAGTTCCGCCCGCTCCCGGAACCAATCAGATTCCGCCCACTCACGCATTGAGAAAAAAATGAAAGAATTAT
>OX421452.1:33136480-33146480 GCA_949126865.1 Montipora capitata | reverse complement strand
CGAACGTGAGAAATGGTTAACATATATCAAATACAAGGTGTTACAAATGAACCCACTGGGAACTCGGAAAAAATCCGAGCCCTGTTGGGTGCAAACTCAACATGTAAATTTCCTTGTAACCGGAAGTAAATGTAACGATATCTTGTAACACCAGGTTGAGGCAGATTGCATCAGCCCACATGGTGAATGTTGTGGAAGAAATCTATGTTGGAATAAAACTGAGTTGTGTTTTTACCTGAAGTTTGTCTTATCCACCAAGAAGTATGGCCACACTCGCAACAGGTTATGGGCCCAGTCGACGACTAATGTTTGATGGTGACGAAACGAAATACGAGCTTTGGGAAATTAAGTTCCTTGGATTTATGCGACTACACAAGTTGCACGATGTTATCCTAGCAGAAGGCGAGCTAGATGAGGAAAATAGGGTCAAGAACATTGATGCTTTCGCCCAACTAATCCAGTGTTTAGATGACCGTAGCCTATCCTTGGTCATGAGAGAGGCGAAGGACGATGGCAAGAAAGCTCTACAAATACTGAGGAATCATTACATGGGCAAAAGCAAACCACGTGTTCTTGCGCTCTACACCGAACTTACTTCACTGCAAAAAGGCCATGCTGAGAGTATTACGGATTATGTATTACGGGCCGAAACTGCAGCTGCATCACTGAAATCGGCCGACGAGATAGTCAGTGACAGCCTTTTGATTGCTATGGTGTTAAAAGGCTTACCTGAGGAATATAAAACGTTTTCAGCCATTGTTTCGCAGCGCGATGAAAAGGAAGACAAGATGAAGTTCCAAGAGTTCAAGATCGCACTGAGGAGCTACGAAGAGACGGAGAAATCACGTACCCCATCACAAACTGGCGAAGACAGCGTCATGAACTGTAAAAAGAAGAACTCACCACCAAAAGCCACTGTGACATGCTATTCCTGTGGCCAGCTTGGACACAAATCGCCAGAGTGCCGGTCTAAGGACAAGAAGAATCCTAAGAAAGAAAACAACCGATGGTGCAGCCACTGCAGATCGAAGACTCACAATACGGAAGTATGTCGCAAGAAAGACACTGCAAAAACCGTGAGTGATGATAACAAGGACGCTTCGTTTGCGTTCAAAGTGACTGTGGACAATTTTAATACCATTAGAGATAACTCTTTGTTAGTTGACACTGGAGCTACTGCTCACATTCTTAATGACAAAGCTAAGTTTTTGAATTTTGATGACAAGTTTAACCCCGTGAACCATTACATAGAATTAGCGGATGGTAGTAGAGCATGCGGTATTGTATCTGCCAAGGGCAGAGCAAAAGTTCTTCTACATGATTTAGAGGGGGTCCCCCATGAAGTTTTTCTTGAAGATGCTTTGTACATACCTAGCTATAAGCAGAACATATTTTCTGTCCAAGCAGCAGTCAGTAAGGGAGGTGCCGTAAATTTGACACCAAATTCCTCCGAGTTGAGTGCCCCAGATGGTACGAAATTTTCCATACAGAAATATGGTAAGCTGTATTATCTTAACTATACAAATCCCAGTGGTGGAGCTTACAGTGCTGAAGTATGGCACAAAATACTGGGGCACTGCAATATGAATGATGTGTTCAAATTAGAGAATGTAGTTGAGGGGATGAAAATTACCACAAAGGGTAAGCTTGAATGTGACACTTGTGTGCAAGGGAAAATGTCCCAATATCGAAATAGGGAGCCAGACTGTCGTGCATCTTCACCCCTACAGTTAGTCCACAGTGACCTAGCAGGTCCTATCACTCCAGAATCAAAAGATGGTCACAAGTATGCAATGGTATTTGTAGATGACTATTCAGGTGCTCTCGGAGTATATTTTCTCAAAAATAAGAGTGATGCTGTTAGGGCAACTGAGCAATTCTTGGCTGATACTGCACCGCATGGTACAGTGAAACGATTGCGATCCGACAATGGGGGTGAATACATTAGTGAAGAATTCAAATCTCTTCTGTTGAAAAACCACATTAAGCATGAACTTTCAGCTCCCTACTCACCCCATCAAAATGGAACGGCTGAAAGAGCCTGGAGATCACTTTTTGATATGGCTAGATGCCTGCTAATTGATGCAGAATTACCCAAGCAGCTGTGGACATATGCTGTCATGACATCAGCTTATATACGGAACAGATGTTACAACCCCATAACAGGTAAAACCCCCTATGAGTACTTGACAGGTATCAAACCCAATTTGTCTAACATGCATGCATTTGGTACTGTGTGCTATGCTTATGTTCAAAACAAAACCAAATTAGACCCTAGGGCTGAGAAAGGTATTTTCGTTGGTTATGACAGGTCTAGTCCTGCATTTCTTGTTTATTACCCTGATCAAAACAATGTCAAGAAAATCCGATGCGTCAAGTTCACTGAGAAGTTTGACAGTTTTGATGAAAATGTGAACTTACTACCCGATTCTGTTAAAGCAGCAGAACCTGAAATGCCAAAACCTGAAAATGGGCAGGAAAGTACAAGGCGTTACCCCAGTAGAGATCGTGCTAGACCAAAGTATCTTGATGACTATGTAACTGGTGAGGAACTTGACAATGCAGTTGATGATGCTGAAAATTGCACAGTTGATTTCTGTTACAGAGTAAGTAATGTTCCAAAATCCTACCAAGATGCTATCTCATCCCCAGAGTCCAGTAAGTGGAGAGAAGCAATGAATGAGGAGTTAGATGCATTATGGGACAATGAAACATTTGAGCTCACTCCTTTACCAGAGGGTAGAACCTCAGTGGGGGGGAAGTGGGTGTATGCAATAAAACTAGATCCCAATGGGGAGGAAAAGTACAAGGCACGGTTTGTTGCTAAGGGCTACTCCCAAGCCCCAGGTATAGATTACCATGAAACTTTTTCACCAACTGTTCGTATAACTTCAGTTCGTATACTAATGCAGTTAGCGATTCAGATGGGTATGGTAGCACATCAGATGGATGTTAAGACGGCCTATTTAAATGCTCCCATCGACTGTGAGTTATACATAGAGCAACCTGAAGGTTATGAGAGAAAAGGCCCCAATGGTCAAAAGCTTGTATGTAAACTAAAGAAATCCTTATATGGCCTGAAACAGAGTGGTCGGAATTGGAATTGTTTGTTGCATGGTTATTTAACACAAGAAAGGTTTATACAGTCCCTGGCTGATCCATGTGTTTATGTTAAGAGTACTGAATTTGGCCTAGTAATTGCAATTGTATGGGTCGATGACATCATTATTGCAGGTAGTAACACTGATGTGTTGAAAAAGGCCAAAGAGTCTCTTATGATGAGATTCAAAATGAAAGACCTAGGTGTTTTATCATGGTTTCTAAGTATCCAATTCAAGTGTGGAAAGGATTGTATTGAAATGAATCAAAGAAAGTTTGTGGAAAAGATTCTGGAAAGGTTCAACATGTCTGATTGTAAGCCAAAAGCAGTTCCATGCGAGCTGGGCGCTAACAAAACCAGTGCAGTCAATGAAAGCGAATTTGAAAATGTAAAACTGTATCGTGAAATTGTTGGAAGTTTGATTTATCTCATGACTTGCACAAGACCCGATTTGTGTTATGTTGTGACGTATCTATCCCAACATCTGTCAAAGCCAATGAAATCGCATTATGGGATGGCTAACCAAGTGCTGAGGTATTTAAAGGGTACTCATAACAGATGCTTAAAGTTTGTTAAGGGAACGCAGCTGAAACTAGTGGGATATAGTGATTCAGACTGGGCTATGTCTGATGATAGACGTAGCATTAGTGGTTATGCATTCAAGTTATGTGATGAGAGCTCACTGATTTCGTGGAAAAGCAGAAAACAATCCATTGTAGCATTGTCCTCATGTGAAGCTGAATATGTAGCTTTAGCCACTGCTACACAAGAGGCTAAATTTCTTAGGCAACTTTTCGCTGATCAAATGTGTCATCCTTGTAAGAACGTTTGTATATATGTAGATAACCAGGGAACGATTGCATTAGCTAACAATCCTGTACATCACAAAAGATCAAAGCGCATCGATGTAAAATATCACTATGTAAGACTGGAGATTCAGAGCGGAGCTGTCAGCTTAACTTATGTGCCTACAGACAAAAATGTTGCTGACGTATTTACCAAGCCTGTAAATAGAGTTAAACTCGATAGCCTGTTAGGCTAATGTAGCAAACCCCATGTTGTGTTTGAGTGGGGGTGTTGGGTGCAAACTCAACATGTAAATTTCCTTGTAACCGGAAGTAAATGTAACGATATCTTGTAACACCAGGTTGAGGCAGATTGCATCAGCCCACATGGTGAATGTTGTGGAAGAAATCTATGTTGGAATAAAACTGAGTTGTGTTTTTACCTGAAGTTTGTCTTATCCACCAAGAAGTATGGCCACACTCGCAACAAGCCCCAGATGGGATTCGAACTCACGACCCTCCGTGATCTAGTACGGATGCTCTAACCACTGAGCTACTGGAGACTCTATGGTGAGCAAGGGTGAAATGTGGGTATTTGACTCGAGCTGCATCACGCAGCCACAGAGTCAAATATCGACTGACAGCATAGCTCATAACTGCATCGCGCAGTCACACTGAGAGCATCATTGAAATACAGTTGCCTGCATTTCTGTGAACGATGCGGCCAACCAACCACCAAAGTGAGCGAATGTGAGACAATGGTTAACATATATCAAATACAAGGTGTTACAAATGAACCCACTAATAATAATAATAATAATAATAGTAACTTTATTGTACACCACAAAAAAAGGTATATAGGTGTTACAAGAATCTATGTGAGAGAAGTTGCTCTTTATCGTGTGATTTCATTGACCTATACTTTTCATCTTTATTTGAAAGAGTCTGTTTTTTTCGATGGGTCCATATACCTGTACTTTTCAAAACAATTTGAAGGAAGTTCTTATTTTTTCTCTGGGTTCATTGGTCTGTAAATTTCTCTCCTCTTTCTTCCAGTTTGCTGCAATTTCTGAAGTAGATTTATGCTTTCTTATTATTTGTCTCCTTTCTATATTTGATAATTCACATAACACCTAAGAAATGGAACCTCATAGTTTGCTTCAAAACAATTAAATTTACTTTGAATAATAGAACAAAAGAGATCAATAACAGAATCTACATTTGAAAATACTTTTGTTACATTTTTTGGTTCAGAACCATTCTATACAAAAACGTGGTAACTCATCTTTTGCTTTGCATACCACTGGAAAACACAACTAATGCAGTAGCTAGAAATTCACATCAAAAAGCCTGTGCTGCTCTCCTTATAATCCAAAATGGCAGTTTTAAGCTGTTGTTTACTAGGAACCACATTACAAGATAAATTTCCCTGACATCTTGCTCTTTGAATAACTTTTACATGGCCAGCGGCCTACGTCTAATTTCTTTAGAAAATCAGAAATAAAAACATATTTTGCTGGAGTAACATTTCTGATAAATTGCTCTTCCATTCTCAAAGATACTATCAACTGTTTGAGAGGTGCAATAGTTACAAGACTTTTGAGGTGAAAAAACAAATAGAATAAAATGACACAGCAAAAAATTCTTTGCAAGAACAAAGATAAACATCATTTAAGTGCTCCTAGGGTCTAAAATTTTGGTTTCGAACATATAATGAATGAACAATGCTTCCACTGTTGCTTTAAATTTTAATAATGTTAACACATTTTAATCTCATAAGTAACAGATGTTTGTGCACATATATTTTGAAAATGTTGTACCAAATTCATTAATGAATCTATTTCAGTTGAAGTACATGTTGCAAATGGGTCCCATACCTAATAAATCTCTGCCATGCGAGTAAAAAATTTTACACCTCCCATTAGGCAGACAGTATATTGCAACTGTGTAAAGTTCAAGTGATAAAATATATGCATGATAATTATCCATGAGCAAAGAATCAAAGGCAGCTAACATTGATATAACATAAGGAAAGTCTGAAATTATAGGAAGTGCACTATTTAGCAAACCACTATAACTATCACTGTATGTCAACTGATAATTAATGTAGCTTAAGTTATAACCATAACAGGCAAATCTGTCAAAAATAGGAGTCCCTGTTTGCATGATTGTGACAAAGCTGAATGCATATTATTCCCAATGTTCATAATTTGAACCAAGTCAGCCGAAGAGGTTATTGGATTCCTGAAATTTCAAACAAGTGCCGACAGATATAGGGAGTTTAAGCAAAAACGACGGCTACGGCAACGAAAACGTCAGTCCAAAATATAAGTTAGCGCTATTGCAAGTATTTCGTGATTATTTCGTCTTGTTCACCTCGTATAGTACAGGCAAACTATCCTGTAACTGAATAGGTACGAACGGTTTTAAAGTCAAAACAGAAAATGACTGTTTCATTGTTATATGCTCACGTTGTCGTCAAAACCTAAAATTTGGTGATTTCACGTTGTTGTTTTGTGGAGTACGGCAGAGAAATGCACGGACATTCGTGTTGCAC
Source organism: Montipora capitata (assembly GCA_949126865.1). NCBI lineage: Eukaryota > Metazoa > Cnidaria > Anthozoa > Scleractinia > Acroporidae > Montipora > Montipora capitata. Next base: position 33,140,038 of record OX421452.1, on the reverse strand, counting down.
GTGCGGCACGAATATTTTTTCTTTTTTAACCAATAATATTCTTGCTTTGTGGCGTTGCCGTAGCCGTAGCCGTCGTCTTTGCTTAAACTCCCTATTGCCACACGTTGTGTGCCTGCATTTGCCGTACCAAATACTTCAACATTACCTTGACTGTATGGTGCGGAAATAGTTTTAGTTGGATGAACAATTCCTGGACCTGGGTTGTTTGTACGTCATTTGCGAGTCGAATTAACTCAGGAATGTAAAAGCGATACAAATAGATCTTTGTAAAGCCACAGATGATTAATTTGTTACATTTCATAAATGTGAACCAAACTTTTCAATACTGGCAAATGGCCTCTAAGTAAAACAAAAGTAAGACAGAAAACCAGAATTTCCCCTTGAAGCATCCTCTAAATTCCTTTGCCACCAAATAAACAGAATGCATATCAACTACTAGTCTGTATTGTTGAAAGAATTCCCCATTTTGAATTCGTCGCATGCCCATACTGACAATAACAGTAGTTCTCAGAACAGTTCAGATTGCTAAAAGTCGGATCAGTTTTTTTCAGGTACTCTCAGTTTCGCTCAAAGCTGCTCCAAAAGGTTCTCAAAGATCACTAGGAGCTGAGCATGAGATGACCGGCATGTTGATGGAGATCAGTTTGAATGACCTTTACGTCGATCCCCGCTCTCGTGCAAAGTGTTTATTTGTAAAACAAATTAGAAAAAATACATATAATTTTGTCTTTAATGTCAACAACTTACCTTTTGGCTCCACAATCGAAAAAGATTTATTCTAACAGCTCGATCCGTACGACCCGGGCCGTACGACCGCGACTGCAATCACAAAGTTCGAACAGTCAAGATGCGATGATTCGGGCGCGACCATGCACATCCAAGAGAAAATGACACATCTTAAGGGCTAGACTTTCAAAAGTCCTTCGTCTCGTGTAGATTCGCGTCCGAAAAATCACGCTTCGCTCGCCAAAACATTTTCTCCCGGGATTCTCGTGAGGTGGAATTGTGGCAAGGCTACTTACGGCCTTGAAACATGAGAGGGATGGTTGATTTCTTCAAACACGCACTGTTTATTTTGTCATGCAAAATAGACTGATATTCCAAGCATACATACATTTTAAGACTAATACTTTTTTCAAGTCTTTCTATTAATTTTTCTGACTCAACAATACATTTTTCAGCAGCTGTTAATTGTTTTGAATTATCCCCTACTCCCCCGCCCCACGTAAAGTTATAGTCTGTAAATGTATGCAAGCATAAATTTCCATGCACTAATGTCACACGGAAAACAAGAAACGGAGGGCATTTTATACCTCATGTGCTTACTGTGCATGAGTAAATACTTACCCCTGCATAACATTTCAAATTCCGTTTTCCGTGAATCTTCTCATGATTGCATGTGTTACATAGAAACCATGGTAATTACTAGCTTTACAATCACTGGTTCCTCATTAATCCAATTTATTACTAAGACTTGTTTGCATTACTAATTAACACGAAAAGGGATAACTTGGGAATTTTTAACAATATATCGCTTTAATCTAACCCAAAATCATTCAGATATCCAAAACGTCCTAAGCATGATCCATTTCCTGCGCTTTTGGGTTTGTCAGTACCCTGTAAGCACAGTCTCTTTCGATCTTCCTAGATAATTCGGGAAGAGGAAAGTAGACTCTGCTCGCAGCCTCCACATTTCGCATTGAGCATGCGTTAAAAATTTAATTGTATTCGGTGTCAGTCATGCGTGACCTGTAGCCACAAAAGCACAAAACGAAAACAAACAGTCGGGATATTTTCCAACAACTCTGGCAAACACGCGACAATCAAGGAATCATTTCATTGGAAACTCAAGATAGTCCATACTCTTAAAATACCATTTCATTTTTTTACTGAAAAATTTATAGGTTTCTGTCACACAAGTTTCTGAACCGACACACATAGGAAAAACTCATGGGAATTCTAACAGTTAAAATTGCCACGCTGTCGTAAATTTCAAAATATTGATGACGCGTGGCGATTGATCATGCGCAAAAATTAAAAAAACAGGTTTGACAAGTCGAAACTGGACTGACTCATCCAATTCTTTGGATGAGCGGCAAATCAAAGAATGTGGAGGCGGCGAGCAGAGTCTACTTTCCTCTTCCCGAATTATCTAGGAAGATCGAAAGAGATTCTGCTCGCAGGGTAGTTTGTCAGCATTATGATTTGCAATATTTCAGGTTTACGTGTTCACAAGTTTGTTTGTTTAGATTTCCAATTACAAACTCTGTTTTGATTGGTCACTCTAACTCACTGTGTAAATAGTTCACCCTGAATTCAAAATAGATACCTTCCGTAACAACAGCATTCTTTTAATAATCGTACCGGGTATTCCTGATTTCTGTATTAAATTTAACTTTTATTTTCCAAATGGTCTGGATAGCACAAGTGTTACTAATATTTTTAAAAATACAAACACGCTTTTAAGTTTAAGGAAAATGCTTCGATGTTTCAAACATCATTTTGCATTTACCTGTTCATCCACGCTTTTGGTAAAGTGTTACATACCACGTGCTTAGATTTAAACACTTACCTGAGGTCTACAGGTCCTATAGTTGTGTTTACGAGCAAGTGATCTCCTTGGCTAGTAATACGATGAAATGTGGATGACCTCGGTACATTGTTAACCAAATACGTTCCAGCAAGTTCCCAACTTTTCCTGCTGTTATAAAATGGACGTCTCAGCCTTGTCTCTGTAATTCTGCTCGGTTCTCGGGCACGTCTATGTCAATGCACACGCAAATCACAACTAAAGTAAACACACTTTTGCTTATCGACACCTGTATTTCTCCTTTGGAATCAAGTCTTTGTAATCATTGAGAATCAAAAATAACTGTACAGCCTTTTAAACTACATCACAGTTATTTTCTAAAGAGCAGATCACAGTCTCCACTGATGACATCAAATTTTGTAAAACTATAACAGAACTATATACACAAGATGGCAGTGAACACGATCGCTAATATGGCTAGTTGAACAAAGGATATAAGCTACACCACTCCAAGAAACAAACTGTTTAACAATAAAAAACAAAAAAACGCAATAGACAAAAAACTTATCTCCGTAGTCAATGGTACGCTGAGCAGGAGGCTGTTTGTTCGCGGTGAAAATGGTACAAGCGTGAGGCCATTTGTTCGCTGTGCCAGTGTTTTTACTTTGTCTTCAGAAGATTCCAATATGGCGTCCATTTGTTTGTGGAGTTATTTTCTTTGTCGCTGTCATCTTCAGAGTAGTTCTCAATAAGGTACCCGCTGCTTATTAAAGAATTGGTATTTTCACTTGTATCACTTTCAATAGTTGCGTCCATTTCAGTTACATTCGAGTATATTCTTGTTTTATTCAGTTCGTGGAACGACCCGTTTCGAAGCTCACGCTTGACATCTTTTAGTGTGGGTCTACCGCGAAAAGCCAATGCCTTTCTTTGTATGTGTTTTGAGCGCCCCAAGAAGAAACCGATTAAGCCAACGCAACGTCCATCTTCAGTCATCACTGTGCTCTTCATGATCTTGGATTACGTGG
>OX421452.1:33111480-33131480 GCA_949126865.1 Montipora capitata | reverse complement strand
TCGCTAGTAGATTTAAACTTTTTAGAAGTATTGCCCAAACTAGCCTTGGATTCCTTTCTTTTCTTTTCAGCCGATAATTTAGCTTTCCGAATTTTCTTCTCATCTTCGGAATTGGAAGCAAGCTCATCCGACTCGTATTCCTGCACTACCAGCCACCCGTCTTTGCTTCTGTCTGCGAGCTTTATTAATTTCTGCCGCTTCTTTATAAACTGTCTCCCTTCTGCCACTAGCTTGCGGACCTCTTGCGGCTGGTTCAGGTTGATCTCTATCTGACCAAAGATGTGGTCCAATTGGGCGTTCAACTCGAACTGTTTCCTATTACCCTTGAATTTAAACTCGGCGGCTTCCTTAACGACTTTCGACTTTCCCTCGAACTGCTTGCTTTTTTCCTCGAGTTGGGATGCCAGGTAGGTTTTGAATAGAGAGAACACTTGATCGACCAAAGGTGGATTTGATTGATCCTGCTGTGATGACGAGTTTTCCGCAACTTCGGGCGCCGGAGAGGTTAAAACTTCTGCATCCAATTGAGCCGACTTATTATCCATTCTTCAGGCTACAAACTTCAATGTGAGCATGGAAAGCGAGAGTGAGAGGACTAACTCACACTGCACAGACTTTAAATACTGAAACCCCAGCAGTCAGAAATACCCAAGGGACACGCCCAAGCGGCGTATCCTGCTAATGAACTATAAAAACCGCATACCAGCAGAAAATATATTTTCCCACTACCCTCTCGAACCTAAGAAAATACTCTCAGAAGGCTCTATGCACAAAGACACCACTTAGCTGGGGAGTGACAGGCAAGACTTTTACCGACACAAGAAAAAAAGGGACAAAAAATAAAACCAACAAATTAAATGCAGATTCCGACTGGATTTGCCATACTGGCAACCCAGTAAAAAAAAAAAAAAACAAGCAAACGCATTTTCTAACTGGATTGCCTATGGCAACCCAGTAATAATTAAACGTTCTCCTGTGTACACCAGGGAAATCTACGTATTACCCCAGCCCCCTCAAACCTAACAAAATACTCAGAGAAGACTCTATGCACAAAGACACTACTTAGCAGGGGAGTGACGGGCAAGACTTTTCCCGACACGGAAAAAAAAAACCACGAAATGAAACCCAGATTCCGACTGGGTTTGCCATACTGGCAACTCAGTAATTACCAGACACTGCCACTAATCTCATCATCAACAGCCCTAGAACAATTTCTAACTCATTTCTAGCTACTTAGTTAGGATTATGACGCCTATCGTCAAATCTTTGCCATCATACATTAAAGACAGTACACACGCACTAAACATTTTCCGCGATTTCAATTTCTCCGGCCAAGACAAACTTATTTTCACCATGGACATTACAACTCTGTACACAGTCATTCCCAATAGCGAAGGTCTTCAAGCACTTAAACACTTTTTCGATCAACGCACTGTCAAAGAACCAAGCTCGGAAACGCTCCTCCGCCTTGCCGAACTAGTTTTAAAGCTTAACTGTTTTTCATTCGCCGGCAACTATTACAAAGAAATTAATGGTGTAGCGATGGGCACAAGAATGGGGCCTAGCTATGCCAATCTCTTTGTAGGAAATGTTGAACACCAATTTTTTAATCCGCACAACGGCCCCAAACCTGAACTCTACGGCCGCTACATCTACGACTACATCGGCGCTATTTCATCCGGCAGAGAAAAAATCGATCAATTTATAACCTCCGTCAATTCTTTTCATCCGGCTCTTTAATATACCTGGGAAATTTCGGAAACTTCATTAGCTTTCCTAGATATCAAAGTTTCTATTAATGGCAACGTGCTATGTACCAGTGTGCACTACAAACCTACAGATTCTCACAGTTATTTGTTGTATTCATCGTCACATCCATCACATGTCAAGAACTCCATTCCTTATTCTCAATTTCTTAGACTTCGACGTCTATTTAGTGATGACTCCGATTTTTCCAGCAAATCAGAGGAGATGTGCCAGTTCTTCGAAAAACGTGGCTATCCTGTTTCTGTGGTCAAAGCGGGTCATCATCACGCCCTACAATTTGATCGACAGTCATCACTAAAAACGTCACAAAAAGATAAGAATAACAGAATTCCATTCACCTTCACTTTCCATCCTCATAATCACGCAGTCAAAAGTATCATTCCTAATAATTTTAAATTACTCCAAAATGATCCCGAGACTGGTAGAATCTTTTCGCAACCTCCACTTATTTCATTCAAACGCGACAAAAACGCAGTTAACTTTTTACTAAGAAGCGCGCTCAAAACTAACGAGCAACCCGGCACTTTCAAATGCGCACGCTCACGATGCAAAACTTGTCTTTTCATTGTTAACACTAGCAAGATATTGGGACCTAAGCGATCTGTTAAGATCACCGATCGTTTCACATGTACCTCCGCAAATGTCATTTATTGCATAACCTGTACGTTATGCAATAAATTATACATTGGCGAGACAGGTAGACGACTAGGTGACCGATTCCGCGATGTTGAGAAGAATGACAAGGATGCATCTAAGCCAGTCGCTCGTCATTTTAATCTCCCTAAACACTCCAAAAAACACATGGCTATCTGCGGCCTTTCCCTAAATCTAGGTACGACGGAAAGCCGCAAGAATCCGGAACAAAAATTGATCTTCCAAATCGGCACCCTTAATCCTCACGGTATTAACGAACGCTTTTCATTTAACTAATATATTCCTATTTTTCACGTTGCCATGTTACCACCAATAGCGTAGCTCCTACTCCACTATAAAAACTACACGTAACCCATAATTCCTCGATTCGCTCTGACGAAGGGGTAACGCTCCAAACGTCAGCTTTTAGAATCTCTGTACGGTGGCCAATTTACATTATCAATTCTGTTGATAAAACGAAATTTTTGTATACGATTTATAAAATAATGTTTTTGTTTCGTTTTCTCAGAAACGAATGTAATTGCTTTGAATTCAGGGTGAACTATTTACACAGTGACGTAGAGTGGCCAATCAAAACAGAGTTTGTAATTGGAAATCTAAACATCTACGAGATGCAAAAACAAACTTGTGAACAAGTGAACCTAAAGTATCGCAAATCATAACGCTGACAAACACAAAAGCGAAGGAAATGGATCATGCACAGGACGTTTTGAATATCTGAATGATTTTGGATTAGATGAAATCATGAAAGCGATATATTGTTAAAAATCCCAAGTTATCTCGTGTTAATTAGTAATGTAAACAATGTGCGCACTAGAAGTAATAAATTGGATTAACGAGGAAAAATTTAAGGTGGCTCTGAATCTGCTCCAGAGAATGTTTTGTAACTTTGCAGAGAGTTTCATCTTTGCCTGCTAATCAGTTTTCAGCAATAAGAAATGAGGGTCACCGATCTCGTTTTTGAGACATAAACACGAATCACTGGTCGTTTTTAGATGGTTATTTTGTTGCAATGGTAATTTATTACGCCACATTAATATGTGCATCTTGTCTTCATTTATGTTAAAATTCATAAGTTCTCAAGTGAAGCTATGATCCTCGCAGTTATGAACGCAACTTTTGCAATTGCGTAAAGAAGCCTGAAAAATTCAGGACTTCAACGGGGTTTGAACCCGTGACCTCGCGATACCGGTACGACGCTCTAACCAACTGAGCTATGAAGCCACTGACGTTGGGAGCTGGTCATTTGTGGGTTCTAATGTTCCCGTGACGAATGAATCAATGATGAAATGATATATGAAATCGATCATATATGAACTGAATTGCAAAAGTTGCGTTCATAACTGCGAGGATCATAGCTTCACTTGATTTCATATCCGCAGTTCATATATGATCCATTTCATATATCATTTCATCATTCATAAGTTCTGTACGCTTCTCCAATAGGTTTTCCTTCGGGCACTCTGACTCTTTCATTAAAAGCCAACAATTAATTATTGATATCCAGGCTCGGACCCAATTTATGTAGTAGAGTACTTGTTTCACGCTAATTTATTTTAAGCTATGACAAAATTTTAGTCCTGTAGGCCCATCTGTATACAGTGGGCAAAGGATTCGTGAAGACAATTAGTATCTCCAAAATCGCTTTTAGTGGCACCCTTACTGCTCTGCATTTGTTGCATACAAAGCAGAATGGGCTGTTTCGTTGTTGATGCTCGGTGTTTTGAGAAAGAGGCGACAAAAATGAATGCCATAAAGCTCAGCCACATGACAGGGTAGGTTCTTTAATTAAAGAATAGCAAGCTGATAATGAAGGGATGGGGGAAGGAACGTAAAGGTTCCTTTTTCACGCACCGTTCGAGAGTTCGTTGCCAAGGATGACGAGTATCGAGAACTTACAGAACAAAAAAAAAACACAACATCATAAAGACGCTTGTATTAAACTCAGCTACTTTAATAATACAGATGCAAAAAAGAAATCTAAGGCAACTAAAATATCTTTAAAATTTCTAGATATCACGTGTACGCTTGGGTGAGTATGGAAGGGCTTGATTATATTGGTAAACCCTTTTTTTAAACAATGTGTAAAGTAAGATAAACATTGATTTCACAAAGTTTCAGCTGCGTCTGGTAATTCTCGCATACCGCAATGCACTCAGGACTAAAACTACTAGGTCTTTATGGTTATGGAACAGAATTTCAAGCAACCTAAAAGAACTATTTATCAGTAATTTCAAATCACGTAGGCAGAAGATCCTTACTAACACTATTTAAGACTAAGACTTTTAATCTATTTTTAAAAACCTCAGCGAAAGTTAGCTTTAATTTTACGTTGCACCACGGATTTTCTTTCAACCTATCAACATTACTGTATCGCAATAAAATTCAACTATTTTTTCCTAAATTTCCTTGTTCATTTTAACAGATATGTATAAAACGCCTATCCGCCCAATAAGATGTTTGCAAAGAATAACATACTTTCATTTTGAAAAGATAAATCCTCGGAGATAAGAGAGAAGTCATTAACATATGTTTCTTTCTTTAAGAGCCATAAATTGAGACAAAATTCACGCGGGAGTGAAAGTCTGATGTGTGCACTCAGTGACAGATTTCTGCTTCCGCTTGTTTTGCCTTTTTCATCTCATTATACATTACCTTCCTGTAGCCTTGAATAGTGCCTAAAGAGAAAAAACTATGCTTTTTAATTAAGACTAGGCACAGATCGATACTTCCCAAAGAGAAGTCAAGGAAGTTGCTTTTAAGTAGTAGATAAAATATGAGCGGGAGATCTGTATGGGCGTTTACAATGGCGAGCCGATAGGCGAGCCATTGTAAACGTCCATACAGATCGGACGCGAATATTTTATCCTGCTTGTGAAATGAATACATTAAATTGAGTGCAAAGTATTGTTATTTTAATCAATAGAGATCTGTATCAAAAGTTAATGAATACTAATTAGCTGAGCAGGAGTTTGTATCAAAAGTTAATTCTACTGTTTAATAATTCAGTTGATTTGTATTGGGGTTTACAGTTGTGTACACGTGATCTGAATACTGTGCTGGGATTGGTTTGCACCCTCATGAATTATTAATGAATTTTACAACCAACTTTAGATTTCATTCCATCATTTCTCTCGGCTCTTCAAATGCACTCATAAGACACTTTTAGTGTATGCCAAATCTTGCTGAAACTATTTTAGGCGTAAGTGATGGTGAGGGAAGGGATTTATTTCGTAATTTTCCTTAGTTCAGACGAGAATCATTAAATACAGGATCGCTTAAGGTTCAGCCCTATTCAATGTTAATAGCAGAAGCAATCAGTAAGTGACACTTGTAGTTAAATTCTCTTGACCCTCCCAGACGAACTCGTAACTAGTCCAGCTTGTTTTATATTCTCCTTTAGCCAGCGGCTGTTTGTCAAAAAAGATATATTTGGTCTTTTTATCATCCCAAAACAATTCCAAGGTCGCTTTGGCGAGGACAGACAGGAAAAACAAATAACGCAAGTTTTGTAAGATGTCCTACAATTCCTACAGTGCGATGGTCGTCTTTAAGCTTACAGGAAATTCTTCAGTTAAACTACTTCTGCTTTATCAAAAGCTGCCAATTTTCTTGGAAATAAGTAAATTAATTTAACTTAAAAGGAAGGATTTTTTGCAAATGACTCAGTGATGTTTACCTTAGAGACTTTTCATTTCCATTTCCTCCAGCATATATTGAAGCGCTTCCTTGGCTCGAAACGTTACATTTACACAGGGATCACACAGTAGGTTCTCTGTCAAATTAAGAGGATTCTCACCACGAACATTTTTCATTTCTTTCCATTCAAGGGGTTTGTACAGGGAAAACAGTTTATGGAAAGCAGTCTTTGACATCGAAAGCACACAGTGATGCAGGGTATTGTTTCCCTCTTCGTCTTCACTTCGTACATTAATCTCTCTCGCCCGTCTCATGAAGGTTGGAATGAATTTTGACTTACTTTTCGTAACCGCTACCGACAAGGAAGACGTTCCTGGAACTAGTCCTGAAGCAGCTTTGTGATTTCTGTCAAACTGAGGTGGGAGAGTACAGTTTAGGTCTACTTTTCGTGCGACTATAAGATATTGCATCACATGAGGACTCATTGACGGAATTGAGCAGGCTTTTAAGAGTGCGGTGTAGCCCTTGATATCCTCCATCTGCAATTGTTCAATACTGAACTCCTTAAGACGAGCTTCGATTCGTTCTGTGGTAAGGTCACCTTCCTTTTTGCATCTTGTGTACTCACTCCAAAGATCAACGATAGCTCTTGTTACTTCGTTCGTTCCCGCCTGGTATTCCGCCACTAATTGCATCCCGTAGTTTTGAGTGCTGTCACTGGCGCTGTCGTAACTTTTCCCTTGCACGTTTTGTTGGCTTGGGGTAGGTGTATTCTGCAACTCTGTTGCTGCGTCTTTTGAGGAGTTCACTGAGATAGAAGTAGTTTGGCTGCTGTCGCTTGAGCTAGTCCCAAATTTCAATATTTCGATTGGTTCGTCGACGTCTGGAATCACTACGACTTCTAGTTTTGCTGAATCACTTGAGCTCCTTCTGTCAAGGCAGGTATCATCCTCCCAAAGTTTTCTTTTTCTGTTCGTTGTCTCCCTTATGTCTTCAGGTATGCAGCCACCGTTTTTAATCTCGGTACTGATCCTTGGACCTCTGTGTGCAGTTGACTTCAACTCCTTCTTTTCATTTCTTGGAACCTTGCAGCTCTCTCGATCTAATTCTCTCATTAGGACGTTTTCCACATCGCTTTCTATTGCTGATGCTTTCTTGCTTGTCAAAACGTTTGTAATGTTAGCAAGGTTAGTAAGGTTAGCAGTGTCAATTTTCAGTCGCTTGTATCGGGATTCAGGAACAGATGAATTGATACATGAAGAATCGGTACTCCAATGGTCAGATGAGACGCCAGTTGCTTCCCAATCGGTAACAAGCCCATCATTCTCAAAACGTGTTCCACCTGAGTCGACATCCATGGCTGTTTCGCTGTCGTGTGTAGGATCGTTTTCTTTAAAGCATGCCTCAATCAGAATCCATCGTAAACTATGTCGGTTTGGGTCAGCCGCAGACAAAATTCTAAATTGAGCCTTTCTGTCACTCATTTCCGAAAAAAGACAAATTCCATTGTGGGTTGATACGCTTTCCAGGGTGAGGCGAGGCCAGCGTTCGATTGCATCGGCCCCACTTATGATAAAGACAATCTTCTCTTTTGTATCACAAAATCTTGAGTATAGCTGCATCGTGCTCGTTGCGGTTCGATTTGACGCACAGTAGGACGTAATAAGGACTGGAATCCCATTTGTCTTCGCTTCCTCCGAATAATCCTTTGCTTCGAGTTGGTCAACAATTCTTACTGTAGGTAGTTCGTCCACTTGATCGTCTCGTCGATCATACCCAAGGTGGCCTTTGAAACATTTATCAGTACCAGCTTCTTTTAGAAGATTTCGAAGATGCTCCAAGATAATACGTTCTTCCAAGTCTTCGGACAGCTGGCTTGAGGGTGGGAGATCCTGCAAGACGCTTTCTTTCCTCCATTGAAAGATACTTGGAAAAGAGAGGTTTTGGATCCAATCCTTGTACTGAACTTTTAGAAAACGGTAACGGTTGCATTTAACAACCCACAGACCAGCTTTGTCGCAATCATCGTTGAAGCGTAGGTCTTCCCAGCAAGGCCAAGGACGGTAAAAAACTTCTTTTTTCACCGTGCTCCGAACATTCAATAGGATCACAGCGTATACCTGGGTCTTTGCGAACGAGTCTCTCACTCTTGGAACACTTCTTAAAAGTCCTAGCACGCCATAGCTTTCATGGTATTTTTCGGTTCCATGGTGGTTTTCAGCGAATATTTTAGCTGGACCTGTGTAAAGGTACAGTGGAAACTGTTTTGCAAAGTTACCCTCTAAAGGGTATGGTCCCTGATGTTCTCCAAATTTAGGTGGCATTTCCTTTCCGTCAGCTATTTTCTGAAGATGGCTCAAAGGCTTAAAGAAAGAACAACGTTCCATCTTAATCATGCCATTGTCATCCCTTAAAACCTTGGGATTTGATGGTGTCTCCGTGCAAGAAGTAAATACTGCTTCGGACATCATGGCCACGTTATCATCAATGAGAAAAACGTACTCCAGCTTCAAGGCAGACGCAATTTTCTGGATGAACAGCCTAGCATATCCAATGCCTCCTTCGTCTGGTCGTACCTCACAATTGGGCAGTTCATCAGGTAACTGAAAAATGGCAAGAACTTTACCCCAAGTGGCTTTATAAGCCTGAAACGTTCTTCTGCGAACCACAGCAACTTGCACACAAGTGATCACACGATTCTCCTCTTTCATGACGTGGGTGTAATTAAGAAGACACTTTCGGGGATCATCTCTATGCGAAGGGTGAAATATCCAGTATGGCAACGTGGCAAAATCGTTTTCCTGTGATGCCCAGCTTCCCCTGGAAAGACCTTCCTCAGCTGAACCAATGCCACTGAAGTGTTTTTGGAGATGACTGTAGGGTGCACGGCTCGCCGGTATCGAGCATTGAACACTTATTGACTTGCCATCCAGGTGCAACAGAATAGTTTGCAAGCATGGTTCTTGACCTTGGAGAAGTCGTCCACATTCCGAGCAATTTTCAAAGTGATACCAGTGCCAAGCGCGCATGCCATGTTCGCAATCTGTCTTGAGGTAATGGCGAGAAGACTTGAATGGTTTCAGCCCAACACTTTTCATCAGAATGAAAGGATTTTCCTTGCAGTCATGCGTATAGAAGCAACCCCCAAAGGAGTACTTTCCCGGCGCCACAGGTTTTTCCAGGAGGCTGGGAGCCTCTTGGATTGTTTTCCAGTAGGGATACTCCCAGTTTTTTGCTTCTGTTCTTTCCATAGATGCATTAGCCATTATCTCGTCTGAAGAATCAGGCTCTTTGTAGTAGTACAGGGCACCTTCATCAAACGACGAAACACTCTTGGATGGAATGTCTTCGCTTTCAAGGATATCTTGTCTCAAGAGTTTTATAAGACATAGATATGTTCCTGTTTTTCCGATCTGAGGTTCAGCTTGGAGAAGGATTCTGTTACAATGTTTTTGCATGTTTTCGTGGTCATAGCTATCCTTATGCGCTACATAGTCGATCCAGCGAAGTGAAGATGCTCTCATGCCGTGGCTTTTGATCATGTACCTGTCAGGTCTGGTACAATGAATCGCACTCATAGATGGTGACTTTTTCAAAGATTCATCAAGCCTCTTGTACAGTTCCCGCCCAACCAACACATAGGGGATATCCTGAACATGTGATTCATCAACACGGACATTTGCATAGCGGCACTTTCTTCCAAGTTCTTGGATTACAGTGGAAAGAAACAGTGGAGATCCCTCTTGGAATTCCCTGCTACTGTCGTAGTTTAGTCGGAGATCGAGGCAATCAAAACTGTGGGGGAATGTATCTCCCATACGACCTTTATCCACCAAAATTAGGATGCAAGCAAGATTTAACAAGTCTTCATACTGAGTAATTGACTTGTGCACGTGTTCACAGTTCATACACTTCTTGCGGCCACGTTGTAGGACGAGTTGCTTACAGCAGCAGTCAAATTTGTACTCACAGTTAGTGGGCTGCAACTTAACAAAGAAAGGGCTTGACGATTTCATCAACTGTTTCTCGATCTGGATTCCGCCATAGTCTCTTATGATTTCAAAACGATCTTTTAGGCAGGATATCCTCCTTGCTAATATTAAAGTGTGGAAAAATTGATTTGCTGTCTCCATGCTCTTTGCTCGCACGATCTTCATCTTGCCCCTTCTTCCCTTTCCGCTTTGGATCAAACTCTTCACTAAAAAACTTGTTTCATCTCTTTGGACAATACAATACCAGGTCTCAAGCAGGTTTTGGCCGCCGTTTTGCTGCAGGTTTTGTCTGATTTCATCGATGATTCCAGCTTCTTGTATGCCTTGAATGAATTCTTGGAAATCCTGTTGTGAAAGATACATCAAGCATAGGACAAAGGAGGCAACGATATTTGATTCCTTGTCAATGGCGTTTGCCTTTCCTTGTTTCTTCATTCTTGCAAACTCTTTAATGTCCTTTTTGAAAACCGTTTTTGCCTCGTTGCAAATCTCTCTTTTAACTAATTCGAATGCTTCAGGATGGATGAATTCATTTTCCTGCAGTTTTGCGTCGAGCTCTCGTGTAAATTCACAGAGCTTTTCGTCGAATTCCTTATTAGGTGTTGAGTGTACGTCGTTTGCTAGTGCCATGCGTATTTTGTAGTTGGTGTCATAGACGCTCGCATGAAGAACATGATAGCAGTACTCTGCACACAGCAAGGCGTCAATCTTGAAGGATGATAAATTGGTGTTGCGTTTTTTCTCTCTTTTCATCTTGTCTACGATCCTTTGAATCCTCTCTTATTTTCTGTTCCTCCATAGTGTCACATTTCATAGTGCTGAGGTAGTAGTTTAAACTTATATACTGTTGTCCAACCGAGCTGACTTCTCTCGGCCCATACTGGTCCAAGTAGAACTCGAAGGAAACCGTAGCTGCATTGTTTCTGGGTTTAATGATAGGCACACCCCCTTTCCTTTCAACTTTCGCAACTTCTAAGGTGACCAGGCCATTGTCATGAACTGCCAAATAGTGATCTGGTTTATCACGACAACGAAATGCTACAGCTCCAACGCCAAAATCCAGCTTGACTTCAAACTCCACAGCTTTAGATGGATCATTGGTGGCTTCTAAATCCTCTGTTATTGAGAGGGCACTTTTCTCACTTTCAAAGAACTTAATTGTCACAATACCATGTCTACCCTCAACAATGAATTCTGTCGCGTCACGTTCAGAAGTTGTTACAGTCATAGGCTTCTGCGATGCTACTTGTAGATAGCGATGCTTTGCGTCATCCCCAGTGTACAACGTCGATTTAAGTTTCATCCGCATTCCTCTCTCAAAGTTTTTTAGCTCAACTTCTGACCAATGGACAACGTGTAACTCCACTTCTTTGGAGGTTTGTTTAACGTTTTCTAGGAAAGGCTCTGTCCCCAGTACCAAGAGATCGCCAGCTCTGTACTTGCGTTCACTTGTCGTAGTGTTGTCACAAAGAACTACACATCGGACTTCAGGAATGCGAGAGTTGGTAGTGAGTAGATTAAAAGGAGTCGCAGAGATCTGAACCACCACCACATTTTTTGGTGAGTTGTCCTTGCACCATTCATTGATGAACAGATTGTGAGCAGATGACTTCCCTGCCTTATCTTTGGTGATTCCCCAGTGGCACTCATCGGCTATGATAACAAAGAGGGTTTTGGGTTTTTGCTGGACAGCTAGCTTAAGTTGCTCAAAATACCTGTCATTTTCATCGCTGCGAAGATACATAAACATCCTCTTGTTTGCATTCGGTTCTTTCAGCTCTTCTCTTGGCAACACGCCCGCATCTGGATGACGAATCCTTTTCTCCGTTTGATCGCTGAGCATTCGATACCTAGCTGTGTAAACCACAAAGTCAACATCGTTGAAGACATCTTTTAGCCTTGCAATGTTGTGATAATGCCACATAATTGCGTTGATTCGCTTCTTGAGGATATGTGCCATCTCTATCTGTGATGGATAATAGCAAGGTTTTTCTGGATTCGCTTGCACTTCTTCGTCAATGTCTTCTTCGTCCGAAGGGTATCCCTCCACGAGGATATCCTCCTCCTTGTTGTTGTTGGATTCCTCTTCAGCAGCTTCTAATTCCTCATAAAGCTTAATATCAGCATCTAGATTTTTCCTTATCTCTTTTCGAATTTCTTTATATGGATCTATCTCTTCGCTCACCAGAACGGCAATACTTTCAATGCGGAGACTTTCACTCGGTGGATAAAGGAAAATTTTGTGTCCATTGATCCGGAAATTTGAACACACCTTGCGCACTTTTTTAGAAAAAGCTTTGTCGTTACCAAACCATGTTTTTCGCTTTTGGTTCAGATCTTTTAATTCATCCATTAACTCTGGCGAGGCCTGCAAAAGTCTGAAAAAATGACCAACGTCTCTGAGTGTGACTGCATCCACAATTTCCTTCATGAAGTCCAGAAAAAGGGATTCACTCATCGAGTCCGGAGCTGACCAACAGTGCCTCTCATAATCGTTTAGCTCGGGCGGGGATGTCCAACAAGGATTGTCTGATGTCGAAAAATTAACGACCACTGGAAGTGCATCCTCTTCACCTGAAACTATTCAAGTTTGGCACAAGAAAATCACTATCGTTGAAAAGTAACCTATTAGACATTAGATGTTATCGTTTCATCTTACCTCGGATACCAGAGGCTAGCTTAGGTTTTCATTTTCTTCAAACAAGCCTCCGGAGGTAGCAAAGGTGATACAAGTAATAAACTCGTGGATAAATCCAAATCCTGAGCAAAGTGATAGGTCATGAAACTAACAAGGGATTCGGCCATCATAACTAACCATATCTTGGCCAACCACCGATATACGGTCAATAATTGTTTTATTACCTCGAACGTGGGACGATATAAAACTGCCTACCTTCACCAGACATCGTCTTGAATATATGATCTTTCCCAGGTGCTAAAAAAAAACCAGGTTCATGAATACATTTTCTTCAAACATTTAAAACTAAGATTTTCAGAGACTTTAACAGCTTCAGCTTCAGCGACACAAAAATCGCAATTTGTTAAAGGGAAAATTTTCCAGATCTAAGATGCTCCCCTTTAGCCTTAACAAAATTATTAATCATCTCAAGAGAGAATCCACGTCAAGCTCTGAAGCAGGAATAATACAGGAATAGCATGGGCTCCCACGCTTGGCGGGTATTCTGGGTAATTGTCAACTTCCCCACAGTAAGGGACACGCACCCCAGTCGATTAGACATCAATCAATCAGAGATCCCGACAAAATCAATGAGTACTTTCATAATATTGATACGTATCTACAATATGCAACCCCTGCACCCTGTAATACCCTACCGTTTGCTTGCATTTCTTCGTCGATCTCTTCTTCATCCGGAGGATATTCTTCCACGAGGATATTGGACTCCTCTTCAGTA
Organism: Montipora capitata; assembly: GCA_949126865.1. NCBI lineage: Eukaryota > Metazoa > Cnidaria > Anthozoa > Scleractinia > Acroporidae > Montipora > Montipora capitata. The sequence continues at coordinate 33,118,015 of OX421452.1, read as the reverse complement.
GCCTCTAATTCCTCAAGAACGGTAAAATCTTTTCGAATCTCTAGAGGTAAAAAAGATGACACAAGTAATAAACTCGAGGATAAATCCAAATCTTGAGCAAAATGATAGGTTATGAAACTAGCAACTGAAAGTACTCGGTCGTTATAATTAACCATATCTTGGTCAACCATATATGGTCGGTCGGTGAATATACTGTAGAACAGATGACAACACTCAGCAAAATTGACTGAGGGGGGAGGGTAGTGTAAATTTTTCCCTGAGTAGGGGTGTGTGAAAATGAAGGTGAATAATTTGTGTCACTGTCTCAACAGTTTTGTCCAAGATTGTAGTTCATATCGAGGCAGTGTGGGCCAGCGGTTAGAGCGCTTGCCTTGAGATGCGAAGATCCTGGGTGCAAGACCCGTTCTCACCACTGGTTGAATTTGATCCTGCTAGTCCCTAGTTGAACTTCTCAGCTGCACTTGTAAATAGACCAGTGGTTTGCTCCAGCAAGCTGAAATTCTTAACAGTTGCTGTTATTGTTTTCTTCTATTGTGTCGTTAAATGCTTTCATTGGTCCTGAAAAGTCCTTATGGGGAGTGGTCAATGACGTTGGACACCATGGAGGAAGCCCAAATTGGTTTCCTCCCTTTCCTCTTCCTTCTTTAGTAACCTTGCCACAGTACTTTGGTCCGGGTAGATGCAAGTAAATATGGGGGAAACCGTGCAAGATCGGGGAATATAGAAGGATATGGAAGAAGAAAACGTTCGCAATTCAGGAGGATTTCATTTTTGCAATCTCTATTGTACAAAGTAAACACATTTTGGAATTAACGAGGTGACAATTTGTCGTGTACGATCCAATAAAACACCTCTGCACCCTGCATTGTAAATCTCTGACTGCCGTTAAATGTTACGAAGCGTTGTCCAGTACATGTAATGATTATATTGCTTTAGATCAGTTTGCTTCTCGGAAAGGTCATAATTCTAGTACGGCCTTAATTAACTATATATAGGTAATTAGGTGCCAACATACATGGGTTAGTGGGCTAGATGATGGTGCCGATTTAATCAGGGTTTTTCCACCTATGATTTTAATAAGCCATTCGATTCTGTATCACACTCTATTCTCTATAGTAACTGAAACAAGTTATCATCAAACTGTACCTTATTAACTGGCTTCTATTTTTTTTTTCAGATCAAAGAAAGGAAAAGTCGTATTTGAAGAAAGCCGTACTAAAGATGTGTCTATAAATAATGGCGTGCCACAAAGGAAGGTCTTTGGGCCAATGGTCGTTTGTATATTTATTAATGATGTCAAGGCTGTAAGGCCCAATAAGAGCTTGTTAGTTAAAATCGCGGACGATATAACGCTTGCCATACCGATTAATAAACTATAGTTGTGATGCTTGTGACATGTGCCACATCATATGTGGCTCTGTGAAAACGGAAAAGTATCGAGCTCATCGACAAATGGATTTGTCCTAAATGCCTATGTCACATCTACCTTTCTACGATGTTTCTGTATAGATGTAACCATCCTCTTGAGACACAACTGCTGGTTGACGAACAAAAGGAGCTAATGAGAGATCTTTTGTTTTCGTCCACCTACATTGCGGCGATGACGTAACATGAAAACCACCCATAGTCCCGGTACCACCGGCCTATAGGCCTGTCCACCCATATCGCAAAAGATCGCCCAAAATATGTTTCCCGAAATTATCGAAAAAAGCTCTAATATCTCGTACAACTTCCTTAATATCTCATGAAATGCCCTAATATCTCCAAATATCGCGTTGTTTTTACGTTTTTGCGTTTTTTTAGGGTCTATTTAACAATTATTCATCGAAGTGGTGGTGCATAGAATAATATTATATCCTAAATATACTATACATTATATGCTAAATATTTTAATGAACGCTGTTGATTTTCCGTCTCATTATTGAGTGCCTCTTCACGCTAATGACAATGCTTCGTCGCTCGAATGGTTTCTGTGCGGTTATTGAACAGCAAAAGTCGTAATGTTGCCAGACCGTCTGATCCCTACGCTATGGTCTACATCAGCTGTAGATTTGTGTTTAAAACAAGTTTTCATATATATCACAAATCGAAAAGTCTCATTTGAATGGAGCAACGTAAATTTACTGGTTTTAGGATTGTAAAGTACTCTAAAAGCACTGAGGACACTGGTCAACGTGACCTACAACTGAAAAAGGGCAAGCACTGACTGTTACTTTTGTTTCAAAGAAATGAATTGTGTTAAAAGGCTGTAGAAAAACTCCCTTGTAAATTCAGTGAAAACTTAGTTCTTGATGGCTTACCCTGTTTTGTGAAAAGAAATATTAAAGGAAACAAATGAACATGAATGAAAAGATGGGTTGTTTGTTAGAAATAGTCCTTGTGCACTGTACCTGTTATCATTCGCCATTAGTATTCATTAAGGCAAATTTCAACCACAACCATTGACTAGAATTTGGTAATGTTAATACATAGTCTGTGCAAAGCAAATCTCTTGTTCGCCTTAGCACCGTTCCGTTTAATTTTCTGAACAAGACACCTGAAGGTCTTTAAGCGGGATGTATTCGTGGATGCCAGGATTATTTTGAATGGCTTTGCGCAGTTATTATGTCCTCCCAGAAATGTCAGAGGATAAGATTCATGTTAATTAAAATGTCGATAGAAAGAGTAATACTGATAGTCAAGTTGAATTGTTTCAGAATTGCTTAGGATTACCCTCTCACCTCCACAAAGACTCCCACTGACGTTGTGCTCTTGCTTTTCTTCTCCGAGCAGCAGATGAGAGAGACGATCAGGCCTACAATCGTTGAGAGTAGTTTAAAGAGGGGAACATTGGGGTCTGCGGAAATGCGGTATCTGTTAATTTCTAGCGCGGTATTTCGGAAATCGTAGTCTGAAAAGTCCGGAATTGCGTATGATCAAACCCTACGAAAAGCGGTTCTCGTTCCCTTTGGTTCACAGTATTCGGTGGAGAAATTACGTCACGGACTTATCGAACTTCCGGTTGCTCCAGGGGAAATGAAATTGAAAACTCTACAACCTTCCTCCTTGGTGCGGGATCACGCTTTACAAGCGCGATTGGATTTAACAATCGTTTGCTCTACTGACACAGGTAATCCACAGGTGCAGAGCAACACGGGGAAGAAAATGTAGAACATTAATTTTTGAACGCAGTATCTCGGTATTTGCCAATTTTTGGTGCGGAAATGCGGTATTGGAAAACCCCCAATGTTTCCCTCTTTAAAACAAATCAAGAACATGCATACATTGGTTGGTCACGGTACGATGGTAAGATTAAACAAATGAAAAGCAAACATAGATCTTACAGTGGTACTATGACCAAAAAAATCAATCCTTTTTCTTTGGATTTCAAACTATGTAAACTAAAAAGAAAAGGGTGAATGTTAGCCATCCAGATGAATGAATAGATAAATAAATAAAACTAATACTGGACATTAACTTGAAACTTAGCGACGTTTCGCCTAGAACCACCAGACTTCTTCATGCACGATCGCTGGTGCAGGCCAAGATGCATGATGGGACACCACGCAAAGCAGTGTCCCAAGAGTGAGATAAACGAAACCTCAGTCCACCCCTCCTGTTTAGGTCAAGGGAACAAGGTACTCCGATGAAAACCATTGACCAAAGAAAATGATGTGGTCTGACAACGTCATCTGGTGTACTGAGGTGCTTCCAGAGAAATATTATGAATATCCATTGCTCTGAGAGCAAGCTGACAGCAAGATGGATTCTTGGTTTAGAATGAACCAAACACCAGACAGTACTAATAATTCATCCAATAAGATATGCTTGCCATTCAACCCAGCTGTAAAAAGGGGCAGGAACAAAAGTCGGAAGGGATCAACTCAGATCAAGTCAGATTGACTCGGATCATTAAAAAAGACAACAATTAGATGAAGTTGAAACTTTTAACCATTTGAAGGTTAAGATACTTCAAATTGGACCAAATCAAGTGAGCCTTCTAATGCATTCTTCATAAAATGCCTTCTACTGCATTTGAGGAGCGGCAAAGGTGTACCCACGAGCGCCACAGGCACAAGCCTCAAGGGGGGGTTGGTGGATCCGGGAGCATGCTCCCCTGAGAAAATGTGTGCCTCTAAGATGCCATTTCTTACATTTTGAGATCACAGTCAATGGACAATAGTGGAGTTTTTAATTGGCAGTGAAAGCTAAGGTCTACTGGTCCATATCACGTTTTTGGATAACAATATTTGCTTACATGAGAAATGTAGCATAAAAATACAAATGAACAGGTCAAGCTTTGGGCTTCATTTATTGACAAACTTAATCTCAATTTTGACACGGAAAAACCGGAAATAATCATACTAAAAAGACTGGTTAAACAAAGAAAACATAATGTTTCTTTGGCTTGGAGGAGTTTCAAAAACCAGGAGAAAATTAAGCAAAAACAGGGGGCCAGAAATATTCGCCAAAACAGGAGGTTTCCAGCCAAAACGGGAGAGTTGGAATCTCTTTATTGCAACGATTTGAATTAAGTGGCTTTCAAAGGAGACTTTTTTTTTAATGTGCAATATATAGTGAGCAATAGCATACGAAGATGAGGATCCCCGACAGGCCAATCAATGGCTCAATGCGGCTCAAAATTTAATTACAAGCTTGGCAAATAAAATAACATTAAAGCAACAATTGCGTAACTCCGAATGTCAACAAGTGCTTATGCAAGGATGACAATGACAACAATATCAGGCAGGTCGTTCCACATCCTGATCGCGGTGTGCAGAAAGCTTCCGTCCAAAGAGGTCGTACTGACACAGGAGGGAAAAGAGCATGGTTTGGCATGGACAAACTGTTGCGTGTGATTCGCCGCATCTCGTATGGAGGTGGAAGCATGGAAATAAGATCGGCAGGGCAGTTAATAGTGTGCATCTTGTAGAGAAGTGTAGTTGCAACTACCCCCCACCTGTGAAACACACTTGTAATTGCTGACTGAGCACAGGCAGTAGCTTCGTTAGTTCCAATGATCTTCAAAGCTTTCTTCTGGATATTATCAAGAAGGGTGTGATTGGAAGGCGAGGCATTCATCCAACACAGCCAAGAGTACTAAATGACACTGCGCACTTGTGCTTTATACATGGTGGCTATAGACTACTTTCATAAATGGCCACCACCTTTACCTTCTTTTATATTTATGTTAATTAGTCCTACCAGCCTCAATTTGAAACAAATATTCTTTTGAAATTTGCTTGTTCTAGCGAGGCTAGAAAGGCTTATTAGCATTAAATATTTGGCTGCCATTATCCTTGGAATTCAGAATGCTCGAGATCTTACAGAGGGGAGCAAGTTCTTTGGCCAGCAGTTTTAGATACCTTGGAAAGGTGTTTGGACCACACCAGCTTACTATCGAAAGTTATGCTGAGGATGTTCAGCTTGTCTTGCAAGGGCAGATGTACCCACCAGAAACTAGATTTGGAGAGGATGGAAGCTTTTTCCCAGACTACCACAGAATGCCTCTGTAAAGCACTCTTTCTTGGTATGCAAATATGATGATATTTCACCACAACATCTGCCAATAATGTGCTGATTTCTTCATACAAATAAGATGTTGTACCACACTGTACACTGAACAAACTTCTGTCCAGCACCACTTTGATTAACAACTTAAAGAAAAGAAAAGCTCCCACATTGCAACCATTCAAAACTGTGTTCTACACACTGCGAAATGACAAAATGCACTGTGGTTGTACCAAGGACTATCCGAACAACTTCACTGCGCTGTAGTGTAGTAATGTAGTCGGAAACTACATTAAGATCACACATAGTACGACCGAAAGACGCTTTCGAGCTGACTAAACAAGATGGCGTGGTTTACAGGATTTCCTGTGAATGCGGTAAAGTCTACAAAGGCGAGACTGGAAGACCTATGCAATGAGCAAGACATCCGACTTGCCCGTACCCAGACCTCCGCCGTTTCAGAACACGCTATGACCACCGGACACAGCCCGCTTTGGAACAAAGTAAAGTTTATTGATCGTGATCTTCATTGGCACACACACAGGGTCAAAGAGGCGATTCACATAAGACTTCACCCTAACAACATCAACAGCGATAGTGGAATAGAAATTCCGGAAGCACAGATGCCCACGATCAAGAAATACATCAACAGCAGAACTGCATGACAGTGGACCGCCGAAGGAACAACACACCGAAACAGTGGGGATCGAAATGCACCAATCACAGCTGCTGAAAACCAATCAATCACATCCTGCTTAAAACGTGACATGTAACCAGTCAACCTCATCGCCTGATGAAGACTAGCATTATGCAGTCGAAACGTCATGATCTAGATCACAAGTGACCACATCGTGAGACAAACGAGAATACTTTATTACCACATAACTTTCTGTTGTACATTTCTTTCTGGAGACTTGCAAATGTTAGCCCCTGGTGATCCCAGAATCCTTTACGCATAACGTGGTCTCCAATTACTGACAAATGTTGTGCTTTAATCGCATGACATTTTCAAGCCACCACTGAAGTTCTGTCAACGGCGGGGGAG
>OX421452.1:33091480-33098980 GCA_949126865.1 Montipora capitata | reverse complement strand
TTTCAGCAAGTACGAACAGCCAACAAATAGCCTCAGCTACTTCACTTGAAGAAGTTGGCTTTGTTTTCCCCTAAATTGAAGTCATTAAAGAAAGAGTGGAAGAAACGTATATTTGAAGTGCGGGTAATAGATGAAGGATAGAAATGATCCTTGCACTTATCTGGACAATTTAAACAAAAGGCATCATCTTGAGGCTCTGGGGAATCAATAGAGCGTATTCATATGACAACACGGCGGCCATGTTGGTGTTCCAAAACAAAGGAATGGCGGCCATGATGGTGTACCAAACTAATCGTCGGCTCCGGGAATTTATCTCTATTTTTATGCAAACACTTTCTTTTGTTTCAGTAATCCAATATGGCTACTGGTCACGTGTGTGAAAACGCTTTTTTAAGGATTTGTGTGAGTTTATTATATAAACACCAATGAAATACCAAGTGAGCTTTCACGCGAAAACATGATATCTTCACACATGAAGATAACATGTTATTTTCACACATGAAAAGATCACTGTTGCTATGGTTACATATAAAAATCGTACCTTTCGATACCTTTCAGGAAATGAGTTAGTATTTCATTGGTGTTTATATAATAAATAGAACATTACATGGCCGCTTGGAGATACAAAATTTCTCTTCTTGTGTTGAAAAATATTTCCCTTGTTTACTGCGCTCACTCGTGAAATATTTTTCAACACTCAAAGACAAATTTGGCGTCTCTGCACAGCCTTGTAATATCCTCTATTTATTCCCCAGAGACCCGAGATGATGACTTTTGCTTAGCACTGAATTTTAATATATCGAAAGTATGGGCTATTTAAGCGATAACATTAATTGTCTCTTATGGAAACCTGGAAAACTCAGAGGGCTTCAACGAGATTCGAGCTCTACAGATCATTACGGTTTTGCAAGGTTTAATTCTACCCTTAAACTCCCCCTTTCATGGCGTGTTTCTAGGGTTTGCAATTTTTCTATTTCAGTTCTCTACACCTGGAGGGAACGAGTATTACACAGAAACCCCAAGTACTGAATGTCAATAATGGTTAGCTTTCAGTTACATGAATTGCACCACACATCTACATTACAGTTACACTAATGCAGTTGCCCTATTTCTGGACACTTTTTGCAAAATTGTAATATCTCATGGCAAAACAGCACTAACATGCTAAAATTTAGCAATAATGTAGCTTCCACCAATGGTGAGTAGGGCGTGAAGTTTCACCATTTGAAGCTCTTTGGTTTCTTAGTAATTGTGGAAAGACTAAGAGCGATTTCCATTTGACAGAACTGACCGGCCAGACCGGGCATTTCAAAGGACTAATCCTACAATGGCTTCAACTAAACACACTTCGAGGATGAATGTGAGGGATTGTCGTGCAAGTGTTCCTTCAAATTGCTGCATTTTCTTTGCAAACGGACGGGTCTGGTCGGCCAGTTCTGACAAAAGGAAAGCGCCTTAAGTCAAACTTGGTGCCCTAATTTTGGACAGGTTGCCCTATTTCCGGACGATCATTACTTGTAAGATAAGTACTAAGTCAAATAAAGAAAATTTCCTTTAAAAAACTTCATTTTGTCCAAATTTTAAAGCATTTTCTTTCATTTGATCCAAGAAGTCATCAGTGTATTGAAACCACTCATAACAGACTTGCAAAAAGCTAAGACTGGTGACTGATAGGAAAACAACAGTAGGAAACTGCATGGATTCATCAGTATTTTCAAATTTCAATAATCTTTGTAATTGCAAAACACTTTACATGGCTGTTTCCTTCACGGCGCTGTCCCTACTGTTTACGATATGATGTTAGATGTCCAGAATTAACAGAATTAACTATTGTAGGGTAATGTAAGTGCTGTTTCCTACCCATGTAAACCATGTGAACATTAGCCTTACTAATGGAATTGGGCCCACACAAGGACAGAGAAAAACTCTGACCAGGGTGGGAAGCACACCTCACCAAAAAGCAGTCGCCTCGCCAAAAATGCAATTATACATATATATATCAAGTGAAGCTATGATTTCATTTCATATACCATTTCAACATATATATATATATAGTGGAAAGTGTACAAATAGCGATATATAGAGAGGATATTACATAGCCACGCGGGTATACGAATTTTATCTTCGAGTGCTGCTAGTATCTCTCACGAGTGAGCGAAGCGAACGAGTGAGAGAAACTTTCAGCACGAGAAGATAAAATTTGTATCCCCAAGCGGCCAAGTAATGTTCTGTTTATTATATAGATATTGATGAAATGTCTAGATTTAAAACAACTTGTTTTATTCATTTTCGAAATGATGAAAAAGTGGTCACCAACCGCTAAAACATGCATGTTGTGTAACATGAAACAAGATATGAAAGCTATGAAAAACAAATCATGATAATGTCAAATTTTGCAATAAAAATGTTAATGTAGTAGAGAAGAATTATATTAACGCACAAAAGTATCTTACAATGAAGAGAAAGCTCTCGTTTTATTGGCTAAGCGTGTTGGTTACCATGACAACACCTATATCCTCACATGTGAAAGATAAAAATGATATGTTCACTGCGGGCGGTGAAGATATGATTTTTTTAGTAAAAGGAGAAATCCTGGTATTTCATCAATATCCTCAACAACTTGAATCTTCCCACGTAAATTCTTTGATTGCATTCACGTGATAAGACAGCCATGTTTGTGCCGAAACAACAGAAAAATGTAGCTCAAATTTTACATAATAATAGAGTCAATTTTCGCTATTGTTCTTTCCACCAATATAGCCGCCGTGACGTCACGTGCAATCAAAGAATGGAGCGTAACTTGGTTAGAAAAGAACAAACGCAAGCAGACTAGTCTTTCGAACGTATCGTTCGGATTTGTTTCGTTTTTTACAACGAAATACAGAATCGTAAAGTCTAAGTTTCCGGAAATACGGGTGTCCGGGAAATAGGGCAACATACTGTACTTAGCCCGGGGGGGGGACTCCCATATGGAACAGACGGGGATGCTCGTCGGAAATTTTGAATTTAACCCCTAAAGGAGACCATCTGGGCGTGGCTCAAGTTTTTTGTGACCCCTAAAGGAGACCAATATGGGCGTGGTTTCAAGCAAATTTTGACTCCTAAAAACAAGTTAAAAAGAAAATTTGACTTCTGTTTCTCTTCGCGGAATCCTAAACGAGACCTTGGCGGCTTAAAATATTGGCGCTTTGCCCGGAACACCCTAAGCGAGACCAAAATCCAAAATTTACACCCCTAAGCGAGACGACAAGCATCCCCGTCTGTTTCATATGCGAGTCCCCCTCCCGGGGTACTTAGTTCTAGACAAGGATTTTAAAATGAGTGCAGCTATGATCCTCGAAGTTTAATATTAGCAATTACGTAAAAAATTCAGGGACTGTCTGTGATACACAGCATTACTGTTACATTACTGTTAAACTGACATACCTGACGATTTCAAATTCCTCGTTATTTTCGACAGTTAGACTGATTTTCTCCGAAAAACCAACTTTAGCCAGCTCTTCCTCCAACCGATATTTAGCTTTCTCAGAATCAATGTCTTCGGTGAAACGCAAAAAGCTTCCCTCTGTGTAGCATGTCAACTGGACAAGAATGGAGCCCGGCGAAATAGCAGTCACCTCTGGATCTGCATTTCCGGAGAGTGTTTGCTGCTGAAGAGAATTCCTGGTGGCTCTTTCAGTCAATACTCTATTCGCTATGTAAAAAGCTCCAATCATAAAGCCTGCTGCCACCCATTTATTTTCAATCTTTAATGAAATCGAAAATCCATGAGGCAAACATAAGCTAAAGTCCATAGCAGCGCTGGCGGCAGCTTGAACCGCTTGTTCCGCCATAGCCTGTTCCAGGCTCTCAGATAGTCGAGAAAACGAAAAGAACTGCGTGTGAAAAGCGAGTGGGGGCTTGGGTCGAGGCGAGGCGGGAGAGCCTGTAAGCATCTCTTTAAATTCTTCATTCCGGTATACCAGCTCCTGGTATACCCTCTGATTGGTCAATTTTGACAGTTTACATCAACACTTTCGTCATCATTTTGATTCACGCGCGGAGCACGACTCTGTCGCCGAGTGTCTTAAAGAATTCCCAAACGTACAAGCCCTCAGATTCGAGCAAAAGTTGTGTCTGTTCGACTTTAATAAGTCGAAAAAACGATCCGTTTGCAATGCTTCCAACTGGTTTTGGTAAAAGCATAAATTTTCAGTTACTGCCGCGCGTTGCGAAAGCGCTTCAATGTTGTGATACGACATCTCTCCACACCGCTTACAATATAGCATCACCGGGTACGATATATAGTTCGCATTTGACACAACTATTATGTCCCATGCACGCCACAATTGTTAGCATCCAACGGCGCTCTCTGAAAACTCTGACGAACGAGAAAAATACAATATTTTGTTATTCTTTCTTATGCAAATACTTGGCTGCGTATTCGAATTCACCAGCTAGGGTCAATTAAATTTCTGCCTTCATCGCCTTCGAAAAAATGAGACCAAAAAGAAAAAACCACTTTGAAAGAGCGCAAAAATTTGCCGAAAACAGGCTTGTATTTCCGTTGTATGTCTTAAAGCTTTAAAAGATCAAGCGATTTCAGGAAGCGAAGGTGATGGCTACGTGTCTGTATACTGCAAATGCAATTGAACCCATCCACATGAAATATCAATCTTTCACATTCATTATCGGTTGTCCTGTTGCATCAGAGCTGAAGTTTATTGATGAGACCATCTTATCATCTAGGCCAGAAACTTCAATGGTCGGGTTTCTGTTTTCCTTGAAAAAGTCAACAGAGCGTCGGGAACTCGCAGCTTTCGAACTGGTCGTGTCTTTTGGTCGAATTTGATAAATCTCCCGTCGGTGATTTCCTTGACACTCGTTTCCCGGTTGCTTTGACAATGCCTTCGTTCGCTTGTAAAGTTATTTTCCTAAAAGTGCCTTAAATTCTGGCTAACGTACTCGCACAAGTGAGAATTAACGCATCACCTCTGAACAACAATAAAAGAATCGCGCTTGAACTCGCGTGGGACCACACAATGCCGCCCTTTTTCAACACTTTGACATTGACATTTTGACATGTGAAAGGTTATTTGCTAAGTGGGCGGAATGAAGAATTTAAAGAGATGCTTACAGGCTCTCCCGCCTCGCCTCGACCAAAGCCCCCACTCGCTTTTCACACGCTTTTCGTTTTCTCGACTATCTGAGAGCCTGGAACAGGCTATTAATTTCTTTACAAGTTCATCTAGAGACAGTTCTTTTTGAAGATGTTTTGAGGAATAGATATATTGTTTGACCAAGATGATGAGCAAATCTAGCCTGCGTCTCACGGGACCAGAGAGCATATCAGTTACATGATGTAGATCATAAAAGGCAACTTTTTCATTCGAGAGTGTTATTGCAGTATCTTGGCAATGATTAAACCACGATATAATTGTGAATAAAGTTTAACAGACTGCGTGCAATTAATAAAAGTGTGTTCTATTGAATCAGTATTAGAGCAATATATACATTTATCATCCATTATCCGCTAAACGAAATAGTTTGAGATAGTAGCCAAAACGCGGGGCCTGGGCCGGGGCTGGGGCCGGGGCCGGGGCCGGGGCCGTTGTCGGGGTCGGGCCGGGGTGTCTTTTTTTTTTTTTTAATTTTTTCGTTTCAATTTTTGTAGTTATTCTCCCTTACTGTTATTTTCTAATGTTCGGCATCTTTCCTTCATCTATGTTGGAAATTAGTCAAAAAATATAAGGAACGTACGGGAGCTTCGAAGGCGACATCGTTTGCTTTTCGAAAAGAATTTCCGACTGAAATTTAATACGTTAAACCAAGTGATTCGCGCTTCGCGCGTTAAGTTATGTCGTTTTATTTACCACAGCAAGTTTGCATGAGTTGAAAGGTGACAACTAATTAGAAATTCAGAAATATATAAATCGAAACTGCAAACGCGCAAATTACTTTTTCACTTTCCTCCGATCAAGAACGTTAAATACAATCAATAGAAGAAATCAAACCATAAGATCGTGTAGATTAGAAGACACAAATTGTAATATCTTCAAGAAATCAGTTTCATTCTTCTTTTAGCCTATCGCCGGCATTCCAAAACATTAATCTACTTCTGTAATATTTTCCTTTCAGTCGACTAGTTCAACGACATATCGATCGAGCAGCTAGTACGAATAAAAATTTGAAAATCTGCAGGATCCTCAGTGGCGTGATCTTGCCTTAAAGTAGTGCCTCGTACGTAGGTGCGAATCTCCTAGAAACACTGTAGACTCGCTGAGCTCCACATTTTAAAACCACATTTTAATGTTTACTTCGTAAGAAACCTCTCCGCAATACAATTAAAACGAAACAGAACATAGCCATAATCCCACTATGGTCGTCACGCAAACGTTCTCAGTTGCTTGTTTTCGCAAAATTGTTCTAAGTGTGGTTGTGCTTTTTCTCGTAAAATTGGATTCGATCCCTTGAAGTCCGAATAGAATTGGCTAGCAAGTTCCTATGCGACTGACTTTACTACAAAAGTTTTATATCATAATTGCATTTGAGGAGAAATAAAAGGCTTCCATGTTTTCGAAAGTAATAGTTGGGGATCGCCTTCAATTTATCGTCAGACGTACTCAGTAGTCTACCAATCCAAGCCAGGCACACTGCTTTAATAACCGTGCGAAAATTAACAAAACTGATTCCCCCTTTCTTTACTGTTTGATACATAACTACCCTTTTTATTTTGTCTTTCCTGTTTTTCCATAGAAAGGCAAAAAGGTTCTCTTGAACAGTCTTAACTACCGATTCTGGAACAGTCAACATGGAAGCTGCATAAACTAGCTTAAAGAGAAAAACAGTTCAAAGAATGCATGACGTTCGCCCCCAAATATATATAAAGTAATCAAACCTTTACAAAACAAGCTCCTGCTTACCTCGCAGTTTCACTTGTTATCTGTTTATGAAGAGCGAGGTCCAGCAGCATTAAGGATGATTTAACAAATAACCAAACTACCAAACTAGAAAAAACTTCCTTTGAGCAGCGCGTGGATAGATAACAAATGTCTCGTTTATCAGGTGCGAGAAATGACGAGGGGTTAGTCTCATAACCTTTCTTATGTTTGTATTTAAAGTGTTTTCCAAGAAATGATGGTTGCCCTGACACTATGCACCTAATTATTAAATGTAACCTAATCAGCCTTTACAAGTTCTGGAAGATTTTAATTAATATAAATGCACCACCCACGCAGGTACAAAAAAAGTTTCCGAACGCCTTGACATAAATACATACATACATTTATTCCAGAAGCAAACTATATATATTTATTAAATTCTCAACCTCGGATAATGCAATTCTCGCGCTCTGATTGGTTCACTCAATCTCGGTTATCAGTTCATATACCTTAGTTTGACCTTATATGGTAAATGATTGCGCTTAGCGTTGCTAAACTAAACATTTTCACGCCAGAAAGCGAAATTTCTTTCTGTATAAAGCATAAGAAAAACGTTTTTGGGGAAAGTCTGGATCAATTT
>OX421452.1:33083980-33088980 GCA_949126865.1 Montipora capitata | reverse complement strand
CTTTAATACGTACACGAAGTTTCGGGGAAAATGGACCCCCATCACCTTCCTTCATAGTATACTGACAACTTTTTCTGAGATATAGGCGTGAGATTTTTATCCTGGGAGTGCTGGGATTTTTGAAGACGGCACGATCATTTCCGAAGATTCCCGAAGACGTCCGAGGTCTTCCGGAGAAGTCCGAAGTCTTCCGAAGTCTGTCGAAGACGTATAAACGCGTATAAACGCGAGCTCGCTCCCAGTGCTTTTCACTTCAAACAAGGTAGGAGACTGAAGCCAGCGTCGGGACTCCGATCGACCCAAAACAAGCACGATCGTTCTCGCGAAAATCGAATCCAGTCGCTAAATAAACACTCCAGGCTCGTGGAACATGAATTTCTCTAAACCATGAATCCACTGAAGCATCTCCAGGTAGCAACGCGAAGCCACCAGGCTCCGTAGAACTTGTAAGTTAACCTGCTAAAATGGCGGCCAGAAACCGTTGTCCTCGCAGTGTCTAATTCAAATTGGCACTGAACTCGGGACGCCCGGTGACGAGTATAATAAGTTTCCCTGGGGGGAGGGGAGTCCCCAGTCTCACTGGGCAATCTCACTGAGCGGCCTGGTGGCTTCGCGTTGCTACCTGGAGATGCTTCAGTGGATTCATGGTTTAGAGAAATTCATGTTTCACGAGCCTGGCGTGTTTATTTAGCGACTGGATTCTATTTTCGCAAATAAAGAAAAAAAATCGTGCTTGTTCTGGGTCGATCGGAGTCCCGACGCTGGCTTCCGTCTCCTACCTTGTCCCTATACTATGAAGGAAGGTGAACGGGGTCCATTTTCCCCGAAACTTCGTGTACGTATTAAAGACAATAACAGCTCACCACATGGTAAGTTTCATTGATTTTTATTTCCATTTTCTAGCAAATTTCCAGACCTAAACTTCGCCTAATATGTTCTCTATATTTACCAATGTGGCACACACAGTGAGCCTGGGTTACCTGTGGTGCTTATTTCTTCCAAATTGCACTCAAACTCATGATCATGTTGATTTCCTATACAAAAAGGCCTTCACTTACCAGGGAAATTGAATTGAAAATTTAAGGTGTGCGTGCACAGATGAAGCTGATCCGATTACAAAACTTTTAAGATTAAAACTCGAGATTTGACTACTAATCCTCAGTTAGGATTGACGTTTGCCGAAAAATCCCAACAAGAATTTCAAACACACTGTGTGTTCTGTGCTAACGTAAATAAAGACGCGACGACAATAAGACACAACCAGTATAGTTGCATTGAAGAGTTCGACTCAACGATAGCGTCTAAAAGTACTCACGAGTGACCACAAGTGACTCATGGTCACTCGTGAGTACTTTTAGACTCTATCCGATTCGACTATTAATCGGATGACATCGGCGAACCGAACTGATCTCCGAAAACCTGCTGATTGGAATCCATGCTGACGTTTGTTTCATAAACATACGAGTTTGTTCACAAAAGGCATCATGCTATTTTCAAATTGACTTCAAACTTAATAGAACTTGTTAAACTCTGTTAAATCCGCGTTTTTGAGCCTTCCAGCTTTGATAATGACCCAGTTATTAGCCATCAAAATCTGATAAACTCTTGGGTGGCAAAGGCTCAAGTAATCGCATACATTCTATCTAAAATTACGGCGGAACATCTCACGACAGAGATTACCTGGTATATCGCATTCAAATGTCAAAGATAGCTGCAGGCAAGGATCCAAATTTTTTTTAGTAGGGGGGGTGGGGGGGGGGGTGTTGGGGTGCACCACTAAAGAATGGATTAGCTGACTGGTGACGTTTTTTTCCTTCCAGAATTCCAGTTATATATACCTTTTTGCAGATACCGTACAGCGGCCATTTTGATTTCAATTGTTTCGAAAGACATTATGGGATGCTCACCCTCTCCCTACACCCTCTCCCTACACCCTCTCCCTAGATCGGCCCTTGAGCTCATTATGCAATGCACTTTTCATATTCAGTTCTTTTTTCTCGGCTGGCTGATTAGAAAAATGATAGCCTTAGGCTAATTATAAAGAGGCAGAAAACGTAAACAAAGATTCCGACTCTATAGCATACTTAACAGAAACATTGGGGAGTTGAAGGTGAGCCACGACAACCGCCAACTAATCTTGCACTTGTGTGGTTGGCTCCGATTCGAAGAACAATGATTCCTTCTGATGAATATTTGATTATCATTTTGCCTTCAACTTCTTGGAGTGAAATTCTAATAAACGCAATGTTCACACGTAGGAAGTTCGAATATATTAATTTGCAATGCGAGTTACAAAAGTGCACAAGCCGTTTAATTCTCCCGCCTCGCCTCGACCCAAGCCCCCACTCGCTTTTCACACGCAGTTCTTTTCGTTTTCTCGACTATCTGAGAGCCTGGAACAGGCTAATCGAACCCCCACGGCTAGTACGTAAAGACGGAATGCTGGAATAATGGAATGCCGGAACGGCGGAACGCCGGAATACTTAAACATGGAACAGTTGTGAAAATTCTTACAATTGGAACACATGGTTTCCCCCCCCCCCCCTACCCCCCTCACAAGTGTTCGGGGCAAAAAATTAAAGTACAAAACAATGGTGAAATATGAACCCTTTTATTGTCGTAAAAAAGGTTGCTGTTATTCATCGTGGTGAAGTACAATAATAATAAAGTATTCTTGTTTGTTTCACGATGTAGCCAGTTGTGATGTAGATCGCGACGTTTCGACTGCATACTGCTAGTCTTCATAAGGCGATGATGTCGAATGGTTTTGCGTCACCTTTTAAACAGGATGCTCCGCTGTGATTGGTTGGTTTTCAGCAGCTGTGATTGGTGCGTTTCGATCCTAGCTGCTTCGGCGTGTTGTTCTTCGGCGGTCCGCTGTCGTAGGGTGAGGTCTTATGTGAATCGCCTCTTTGACCCTGCGTGTGTACCAATGAGGGTCACGATCAATAAACTTTACTTCGTTCCAAAGCAGGTTGTGTCCGCTGTTGTTAGCGTGTTCTGAAACGGCGGAGGTCTGGGTACGGGCAAGTCGGATGTTTTGAAGTAAGCAACCGTGGACAATTTTCCTGTCGGTGTACGTTGGATCAGTGGCTTGATCTGATCGACGTTATTTCAAGTTGAGAAACTAAATATTTTAAGCAAGAGCCGATACAACGTAGATTTGATTTTAGTGATGTACTAAAATCACTAAAATCAAATCTACGTTGTATCGGCTCTTGCTTAAAATATTAAGTCGGATGTCTCGCTCATGTTCTTTCATTCTATCTTACATAGGTCTTCCAGACTCGCCGATGTAGACTTTACCGCATTCACAGGGAATCCCGTAAACCACGCCTTCTTGTTTAGTCGGCTCGACAGCGTCTTTCGGTCGCACTAGATGTGATCTTAATGTAGTCTCCGACTTGAAAACAGCGCGTATGCCTTGTTGCTGTAGGCAGCGGCCAAGTTGTTCGGATAGGCCTTTGACATAGGGTAAAACCGCAGTAGACTTGTACTCGATCGTGGGCTCAGCACTGCTACTCGGTTTCCTGGTCTTGGTGATTTTCTGCAAGAAAGAAAGAGGGTAACCATTAGAGACAAGAACAGAAGACAGGTGTTTCTTCTCCTTGGAGATAACAGAAGGTTTTGCTACGAGACGTTTGGCGCGCTCGTAGAAGCACTTGACAATACGGCGTTTTACTGATTGCGGGTGGTGGGAATCACACGCTAAGTACTGATCAGTGTGCGTAGGCTTCCTGTACACGCTGGTGGTGAGGCGGCCATCCGGTTCTCTTGAAACTGCGGTGTCAAGGAAAGCGAGTTTGTAGTCGTCTCCATGGTGAAGCAAACGGAAGGCTGCTGGTTGTTCAGATGCTGTAAGAAGCTATCAACGTTTCCGCGATCCAGGATGGTGAAAGTATCGTCAACGCAGCGTTTCCAGATCCCAGGTTCTCAGATCCTAATCACAGCTGCTGAAAACCAACCAATCACAGCGGAGCATCCTGTTTAAAAGGTGACGCGTAACCATTCGATATCATCGCCTTATGAAGACTAGCAGTATGCAGTCGAAACGTCGCGATCTACATCACAACTGACCACATCGTGAAACAAACGAGAATACTTTATTATTGTACTTCACCACGGTGAATAACAGCAACCTTTTTTACGACAATAAAAGGTTTCATATTTCACCATGGTTTTGTACTTTAATTTTTTGCCCCGAACACTTGTGAGGGGGGTAGGGGGGGTGGGGGAAACCATGTGTTCCAATTGTCAGAATTTTCACAACTGTTCCGTGTTTAAGTATTCCGGCGTTCCATGTTTAAGTATTCCGGCGTTCCGTGTTTAAGTATTCCGGCGTTCCACCGTTCCGGCATTCCATCATTCCGGCATTCCATGTTTAAGTACTAGCCAACGCCCACGGAGCACGAACATGTAAACTGCTTGCAGACCGAACCGCTCGCTTTGGTCACTCAAGCGAGCCGAGGGAAGAATGGTGATTGAATGCAAGGTTACTGGTTTGTTCAAACATAGGCAGCCCAGAGGCAGCCCAAGTTCGCGTCACTAGAGAGCGTGTAATAGTAGTTAATTACTAGCCCTAGTAATTAACTACTATTACACGCTAGAGTGGGAAGATGACCTTTGAGTGCAAGTGGTATTGGGCTAGTAATTAACTACTATTACACGCTCTCTAGTGACGCGAACTTGGGTTACAGGCAGCCGTTGAGAATTTCAACGCGTTATAAGACTTTGTATGGGAAATGAAATACCGTCGATTATGAAGCCTAAAAAACGCTCAATTTAACGCTCGTAACAATGGAGCTGTTCGAGAAGCCGCTGTGGGGATGGGGTAAGTGTTGTACATGAAATGACTGTACATCATCGGGTGGAGTTAATTTGACCTCGCACCCAAGTATGGGCAGCCGTCACCGCCAAACATACAAGCCTTGTAAACCGTTAAGAATAAACCGGATTGGTCTAACTGTCTTTTGCAGAATGGTTTATCAGAATATGAAAAG
>OX421452.1:33071480-33078980 GCA_949126865.1 Montipora capitata | reverse complement strand
TTATCGTTAAAATCCAGGACAACGTGTTTGTTAAAATATAACAAGCACGTTAGATCCGATCGTGTCGGAGATCGTGTCGATCGAAGATCGTAGTATCCTCGAAAACATCAATTGATCGGTATTTATTATTTTCTGGTTTATTTCCAAAAATTGTGGCTAGGAGGCCCTAAACATGATATCAGAAGTTAAATTTGCATCAAACACTTAGACTTAAGGGCGGTCTCATTGCCCCTCTACTCAATTTCTTCAGAAAAATGTATTTTCCGCTGGTATTCCAAGTAATTAGTTGCGGTGTTTTTATTTCACACCTGCCGCACCCACTATTGTGCATTCTGTTTTTCATGTATGTCAGGATTGGCCAGTTATTAGTATTTATACCCTCCGCTGTCTCTTGAGTACCATTCACGCTTGCGGTTCCATACAGTTTATTCATCTTTCCGCTTTAAGCCCCCCCCCCCCCCCCCCACCCCCCCACCTCCCGTTTACTACAGGTTTCGTTATTGCTTTATCTTTCAGGCCGTAGAGACGCTTTTGGCGACTTCTTCCGCTGTTTCAAATGCGGCAAATTTGGACACTGGGCTAAGGACTGCCGATCCTTGTCCTGGCCGGGAAGTTACCAGCCCCTTAGCTACAATTCTTTCCCTGGAATCTCCTACAACAAGCCAACCTCAGGCCAATCAGCTCAACCAAAGCAATGATGATGCCTTGGCGCAGGTACATCAGTTTACACAGTTACGAACTTGAAAGCGGACATTCATTACGTGTTAAGGGTAATCTGAAGAATAATTTAGTTTTCTGGAGATCTATAGATTTCATTTTGTCTATTATTGAAAATGGCTACAGACTGCCATTCATTAGTTTTCCGTTGGCCGTAAAACTGAAAAATAATAAGTCGGCTCGAATTTATGCTTGTTTTGTGGATCAAGCTGTTCTTGAGCTTCTTAATAACAGACCGGGTGCGTATGGTTAATGAGCAGCCTTTTGTTGTAAATCCTTTGTCAGTTTCTGTACAACCATGCGGTAAGAAGAGGTTATTCTCGATTTGCGCCATGTCAATAAGTCATTAATTAAGCAAAGTGTTAAGTATGAGGACTGGAAAATTGCTATGTCTTATTTTGTGAAGGATGGGTTTATGTTTTCCTTCGATTTAAAAAGTGGTTGCCATCATGTAGACATTGCACAAGAGCACCAAACTTTTCTGGGGTTTTCATGGCGTGCGCCTAATTCCATTGAGGAAATATTTTATGTTTTTACCGTGCTCCCGTTCGGTCTGTCCTCTGCCCCTTGGGTTTTCACTAAGGTTTTAAAGCCTTTAGAAAAGTATTGGAGAGTACAGG
Source organism: Montipora capitata (assembly GCA_949126865.1). NCBI lineage: Eukaryota > Metazoa > Cnidaria > Anthozoa > Scleractinia > Acroporidae > Montipora > Montipora capitata. The sequence continues at coordinate 33,077,643 of OX421452.1, read as the reverse complement.
GTCTTTGCATAGCCATCTTCTTGGATGATGGTTGGGCGATTGTTCAGGATAGAGAAAGTTGTCGCATTAAGGCCCGGGCTGTAAGGGCGGATTTGTGCAACGCAGGTTTTGTTGTCAATGAAGATAAATCGGTATGGGAACCCACCCAAGTATTGGACTGGCTGGGTATTACCTGGAATGCTGCATTAGGTACTTTTAAAATTGTGGAAAGGAGAATTGTTAAGATCATTAACTCAATTGATCATATTATTGAAGCCGATTTCAAAGTTTCCGCGAGAGAGTTGTCTTCCTTCACAGGTCAAGTTATCTCTACCGGGCCTGTAATTGGTAACATTGGCAGGATAATGACCAGACATTGTGCCTTGTCCACCTCGTGCAGGGATAATTGGGATTCTATATCCCTTCTTGACGATTACTGCAAGGAAGAACTGTATTTTTGGAAGGAAAATATGGTTAATATCAACACTAGGTATTGCTTTGTAAGTAAGGTACCAAGTTATTTTGTGTATTCTGACGCCAGTGCCACCGGAGGTGAAGCAATTATTGATTTTAACAATGATTTTGTGTGCCACAAAACGTGGTCGGAGAACGAGAGAGGTCAAAGTTCAACGTGGAGAGAACTGTCTGTTATTGAGTTTTCTTTGCAATCATTTGCCTCAGTGTTGGAAGGATCACATGTTAAGTGGTTTACGGATAGCCAAGTAGCTGCTAAGATTGTTGAAGTGGGCAGCATGAAATTAGGTTTGCACAAAATGGCCAGAAGGATTTTTGATACTTGTATCCGATCGGGAATTCATTTAGATGTACAGTGGATCCCTCGTACTTCGAATCAACAAGCTGTTTATATAAGTCGTTTAATTGATACTGATGATTGGCAAATTACTGAAGATTTTTTTTTTCTTTTTCTTGATGACTTGTGGGGTCCACGTAGTGTAGATTGCTTTGCAAATTATTATAACCACAAGATCCCCAGGTATTTCTCGAGGTTTTGGAATCCCAATTCCTCGGGTGTTGGTTTTTTCTTTCAGTCTCTTCGAGGGGAAAATTGCTTAGTAGTCCATCCAGTTGGTATCATCCCACGCGTATTACATTATCTTAAATCTCAGCAGGCCGTTGGTACGCTCGTTGTACCTCTTTGGCCTTCGTCTCATTTCTGGCCTTTAATTGCACACAAGTATAGTCGTTATCTTGTGGCTCACACTATTCATATCGGGAATGAGGTTCTTACCCACGGAAGAAATTTTAATTCGCTCTTGGGGTCTGATCTTTTCACAGGAAATATTATTGCCTTTAGACTAAAATTTACTGATTAATTTATTGGACGGTGTGTCTACTAGCCTATGTTTTTTCAGTTGTTGGCGCTGGCCAAGGTAGTATGCTGTTTATTTGTAAGGCACTGGCCTAATTTTTGGTCTGTCATTTCATATGGTCCTAATAGGAGTATAGTTGATTTATGTGGCACTGGCCTAATCAATGGTTGTTGATCTACGCGGCACTGACCCATACGATCATTTAACGTCTTACGTGGCACTGGCCTCATCAATGACGGATTTTTGTACGGTTATTAAAGGATGTTCTGTCTTTCTTTTGTTCTTCTAGTATGTATGTTTTGTTCTTGTCTTTACAGATTATGCTATCAAGTAATTCTTGGAAAGGCTTTCAACAGTTTTCTTCAATCAACGTTTATGAAGTGCTAAATGTTATGTTGAAGTCCAGGACGGATTCGACCATTAAAGCTTACGTTCGTGTTATCAGAAAGTTCTTGGACTGGTCTAAAAGTAGACAGTTCAACATGCAGTTACCTTTTCTTCTTAGTGTTGTTTCTCTATATTTGTTTGAAGTTCAGCAGTCTCCCGCTTCTAGTTCCTCAGTAATTTTAGCCCATGAGGCCCTTAAATGGTTACATTCTTTTGTCCCTAGTTTGGATCGTAATCCTTTAGATAGTGAATTTTGCAGAAATGTCATCGAATCTGCTAAACGCCAGAAGTCCGCACAGCCAGTTATGAAAAAGAAGCCTATTTCGACAGAAATTATAAGGCGTATTTTAGATATTCATAACAAGAAAGATGCTAATTTAAAGAATCTCCGTATTGCCGCGTTGTGCTCTTTAGCCTTCGCAGGGTTTTTTCGTTATGACGAATTATGCAATATCGTTCCGGAGCATATCGAATTTCACAGCGATTATATAAGAATTTTTGTGCCTCGTAGTAAGACAGATGTTTATAGGGAAGGGAATTTCGTCTATATTAGTGCATCTGGATCTAAGTACTGTCCTGTTGGTGTTTTACAACGTTATTTAGATTTATCTGGTATTGGCTTAAATAGTCCTCTCCCTTTATTTAGACCAATTGTTTTTCACCGTAGTACTTCTAGCTATACCCTGAGGAGCGGAAAGATTTCTTATACTACCTGTAGAGATATCTTACGGGATACCTTAAGTCAGCTGGGCTACAACCCTAATGATTATGGTCTTCACAGTTTAAGATCCGGTGGCATTACAGCTGCCGTACGCCATAGTAGGAATTCGATTCCAGAAAGACTTCTTAAAATTCATGGTAGGTGGAAATCTGATTCTGCCAAGGATATGTATGTTGAAGAAAGCCTTGAAAACAGGTTGCATGTAACTAAGTATTTAGGTTTGTAACGTATTATCGAGCGTAGATTAGCCCTGCATACAGTAGTATCTAAAGAGTTGTAAAATAAAAATTAAAAAAAAAGAGCAATAACAATTTCTTTTTGTAATTTCTATCTTATAATAAACTGTTTTGGACACGCTTGCGCATCCTACCATATTTCTCGTGGTATTTGTTTGTATTACGGGAATTAAAGGGTAAAATGTTTTACGTTCGTTTGAGCGAAGCGAATTAGAACGTAAGGCAAGGTTATGCTGCTCTCTATCCCGCAACTTATCTACTTCGTTTCGGCAAGGAAAGATTGTCAACAGTACTGGAGTGTGTACGGACGGAGTACGCGGCATAAAGGGTTCATCGCGTTTGTTTACGGTCAATTAACGTAACGAATGAATCTGCAAACACCTTCTTTATTACTTGTTTGGTGACAAATCAGCTATATACAATATTCCATGGCATAAACAAGGATGAAAGTCACAGATTGTAGCATGCATGCATTATGTACATGTATTCGTAAGCAAAACTAATATAAGACTAATGAAAGGGATGAGGACGAAAGTTACAGTTAAGAATAGACCCTTCTCCAAAATGGCGGCAACGGATTTGAATGAGTTAAAATTAAACTGAATGACAAATGGATACCAGAAATAGAAAGAGCAACTTTACATTAGTAACCCTGTTATATCAACAGAAAAGTTGAAAATGAAAAATTTACAGATATTTGTATGACTGGGGATATAGGCAATACCCCTAAGCATCCAAACATCTGCACATTTGTAATGTTACAACTTACATTTTCTCAGCTGTTATTACACCTGATGTGCCGAAACGTTGCAGGGTTACTAAAGTAAAGGTGCTCTTCCTATTTCTGATATCAGTTTTGAATTTTAACTTATTTGAATTTTCCGCCACCATTTTGGAGTTGGGTCTCTTCGCCACGGCTGTTAAGACTACCAACAAGACGACGCGATGAAAAAAAGATGCAAAAATCACAGCCGTTACTTTCCTTATTTGAAACTGCAACTAGAAGTAGAAAAAGTCAAATATTAGCACCCGAGATTTCCTTGCAAACCACCTAGCCCCCCTTTCCCCCACCTCTTCCCCCCTTCCCCTCCTGGGTATCGAGACCATAAATTCAGAAAGACGAGAAGTACAATGATATAATACAATAATGCAAGAAAAATGATTGTGCATGACATCACGGTGCTGCTACCGACGGTTGTAAAGCAGTTAAGGACGAAAAGTAAACTACGTACAAAGTTCGTATAATTTAAAATTACCACCCAGTAACTACACGCTTTTTCTAGAAGAACGTCTAATTTTCCGGCTGAGGCTGAAAGTTAGGTTTCACTTTTGTGATTTTCGCCTAAAACTTCTTATTCAAAGTTGTGTGGTTTTCTAAGTTCGAGTACAAACTTGTCATGCAATAAGAAAGCCACATTGCTAACGTTAAAAGAAATTTCGTTACGTATTGGGGTCAAGTGTCTTTTTGGACTACAGTTTTACATTACTTTTACCTTTATTTGTGCTAGTCACAAAAGCAAAAAGAAAATGGGTAAAGTAAAGGCGTTCTAAACTGACACTTAGCCTTAGTATGTTCTTGGAATTAGTGTTCTTACAATTTTGATCAATCTCAGCCTCAACGTTTATAGACCGAATGCGTAAATGGCGGCCAAAAAATCATTCTTTATTTATCTGCTAATTAGATTCACACGCCTCGTTTGAATGGACCAAATACAAAGAAATGTTGCTTGAGAGCGAGGCTGGTGAGTCTAATTGGCACCGAAACAAAAGAATACGATTTTGCCGCCATTTATGTATCTGTTAAAAAGGTTCCTTTACACATATAAAAAATCCCAGTGTATTTCGTTTTAAACCCTTACTGGATCACTGCCGGTATTTGTTTTCTCGGGGGCGAGCAATGTTTCGCTTTCATGTAGATCGAAACAGTTTTTGTTTTGGCAGTATGTATGTCTAACTACGAAATTTGCCTATACAGGTCGCTGTCGCATTGATTTACTGTATTCTTTGATTGGACCCGACGTCACGGTCGCCATGTTGATGGAAAGATTTGCTGCGGGTTTCGTCTGATTTCATCGATGATTCCAGCTTCTCGTGTGCTTCGAATGAAATCTTGGAAATCCTGTTGTGAAAGATACATCATTCTTGCAAACTCTTTAATGTCCTCTTTGAAAACGGTTTTTCCCTCGTTGCAAATCTTTCTTTTAACTAATTTGAATGCTTCAGGATGGATGAATTCACTTTCCTGCAGTTTTTCGTCGAGCTCTCGTGTAAATTTGCAGAGCTTTTCGTCGAATTCCTTAGGTGTTGAGTGTATGTCTTTTGCTAGTGTCATGCGTATTTTGTCGCTGGTGTCATAGACGCTGGCATGAAGAACATGGTAGCAATACTCTGCACACAGCAAGGCGTCAATCTTGAAGGATGATGAATCGGTCTTGAGCTTTTCATCTTGTCTACGATCCGTTGAAAAAAACGAATCCTCTCTTATTTTCTGTTCCTCCATAGTGTCACATTTCATAGTGCTGAGGTAGTAGTTTAAACTTACATACTGTTGTCCAACCGAGCTGACTTCTGTTGTCCCATATTGGTCCAAGTAGAACTCGAAGGAAACCGTAGCTGCATTGTTTCTGGGTTTAATGATAGGCACACCCCTTTTCCTTTCAACTTTCGAACCTTCTACGGTGACCAAGCCAGTGTCATGAACTGCCAAATAGTGATCTGGTTTATCACGACAACGAAATACTACAACGTCGACGCCAAAATCCAGCTTGACTTCAAACTCGACTGCTTTAGATGGATCACTGGTGGCTTTTAAATCTTCGGTTATTATGAAGACCCTTTCCTCACTTTCCAAGAACGTAATTGTTACAATACCATGTCTACCCTCAACAATGAATTCTGTCGCGTCACGTTCAGAAGTTGTTACAGTCATAGGCTTCTGCGATGCCACTTGTAGATAGCGATGCTTTGCGTCATCCCCAGTGTACAACGTCGATTTAAGTTTCATCCGCATTCCTCTCTCAAAGTTTTTTAGCTCAACTTCTGACCAATGGACAACGTGTAACTCTACTTGTTTGGAGCTTTGTTTAACATTTTCTAGGAAAGGATGTGTCCCCAGTACCAAGAGATCGCCAGTTCTGTACTTGCTTTCACTTGTCGAGGGGTTGTCACAAAGAACTACACATCGCACTTCAGGAAGGCGAGAGTTGCTAGTGAGGAGATTAAAAGGAGTCGCAGAGATCTGAACCACCACCACATTTCTTGGTGAGTCGTCCTTGCACCATTCATTGATGAACAGTTTGTGAGCAAATGACTTTAGTGCCTTATCCTTGGTGATTCCCCAGTGGCACTCATCGGTTATGATAACAAAGAGGGTTTTGGGTTTTTGCTGGACAGCTAGCTTAAGTTGCTCGAAATACTTGTCATTTTCATCGCTGGGAAGATACATAAACATCATCTTGCAATTGTTTGCATTCAATTCTTTACGAACCTTCAGCTCCTCTTTTGGCAAC
>OX421452.1:33056480-33066480 GCA_949126865.1 Montipora capitata | reverse complement strand
GAATCTTTCTCACAAACAAATATACCTCTACTTCCTACTTGCCAGATACTTTATATGGATCTGTAAGACACAAGGTAAAGCTCCTAAGCTTGAAAATTTCCTTTGCTTTTCGACACTCTTCATTTAGTTTGGCCCTCCTATGTCACGCACCATCATCAACTAGAAAGCAGTGTAATCTTATTCTTATTTCCTTTTTTTTCGTATTGGTATGTCTTTTCGTCCACCAACATGGCGGCGATGAAAACCACCCATAGTCCGGACTTCACATAAAAGTAGGCCTGTCCATAAATATCCCAAAAAAAATCGTCCAAATATGTTTCCCGAAATTCTCGAAAAAAGCTCTAATATCTCGTAAAATTTCCTTAAAATCTCATGAAATGCCCTAAATATCTCCAAATATCTCTTGTTGTTTATACGTTTTTCAGGGTCTATTTAACAAATATTCAGCGAAGTGGAGGTGAATAGTACTTAGATTATCAGCTCCAAGTTAGCCAATCAGCGCGCGCGGAGGGGCTCTATTCACTTGTGTGGTATATACTCATTAACAATTATTCTTTGAAATCGAGGTAAATATTCGGCCACTATTCACCGAGATTGAAAAAGAATAATATTATATGCTAAATATGCTATATTATATGCTAAATCCTTTAATGAACGCTCTTGATTTTCCGTGCTCATTATTTAGTGCCTCTTCACGCTAATGAAAATGCTTCTTCGCTTGAATGAAGGTTTCTGTGCGGTTATTGAAAAGCAAAAGGTGTAATGTGAACGTTCTTGCCAGACCCTCTGATCCCTACGCTTAAAGTGCCTATGAATATGAAGTGAAAAAATGTTTTGCGTTTTCTGTCACTTGTTATGTCTACTTTTCGAAACTGCCAAAAGCGAGTAATGTTAGAGAGAGAAAAATCCGACTTTTTGTCGCCCAAAGTGAGCTCACTAGAGAAAAACAGTGGGTACGGAGACTGGAAACGAGTTTACAAGCGATGACGTAGGAAATTGTTCCAGCGATTTGTTTACCCCACTTCGCCACTGCAACCACGTGTATTGCCAGAGAGGATTTCTTCGACGTTCGCCACTTTTTTCAAGTAAAATGTCAGATAGTGGTGGATATATGTCCTCTAGTGAAAGTTCCAACGTACAAGAGTCGGACAGTAGCGATGAAATGGAAGTTGTCGGGCTCGTAGAACCATATGCGGACAAGCCACCGGCTCACTCGAGCGACGATGCAGATACCCTGGGTACCAGAGGTTTTTCTCGCGTTTTTCGGCCGAAGACACGAGCGGCAAAGCCGCGAGAAAAACCTCTGGTGCAGAGCACTTTGATTTACTGTGCTAAATGCAACTTGACCTCGTCTCTAATCTGTCAATCAAACCGGCGGCTTCATACGGTGATCACATGCACAAGCACGTGAATGAAAGGACAGATCTGGATTATGTTACGGTAAAAGCTCTCAGTTCGCATCTTCCAAAATGGCGGAAGTCAAAACAACTCCCGTCAAAAAGGTTTCCTGTTCGAATTCTGTATCTTTATGTAGAGTATGTGGCTCGCAAGTTTACGTGAATGGAGGTTTTTATAGTTTAGTGGCTGGAAAGTTGAAAGAAGCAAATATAGTGCAGAGAATTGCAGAGCTTTTCGGGGTTGAAGAAGACAGTTTATTAGTCGGACCGCATATTTTGTGCAAGAAATGTTTCAGACGAATTGAGCAATATGAAGCTACTCTCCGAGAGTTAAGTTCTTTCAGAGAAACATATAAATAACAAAGAGATATCAACCCACTGAAGCAGTTTTTTCTCGCAGAAAGTAATACCACACAGTTTACAAAAATTGTACTTTTAATGCGAATAAATCACGTTAATGTCAGTGAAGTTATTTGTCCACACAAGTTATTTGTTGAGGCAATGATGGCGGTAGGTCGAAGATTTCTTCGCTCCACCATTTCCTTGTTTGTTTACGTCTTCCTTTGCCTATACAAGGTTTCTTTTACTTCATACAGCCAACTTAGTGTGGATTTAGATTGCAGAATTGCTTTCCATGGATATCTTCAAAGTCCTAAGCGAAATATCTCATTTTCAACTTGGACCTTTCAGCCACATGGAAGAAGATACCTATCCGTTCGCATTTCGCTCTACCCAAACCATGAGGCCAGTTTTACTCTAACAAGAATTGCAATTAGCGGAGACGTTGAATCTAATCCAGGTCCTGCTATTAACAGCAAGATTATTACACTGTGCTCCGTGTGTCAGAAGAATGTCCGTAGTAATAACCGAGCTATTGAATGTGATGTGTGTAAACATTGGTGTCATATCAAATGTGGCGAAATTTCGCTTCGTGAATACCGACGATTGCAAAACATACAAAATTTTGACTGGACTTGTCCATCTTGTATATCTACCCTAAGAACTTTACCTTTTGCTGACATCAGCAATTTAGACTCCAGTGTTGGCTCCTTTACTTCTTCTCATGGTGATGACTCTTGTGCTGAACCGGCTTCTCAACAGACATTAGCTTCCGAAGATTACCTTGAGAACCTCTCAAGGATCTTGAACTATTCATCCAAAGATCTAAGAGTTGCACACCTGAACATTTGTAGCCTTCGATATAAGATCGACGAAATAAGACTCCTGCAGAGGGTATGTGGATTTGACATATTGGGAATTTCTGAGACCCATCTGGACTCTTCTGTTCCTAATAACTTCTTGCAAATAGACGGTCTTCAACTTATCCGACGTGATAGAACTAAATGCAAAGGAGGAGGTGTTGCCCTGTACTATGCTGAACACTCTAACGGCTGTACACCGTAAAGATTTATTAGTCAGGGATATTGAGGCCATATGGATACAGGTGAAATTCCCTACCCACACTACGTTATTCTCAGTTGTTTACCGATCTGAACTCGAAACTCCGAACTTCTTTGGCAACTATCACGGCGTTCTTGAGAAAGCCTGGTTGAAAACAGACAGTATTTTCGTCCTTGGTGACTTAAACTGCTGCATGTTGGAAGCCCAAAACAATCCTGGCTCCACCTTAATTACATCTAAAACAAAGAATTTGCTGAGGCTTTTTGAAGATTTTAATATGCAAAATGTTATTGCTGAACCAACCCGCATAACTTATATCACAAAGTCACTGATTGATCTTATTGTTACCACCAAGGTGGATGTTGTGCGATGCACAGAAGTAATGCCACTAGGTATATCTGACCATTGCCTAGTGTATGCAACGCTTAAATTGGGCAGCAAAAGACCACCGCCGAAGATTATTCGCACCAGAAACTTTATAAAATTTTAATGCAGCGAATTTTAAGGCTGATATTGAAAAGATTCCTTTTCATATCTCGGAAATTTTTCATCACAAAGACGATGCGCTCTGGGGATGGGAATAATTGTTTAAAGATATATGCAATGCTCACGCCCCGTTCAAGGATGTGAAAGTGAGAAGTATGTCTGCTCCGTGGATTAATAACACAATTAGGCACAAAATGAATCGCAGATTTAAATTATTCAAAGAGGCAAACTGGACAAAGGATCCTAGCAAATGGGCTGCATATAAGAAACTTAGAAATGAAATCACAGCTGATATACGCAGAGCCAAGGCTAAGCATTTTAAAGATCTATTAGCTGATGTCAAAACCACTGCAGAGTATTGGAACCTGCTTTCAAAGGCGAATAACCCTAAATTAAGGAAAGCGATAGGTCCATTGAAAAGAGAGGATGGATCGCTCGCAGTTGATGATAAAGAAAAATCAAATCTAGTCAATAATTTCTTCTCTAACATCGGAGAGAAACTGGCTGGCAGTTTCCAGCCCCAATATCTATCTGACCTGGCCACGTCAACTAAGATTGTTCCCTGTGTCAATAACATTGCACTATAGCTAATCTCAAAACAAATAAAGCGACAGGACCAGACGACATATCACCGAAAATAGTCAAGGAAGCTGGAGATGCATTGCTAACCCCGTTAATGTTCCTTTACAATATGAGTTTGAAAGATGGCTACGTCTTTAGCCAGTGGAAGACTGCGAGAGTCAATCCTGTTTTTAAAAAGGATGACGAGACTGAAATCGGGAATTATCGCCCCCTATCTCTTCTCAGTGTTCCTAGAAAAATACTTGAAACCATCGTTGCTGATTCTATCATTCACCATGCGTTTATTGAAAATAAATTAATTACAGACAAACAATGGGCTTACAGGAGAGGATATTCTATAGAGCTGTTGCTAGTACATATGACAGAAATTTGGAGGAGTGCCATTGATTCAAATAAAGTTGTTGGTATAGTGCAGGTAGATTTCCAGAAAGCGTTCGACTATGTCTCCCATAATGTGCTATTACGTAAATTAGAAAATGATTTTGGAATTAATGGAGTGCTCCTTGACTGGCTGCGCAGTTACCTTGACAATAGAAAACAATATACTGTCCTAAATGGTATAGCATCAGATCTTAACACTGTTAAATCTGGAATACCGCAGGGTTCTGTTCTAGGACCGACCTTATTTTCTCTTTACACAAGTGATTTACCTGAAGCTATAACCACTGCGACAACCTACATGTATGCTGATGATACAACCCTATATTGAATTGGCGATTCTATCGACGCAGTAATTCCTGAACTTAACAAAGCTCTAGAAGAGCTTCTATACTGGTGCAAAACAAACTCCCTTGTGCCTCATCCAAAGAAATGCGAAGCAATGATCCTCCATCGTGGAAGATTCACTGGCCCATTGAAAGAGTTAACGTTGGCCCAGCACACCATCAAATGGGTTACATACTCTCGTCTATAAGGCGTATTGATAGATGATCAACTAAACTGGTCTAAACATGTTAGTGTTGTTAAAAAAAGGCTTTGTGGATAAGTTAAACTTGTTAAAACGTAGCAGATTTCTTCCAAAGAATATGTTATTAGACTTGTATTTTAGAGTTATTATGCCGTCGATCGTATATGGTATATCAGTATGGGGAGGTCTCACAAATAAGGAAGGTTTTAAGGCATTAGAAGCACTGCATTGTAGAGCTGCGAGAATTATCTTTGAGTTACCTTGGGAGATGTTATGAAAAAGGCTAATTGGTCTTCTTTAGCCTTTATGTATAAAATTAGCTTAGCTAAGCGTATGTATAAAATCCACAATAACCTGACTCCAGACGCTATGTCAGTTATTATTAAGAACAATGATAACATCAAGCGATATCAACTTAGGAAAAAACTGAAAATTGATGTCCCTCGTTTTAACACCAACTACATGAGGAACTCTGTAGCTCGTAGAGGAGCAATAGTTTGGAACACGTTGGTTCCTCAACTTAATGACGATATAGACAATGTTAAGAAATACGCGATTATGGCAAGACGGTGAAAGGCTCTGCTACACCTAGATTTCAACTGTATCTCCCCTCAAACATTAAACAGAAGGGAGGAAGATTTTAAGTATAATTAGTGTTAATAACTAGTCGATACCAGAGTACCACCTTGTATTTTAGAATTTTGAGCTTTTATCGTTTTAGACTTGTAAGTAGTAAGTAGCTATATGATTTTAGCTGGTGTATATGTAAGCCGTCACGCCTTGCGTGACTTACTTCATATTTCCCGTGATACATTGTTAGCAGTTTTAGAACCATGTGCGTCCGCCATGTTGATCTCTAAAGTGATTAAAGCTTAGAACATACAATCGTCTCAGAACTATTACATATATCCTATTTATTTTTTAATTCATTAAGTTATCTTACTTAATTATTTAGACACGACCCCTCAAGCGAAGCATCGCTTTAAATATTTATCGTGTATAAATAAAGATTATTGATTGATTGATTGATTGATTGATTGATTGATTGATTGATTGATTGATTGATTGATTGATTGATTGTCCACACAACGTAAACAAACGTCAAACATGATTACGCAAATCGTCGGCTAGGCCAGAATGTACAATTTCCAATAATTTATATTTCGGGTTCTACTGAACCCACAAACTTCGTTCCATTAAAACCCTTTCAGACCGCTGGGCAAATGTGAACAGAAATTAGCTCATCACCAAAAGCAATTCCTCTCCACGCATAAAATTGACAACTGCATTTCTCCCCAGAAGAACTGTAACCACAAAAAAAAAAGAACATGATTGCACACGCGACTCGCTTAAAAACATTCAATAAACAAACTCAAACGAACACCATATTAAAATGCAATGGAACAAGTAGAAGATTTTAAGAATTCTTCAACACCAAAATGGAAAGATTTCAGTAGAACTTACATTTATTATGGATTCAGCAATTTCATACTATTTACCAAAAAGTTTGTTAAGTCGAAACATATATACATAATAAATGTGTCTGATTGTCCCAAAATCTTAATTACCAATAATATTATTAAGACACCAACATCAGCTTACGTACCCATTTTTCTCAGGAGAAAATAAATTAATTAATAGCCACTACTCAGCGCAGTGGTACTGCGGCTACATGTAGTTTACAGGAAGCGGGATAAAAAAAGGTTTGATTTTTGCTTTATAGATCACGAGAGACTCACTGAGAACGGTGACAACGTGAAACAATTTTCCGAGATCGTCACACAGGACTTTTGTAAACAAATAACGATATACATATAAACTTACCATTTTGGAATTACATGAGCCTAATCTGCGACAATTCCAAACAGATTGGTCTGATATACAGGCGTCTGAATCATTTTCCTCCACTCATCGTTAAGAACAAGGGCCTCAGGGTTAGCAAAAACGAAGGAGGATTCACCACTGTAAGCGCCATCTTGGTCGGCGTCGTTTCCAGAAAGACATGTACATGAAATGCTTCTCTGCCGTAACTCCTTCATGTGCGATTCAATCAGCGCATTCAACGGGCAAATAACTTAAATAATGGCTTTCTTCAGGTAACTCGTATATCCCATCGTATTGAGCGCACGGCATATGCCAGGTAGTAACTGGAACAGCAGTGACTTTCCATAGCCGGTCGGCAAGACGACAATATGTCTTTCCTTTGAATATAATTTACGATACCCTCTCTTTGTTGCGCAGTTACTTCCTCCACACCATCGAATGATCCAATGACTTCTGCTATTGCCTTGTCTATATCTTCAATTCGTACAGCCATTTGATATTTGGAATCTTCCGAAGTGAAAAGCGAAAAACCTAGGTAACATGTGCTTGGATTGCTTGCAATCGATCTTTGTTATCTTCAAACCATCCGCGTCCCTGATCATGCGTCTATTGTCATAGTTATCCAATCAGAGGGTTTGAAACATTCTACATCTCCAAAGAACCAATCAGCAAAACATCCAGATTCTGGATGTTTGGGAATAAGCGGGGTTGTAATTGGCTCGGCGCTATCAGAGGGATCGCGCTCTGGTCCAGAGGCTTTTCGCGCGGGTCACTTCGAAGACTCGAAAACGGAAACCGCGCATGAAAAGCCTCTGGTACCCAGGGTACGATGAAGAAGACTCGGAGGAGGATTTGGATGGGCTCTCACCACCAGTTCTTCGCACAAGATTTGAAAGAGAAGTGGCAGTAAACGAATGGTGTGTGCTATTAACTGTCATTTGATTTAGAAAATGAAGTAGAAATGAAGCTATTGCTTAATTCTTATTTTTGTTTTACTTCTTAAGACGTACGGTATTTCTTGTCGACATGTGACTGGTCAAAGTCGCGATATGATCCAACTTTGTTTGGTGTTGTGCATAGGTGCATATGCAGAGAATGTGCAGTAGAAAATTTGGCTGGAGCGCTAGAACACAGATGTTGTCGGGAAATCGCTCAAGCCAGCCAAAAGCTGATGTTTGATGGAAGCATTGAGAGAGTTTCCTCACATCACACAATGACGATTTCTCGTCAATGACAAACAGATCTGCGTTGTTGCAAGCGGGTCCACTTCTAAGAGACAAAAACGGTAGAGGCTATCGTCGTCGTGATGGCCAAACTGAAAGCCAGTAAGTAGCTTTTATGCTAAGGTTTGTCATGTAGCTCAGAATTAGAATTCAGGGCCATCTTGGTCTAACGCTTTGTAGTATAGTACGAGGAATAACTTACTGGATGCTATTCTTATTCACAAGCATATAAATTAGTGGTCCTTTATTCTGTAATTTAGACGCGCAATCTGTGTTTATTGTAAAAAGTGGCCATTCGCATACATGCTTACTTTGGTTCCTTGTTACTGGGTTGCCTATGGCAAACCAGTCGAGGTCTGCGTTGATTTCGTCGTTTTTTTATTTTTTTCCGTGTCGGTAAAATCTTGCCTGTCACTCCCCTGCTAAGTGGTGGCTTTGTGCATAGAGCCTTCTGCGCGTATTTTCTTAGGATCGAGAGGGTAGTGGGGAATGCGCAGATTTCTCTGGTGGACACAGTAGAACAATTAACTTAACCGGCAATGGCGTCGAAAGTCATTAAACGCGAATGGCGTTTTAGTGGATCTTTGAACAAAATATACCCTTATGAAGCTCATGAATGGCAGGTCAATTGGATATACAGGCGGTGGAATCTTAAAAGCGACGAGTAATGGACTTCGACAACAATCTATCGCCCGTCGAGCCGAAATCAAAGTGAGCTTTATTTACCTGAAGTACATGGTAATTTGACTCGATTGAGTTTCTTGCCTTCACGCACGCAATGAAATAGGAAGAGGTTCTCGCCTCTAAGAGCAAATATGTTGTTTGTTTCAATAATTTTTTCGCTGGAAAAGGATTCTGTGGTATTTTCTGCCTTTGTGAATTATAATATCATGTTGTGTATTGAATTTCCGAGCTTAAGGTTGAACTGTGATATGGGAGAAGTTTTTTTAGTATTGCTCTGTAAGCAGGAAGGGTTCACAGGCCTGTTGGAAGCTTGCTTGAGTTTCAACAAAATGAGCCCCAAAATCAGTGAAAAATTGTGACGCAGATGAATAATAAAGTAGCTGCCATTTCCAAAATGATGAAATTACCTGGTGATAAATAACGTCGAACGCGTCTTGGAGAGTAAATTTTGACTTTGCATAAACAAGAGTTGTGCGATTGTGATCTTTGTTTTGACTTCGCTCATTTCATTGTCAAACTTTATAACACTTGACAGAAAAAGAAACTTACAAAAACCCGGTATCTTGCCATCATTTGACACAGATGCTTCACTGTTTGGCGAGTAAACATGCCGCGGTAACTTAATCACGGCGCCCGCTGAATTCCGGCCATGTCACTTTCGATTTTGCGATTTATTTGAACGTAGCAAAAATCTCCCAAAATGTTTGTCGCTGATCGTAACTTCTTATATTCTATATTCACGGTTCAAAATTAATGTTGTTTTCATGTCGTAAATATTTTATTCTCGATCGACCGTCCCGGAAACTTCCTCCTGCTCTTTCTACAAACTGTGTATCAATAGTTATTTGCTTTTGCATCAATATTTGTTTTGCATAAAGCAAGCTAACAAAATCTGTACCTTGCTGAGTTCGCATTTGTTAGCGTTAATAGTATTTTCGGTCAGATGGTTGTGTTTTACCAGGGGTTTATTGTTTTGGTCTCCCATCCTGACACTAACCCCGCCCGAAAGGGATGAACTTCAGTGAATTTTAGTATTACAAAGCAGTCAGATGCTCAGAGGGCACACTTGTGGTGTAAAGAAGTTGTGAGGGAACTTGAAAATTATCAACATATCAGCCCAGAAGCCAATGTTTCTCGCTTCTCTTTTATTTGTTATTCTTCGAAGACTGGAATGCTGTAGTTCAATACGACACAATTCAGTGCCTTCTGATTTTCTGTAACACGTGCCACAGGCAACCCAGTATATGCTTCACGGAAGCATATCGTTTAAACCAGTATTGGTGTAAACTTTTGTTTCATGTTTTCGACTTTTTCGTGAAAGATTCTTTTCCTTATTTTTTTCCAATCTTGTGTTGCCACGCGTGAGGCATGATGGACAGTTTAGCGCATTCTGTTGACTCGGGTGACAGGATGACATTAGGGAGCTTAAATTAAACACGCGACGTTTTGGAGGACGACAACCGAAAGTGAGCTGTTTTCTCTTTTCACTTGTGTTC
>OX421452.1:33038980-33043980 GCA_949126865.1 Montipora capitata | reverse complement strand
ATATGTCATGTTGAACTCAAGTATAAGTGGGACAGTTATTTTACTCACATTCCTTACCCTACACATTTTAAGAGTGACCGTAAAACATCATAACACTGATACCTACCTTTGAATAGAACTTCTTTTATTTCTAATTCTAATCGTATAATAAGCAAAGGGTATATCCCATCACTGCAGATGTGCATGTGCTTATATTAAAAATACAAATATCATGGTGCGAGTATTAAGTTAAAACGTCAGCATTCAAATGACAAAGGGAAAGCCTCCACCTCCCCCTCCCCCAAAGAAAATAAGTGTAGCCCTACCTCCCAACCTTCTTTCTTGGAAAACTTAGAAAGAAAAGACCATCAAGTTATGTCAGTGCAATCAGAGAGTTCTACTCTGTTTTCTTGTTTAAAAGTTTATCTCAGAATCACTCATAGATGTATTAGTTGGCTTGCTTCAAAGTCTAACAAGTATCAGCCAACCACAATATTCCGCTTGGCCCGTTATTCCCCACTAATTTTGGAAATAAAAAGTTACAATGACTCTTTCACTACTTTTGGGAATGAAGAAATTACATTAGGAAAGAGTAATTGTAACCTGTTCAGGGATGCAGCTTTCACTTTTTTTCTTTTCATCTGCTACCACAAGTCCTGGGACAGAGTAACCTAAATTGACGATTACAGTCAACCCAGAGAAAATTAGGAATTGTCGATAATCGTCATTTCAGAGGTAGAGAATACGTTGGTTTTTCTCTCCCACTCTTTCTCACGCCTCCACTCAGTTCAATTTAACAAATCAAAAGTGGTTCAGCGTTGTCTGTACTCTTATCGACAACGATATTCGTCATCACAGTGGTCAAATGTTGTCTATTTCAGGGCGTGACCAAAATCATGACACAAAGAAAGAGCAAGCGTTGTCTATAACTTTCTCCCAATATGATTGGTTTATTTCCCAAAATGAACGTTCCTGCTATAACAGTGCGTGACAAATTGACCCGAGCATGGCGCGAGCAGCGTTGTCTAGACTCTTATCGACAATAGCAAATTAGCCAATCAGATTGCGCGATTAGAAGCAATTGTAGTAAAATAGCACTATTCTTCATGCTCTATTTTTTTGGTGTCGTATTTAAATTTTCACTTTAGGACACATCGGTGCATATCTTTCGACCGTCACTCAGTTTCTTACATTGTTACAGTATCATTCCCATGGACAAAGTAGCTTGCCCGCAGGCGGTAGATGTTGTCGCCGCGAAAGCACGTATCAGACGCCGTATTGGAAGCGCTTGGGATAGGTCTGGGCAGGGTGACAGAACGATTGAGTGCAAATTGGCCGTCTGAAATCAGAAACGTGATTTCAAAATCGAACGAACTCGCAGACCGAGTTCGATTTGAAATCACAAGTATGATTTCAGACCAAAATTGTGCGACACGAAGTTCAATTATTTCATCGCTCAAATGCAGGATTTTAGTCAGCACCAATATTAATATTTTAGTTGGGAACAAAAGTTGCAAAATTCGCCACACAATGGCTTTCTTTGTCTTTTATTTTCCTGAAATTTGACTGATTACCTTAAACAAGCCTTGAAATCTGATTGGATGTTTTGTTTTAGTGCTCCTTTCTCATTGGCTGGGGAAATGGTGCGATTTCGAGCAAAAATAGTGCGATCGGTGAATAAATCGTACTGCTGAGTGCCAATCAGTTTGCAAGGATCACCGGTGATTTCTAAATGGATGTAGTAAAGCTGAATACCAATGCAGAGAAGGCACCAAGCAAAATACATGAATTGTCACGGGCTCCTGCAATTGAACTCACTCGCTTGCACACTATGTTTTCCCAATGTAGATGAAGGGATCTAATTTCCCAAGTATCTTCTCATGATCTGTACGGGGAAAACAAAATGTCCAAGCAAATAAAATCTGAAATGAGTGTATATGTTGTGGTTTAATTTTGCTCTTGGTTTGAATTTTTTTTAAACCGGTTCTTTTTTTTTTTTTCAAACCAATTTAAATTTTTTAAACTGGCTTTATTTTTATCAACTGTCTAAAAAAGGGATTTTTCTTTTTTGGGGGTGTAGTTAAAAACACAAGGGCCTGGTTTTTTAGGGGGTCTAAAAAAGAACTAAACATCTCTTTCCTTCTACTCATCTACCCCTCCCTGATCCTTTCCTCTCCTACCCCACCCTTCTTTCATCCATCTATCCACTCTCGTATTCCAACCCCCTTTGATCTACTCAGGACTACTCCCAGACATTTCTTATCTCTCAAGACCTTGTGGTATACTCACCAGAACTCTCAATCTTGAACACCCTACCTGTGAATCTGCTGCCGACTCCTTAATCCACCTGACTACGCAAGTGATCAATGCAAATTCTTTAAAATAATTTATAAATGAATATTTTATTATTCACCCCAGGCCACTCTCGGTCAAAAGTTTGATTTATACACAAATGCGCAATACGACACCAGAGACATATGGCAGAGTAATGCCAACGCAATTGCGTAAATGAAATCGATTTCTATAGAGAAATAGAGGTATTGAAAGGCCACCTAAAAGACAAAAGACTCAAAAAAATGGTTCTTTAGAAGATGATTTTTACAAAAAGGCTAAACATTTCTTGAAAGAAAAAACAGAGAAGCAACTCCGCCTTTCAGGAAACAAAGATCAATTATATTTAAGTCGAAACAATGAACAAAAGGGAACAACAGATGATAACTCAAAGAAAATGGGTTTACAGCAACGACAAACTCTTCACAGGAAACAACAAGAAAGTAGTTCCAAAACGGGAACTGTTTTAAGTCTTGTCCCAAACACACAGTCGAATTTCTCACAGCGAACAGCAAATCACGGAAAGTGGCTTCAAGAAATTATGCAGAAATCAGCCAGAAAGTTGTCAGCACATCCATTCCATGCACAGAAAATGCCCAACAACCAATGACAGCTCCAAAATTCCTGTCTTTGATAGAATAGAGATGACTTGATGTAAAATGTCACCCTTCTACCCCAACATGCTGTTAGGACAAATAACTGAGATCGAAAACCATTATGCTAGAGTAGTGACCAAGTTTAGAGAAGTCCAATGACTTATTTCTCCTACAACAAACCTGTGCAGTGCTTCTAATCTTACTTTCGATTATTTCAAAGAAATTTCCTTTACATTCAGATTGTAAACAGGCCATTCTGCAAAATGAGTAACTTCCTTTCAAGATAAATTGTAGTTTATCAATATTGTAACAGTACAAATAATACCATTGTTACGTTTAATGGTAACGTAGTTACTTACTGAGAGACAAATGTTTATGAATCTTGTATTATACAAGTTATATTGCCAAAGGAATGATTAAAGAATATCACTGCTTGTCACTTACTTGTGAAAGACAGAAAAGGGTTTAGCTCTGATGAAGGGCTAACACTCGAAACGTCAGCTTTCAAATTTCTTTACAGTGGTCAATGTACCATATCAACTCAGTTGATAAACCGTTTTCTTTATTTCACTTCCCCACTGACACAGCACCACAGCCTCTTTACAAACTAACACCCTTATCCTATATGTGAAAATGTGAAAGAGTGCTTTACTTCCACCAACCATGATCCAATATTCTTAACCCAAAAACCAAGACAACGGTTGTTTTAGACTAAACACTGCAAATAAGTGATTACTCCGATCATTAAAAGGCGTGTCAATCCCTTACCTGGAATGCAGTGTTTGACACTTGCAGCGCGGCACACTAACCCTAACTCGCAGTAAATGCTAACCGTTTTAAAATAGGTGCTTAGAATTAAATACTGTTCATCAGCGCTATTTGTAGGCAGTCTGCAAATGCCATACACTTCATAAAATTCTAAGTGGTTTAAATAATTGCGTAAACCTATTGAGAGCTTATTACGTCACATTAATATGTGCATCTTGTCGTCATTTATGTTTAAGTTGATAAGTTCTGTACGCTTCTCCAATAGGTTTTTCTTCGGGCACTCTGGCCTTCAACTGCCATAAAGCTCAGCCAAATGGCAGAGTATGTTCTTTAATAAAAGAATAGCAAGCTGATAATGAAGGGATAGGGGTAGGTACGAAAAGGTTCCTTTTTGACGCACCGTTCGAGAGTTCGTTGTCAAGGATGACGAGTATCGAGAACTTGCAGGATAAAAAAACACAATATCATAAAGACGCTTGTATTAAACTCAGCTACTTTAATAATACAGATGAAAAAAATCTAGCGAACTAAAATGTTTAAATTTTCTCGATGTCACGTGTACGCTTGGGTGAGTATGAAAGGGCTTGATTACTGGGTTGCCAGTATGAATCCCAGTCGGAAAATGGGTAATATTTCTCCGTATTTTTATTTATTTTTTTTTTCGTGTCGGTCTTGCTTGTCACTCCCCTGCTAAGTGGTGTCTTTGTGCATAGAGTCTTCTTTGCGTATTTTGTTAGGTTTGAGGGGGCCAGGGTAATGCGTAAATTTCTCTGGTGCACACAGGAGAACATTTAATAGCTCATTTCCGAGTTACTGATTGCCTCGGTTTCAAAGCGAGCCCTGGTGCACAACCAATCAAATGGAAATGAGTTGCGCATTCTTATGCAAATCAAACTAATTTCCATTTCAATAGTTGAGCACCAAGACTCACTTCGAAACCGAGACAAACAGCAGCTCGGAAATGGCCTTATCAACCTGTAATGGCGTCAAAAGTCATTGTAACGCGAATGGCGTTTTAGTGGATCTTTAAACAAAATATACCCTTATGGAGCTCAAGAATGGAACGTCAATTGGATGAACAAGACAGGCAGGCGGTGAAAAATAAATATCTGAAATCTTTAAAGCGACGAGTAATGGTCTTCGACAACAGTTTCATTTTTCGCCGATGGATATCAAGTGAGATTTGTTTCTAATATTTTACTTACTTGGTATTATATAAAAAACTGAAGTCAACTGGCAATTTTTTATGGATTTAACAAACATTGAAGGAATCGAACGCCTTGAATGCATCACAGTGTTTACTGAAGTCGCATCTTAGCTGTCTGG
>OX421452.1:33026480-33033980 GCA_949126865.1 Montipora capitata | reverse complement strand
ACCTAGCCCCAAATTTCAATTTTTCGATTTGTTCGTCGACGTCGGGAATCACTGCGACTTCTGTTTGTGCTGAATCACTTGAGCCCCTTCTGTCAAGGCAGGTATCATCCTCCCAAAGTTTTCTTTTTCTGTTCGTTGTCTCCCTTATGTCTTCACGTATACAGCCACCGCTTTTAATCTCGGTACTGATCCTTGGACCTCTATGTGCAGTTGACTTCAACTCCTTATTTTCATTTCTTGGAACCTTACAGCTCTCTCGATCTAATTCTCTCATTAGGACGTTTTCCACATCGCTTTGTATTGCTGATGCTTTCTTGCTTGTATTGTAATTCTCAACGTTTGTAATGTTAGCAAGGTCAATTTTCTGTCGCTTGTATGGGGATTCAGGAACAGATGAACTGATGCATGAAGAATCGGTACTCCAATGGTCAGATGAGACGCCAGTTGCTTCCCAATCGGTAACAAGCCCATCATTCTCAAAACGTGTTCCACCTGAGTCGACGTCCATGGCTGTTTCGCTGTCGTGTGTAGCATCGTTTTGCTTAAAGCATGCCTCAATCAGAATCCATCGTAAACTATGTCGGTTTGGGTCGGCGGCAGACAAAATTGCAAATTGAGCTTTTCTGTCACTCATTTCCGAAAAAAGACAAATTCCATTGTGAGTTGATACGGTTTCCAGGGTGAGGCGAGGCCAGCGTTCGATCGCATCGGCCGTACTTATGATAAAGACAATCTTCTCTTTAGTAGCACAAAATCTTGAGTATAGCTGCATCATGCTCGTTGTGGTTCGATTTGACGCACAGTAGGACGCAATAAGGACTGGAATCTCATTTGTCTGCGCTTCCTCCGAATAATCCTTCGCTTCGAGTTGGTCAACAATTCTTACTGTACGTAGTTCGTCCACTTGATCGTTTCGTCCATCATACCCAAGGTGCCCTTTGAAACATTTATCAGGACCAGCTTCTTTTAGAAGATTTCGAAGATGCTCCAAGATAATACGTTCTTCCAAGTCTTCGGTCAGCTGGCTTGAGGATGGGCGATCCTGCAAGACGCTTTCTTTCCTCCATTGAAAGATACTTGGAAAAGAGAGGTTTTGGATCCAATCCCTGTATTGAACTTTTAGAAAGTGGTAACGGTTGCATTTAACAACCCACAGACCAGCTTTATCGCAATCATCATTGAAGCGTAGGTCTTCCCAGCAAGGCCAAGGACGGTAAAACACTTCTGCTTTCACCGTGCTCCGGACATTCAGTAGGATCACGGCATACACCTGGGTCTTTGCGAATGAGTCTCTCATTCTTGGAACACTTCTTAAAAGTCCTAGCACGCCATAGCTTCCATGGTGCTTTTCAGCGAATATTTTAGCGGGACCTGTGTAAAGGTACAGTGGAAACTGTTTTGCAAAGTTACCCTCTAAAGGGTATGGACCCTGATATTCTCCAAAATTGGGCGGCATTTCCTTTCCTTCAGCTATTTTCTGAAGATGGCTTAGAGGCTTAAAGAAAGAACAACGTTCCATCTTAATCACTCCATTGTCATCCCTTAAAACCTTGGCATTTGATGGTGTCTGCGTGCAAGAAGTAAATACTGCTTCGGACATCATGGCGACGTTATCATCAATGACAAAAACGTACTCCAGCTTTAAGGCAGACGCAATTTTCTGGATGAACAGCCTAGCATATCCAATGCCTCCTTCTTCTGGTCCTACTTCACAACTGGGCAGTTCTTCAGGCAACTGAAAAATGGCAAGAACTTTACCCCAAGTGGCTTTATAAGCCTGAAACTTTCTTCTGCGAACCACAGCAACTTGCACGCAAGTGATCACACGATTCTCTTCTTTCATTACGTGGGTGTAATTAAGAAGACACTTTCGTGGATCATCTCTATGCGAAGGGTGAAATATCCAGTATGGCAACGTGGGAACATCGTTTTCCTGTGGTGCCCAGCTTTCCCTGGAAAGACTTTGTTCAGCTGAACCAATGTCACTGAAGTGTTTTCGGAGATGACTGTAGGGTGCGCGGCTTGCCGGTATCGAACATTCAATACTTACTGACTTTCCATCCAGGTCCACCAGAATAGTTTGCAAGCATGGTTCTTGACCTTGGAGAATTCGTCCACATTCCGAGCAATTTTCGAAGTGATACCAATGCCAAGCGCGCATGTGATGTTCGCAATCGGTCTTAAGGTAGTAGCGAGAAGACTTGAATGGTTGTAGCCCAACACTTTTCATCAGAATGAAAGGATTTTCCTTGCAGTCATGCGTATAGAAGCAACCCCCAAACGAGTACTTTCCCGGCGCCACAGGTTTTTCCAGGAGGCTGGGAGCCTCTTGGATTGTTTTCCAGTAGGGATACTCCCAGTTTTTTGCTTCTGTTCTTTCCATAGATTCATTAGCCTTTATCTCTTCTGAGGAATCACTCTGTTTGTAGTAGTACAGGAAACCTTCATCAAAAGATGAAACAATCTTGGATGGAATGTCCTCTCTTTCAAGTATATCTTGTCTCAAGAGTTTAATAAGACATAGATATGTTCCTGTTTTTCCAATCTGAGGTTCAGCTTGGAGAAGGATTCTGTTACAATGCGTTTGCGTGTTTTCATGGTCATAGCTATCCTTATGCGCTTCATAGTCGTTCCAGCGAAGTGAAGATGCTCTCGTGCTGTGGCTTTTGATCATGTACCTGTCAGGTCTGGTACATTGAATCGCGCTCATAGCTGGAGACCTTTGCAAAGATTCCTTAAGCCTGTTGTATAGTACCCGTCCAACCAACACATAGGGGATATCCTGACCACGTGATTCACCGATACGGACATTTGCATAGCGGCACATTCTTCCAAGCTCTTGGACTACACTGGAAAGAAACAGTGGAGATCCCTCTTTGAATTCCCTGCTACTGTCGTAGTTTAGCCGAAGATCGAGGCAATCAAAACTGTGGGGGAATGTATCTCCCATACGACCTTTATCCACCAAAATTAGGATGCAAGCAAGATTTTCCAAGTCTTCATACTTAGTAATTGACTTGTGCACGTGTTTACAATTCATGCACTTCTTGCGGCCAGGTTGTAGGTGGAGTTCCTTACAGCAGCAGTCAAATTTGTACTCACAGTTAACGGGCTGCAACTTAACAAAGAAAGGGCTTGCCGATTTCATCAACTGTTTCTCGATCTGGATTCCGCCATAGTCTCTTATGATTTCAAAACGTTCTTTTAGGCAGGATATCCTCCTTGCCAATATTAAAGTGTGGAAAAATTGATTTGCTGTCTCCATGCTCTTTGCTCGTACGATCTTCATCTTGCCCGATCGTCCCTTTCCGCTTTGGATCAAACTCTGCACTAAGAAACTTGTTTCATTTTCTTGGACATTGCAATACCAGGTCTCAACCAGGTTTTGGCCGCCGTTTTGCTGCAGGTTTTGTCTGATTTCATCGATGATTGTAGCTTCTCGTGTGCTTCGAATGAAGTCTTGGAAATCCTGTGGTGAAAGATACATCAAGCATAGGACAAAGGAGAAAAGGATATTTGATCCCTTGTCAATGGCGTTTGCCTTTCCTTGTTTCTTCATTCTTGCAAACTCTTTAATGTCCTCTTTTAACTCCGTTTTTGCCTTGTTGCAAATCTCTCTTTTAACTAATTTGAATGCTTCAGGATGGATGAATTCACTTTCCTGCAGTTTTGCGTCGAGCTCTCGTGTAAATTCGTCGAGCTTTTCGTCGAATTCCTTAGCAGGTGTTGAGTGTACGTCTTTTGATAGTGCCATGCGTATTTTGTCGCTGGTATCATAGACGCTGGCATGAAGAACATGATAGCAATACTCTGCACACAGCAAGGCGTCAATCTTGAAGAATGATGAATCGGTCTTGAGCTTCTTATCTCTTTTCACCTTGTCTACGATCCGTTGAAAAAACGAATCCTCTCTTATTTTCTGTTCCTCCATAGTGTCACATTTCATAGTGCTGAGGTAGTAGTTTAAACTTACATACTGTTGTCCAACCGAGCTGACTTCTGTCGGCCCATACTGTTCCAAGTAGAACTCGAAGGAAACCGTAGCTGCATTGTTTCTGGGTTTAATGATAGTCACACCCCCCTTCCTTTCAACTTTCGCAACTTCTAAGGTGACCAGGCCATTGTCATGAACTGCCAAATAGTGATCTGGTTTATCACGACAACGAAATGCTACAACATCGACGCCAAAATCCAGCTTGACTTCAAACTCGACTGCTTTAGATGGATCATTGGTGGCTTTTAAATCTTCTGTTATTGTGAGGACCCTTTTCTCACTTTCTAAGAACTTAATTGTCACAATACCATGCCCACCCTCAACAATGAATTCTGTCGCGTCATGTTCAGAAGTTGTTACAGTCATAGGCTTCTGCGATGCTACTTGTAGATAGCGATGCTTTGCGTCATCTCCAGTGTACAACGTCGATTTAAGTTTCATCCGCATTCCTCTCTCAAAGCTTTTTAGCTCAACTTCTGACCAATGGACAACGTGTAACTCCACTTCTTTTGAGGTTTGTTTAACGTTTTCTAGGAAAGGCTGTGCGGTCCCCAGTACCAAGAGATCGCCAGCTCTGTTCTTGCTTTCACTTGTCGTAGTGTTGTCACAAAGAACTACACATCGGACTTCAGGAAGGCGAGAGTTGCTAGTGAGGAGATTAAAAGGAGTCGCAGAGATCTGAACCACCACCACATTTCTTGGTGAGTTGTCCTTGCACCATTCATTGATGAACAGATTGTGAGCAGATGACTTTCGTGCCTTATCCTTGGTGATTCCCCAGTGGCACTCATCGGCTATAATAACAAAGAGGGTTTGGGGTTTTTGCTGGACAGCCAGCTTAAGTTGCTCGAAATACCTGTCATTCTCATCGCTGCGAACATACATAAACATTCTCTTGCAATTGTTTGCATTCGGTTCTTTGCGAACCTCCAGCTCTTCTTTTGGCAACACACCTGCATCTGGATGACGAATCCTTTTCTCCGTTTGATCGCTGAGCATTCGATACCTCGCTGTGTAAACCACAAAGTCAACATCGTTGAAGACATCTTTTAGCCTTGCAATTTTGTGATAATGCCACATAATTGCGTTGATTCGCTTCTTGAGGATATGTGCCATCTCTATCTGCGACGGATAATAGCAAGGTTTTTCCGGATTGGCTTGCACTTCTTCGTCGATGTCTTCTTCATCCGAAGGGTATCCCTCCAGGAGGATATCCTCCTCCTTCTCGTTGTTGGACTCCTCTTCAGCAGCTTCTAATTCCTCATAAAGCTTGATATCAGCATCTATATCCTTCCTTATCTCTTTTCGAATCTCTCCATGTGGATCTACGTCTTCGTTCACCAGAACGGCAATACTTTCAATGACGACACTTTCACTCGGTGGGTAAAGAAAAATCTTGTGCCCATTGTTGCGGAAATTTGAGCAAACCTTGCGCACTTTTACTGAGAAAGCTCTGTCGTCACCAAACCATGTTTTTCGCTTTTGGTTCAGATCTTTTAATTCATCCATGAACTCTGGCGTAGCCTGGAAAAGTCTGAACAAATGACCATTGTCTCTGAGCGTGACTGCATCCACAATTTCCGTCACGAAGTCCAAAAAGAGGGATTCAGTCATTGAGTCCGGAGCTGACCAACAGTGCCTTTCATAATCGTTTAGCTCGGGCAGAGTTGTCCAAAATGGATTGTCTGATGTCGAAAAATTTACGACCACTGGATGTGTATCCTCTTCACCTGCAAATATTCAAGTTTGGGACAAGAAAATCACTATCGTGGAAAAATCACTATCGTAGAATATTAGATGGTTATCGTTTAATCGTACCTTGGATACCAGAGGCAAGCTTAGGTTTTCATTTTCTTCAAACAAGCTAGCCTCCGGAGGTAGCAAAGGAAATACAAGTAAGAAACTCGTGGATAAATCCAAATCCTGAGCAGTCATGAAACTAACAGGGACTCGGCCGTCATAATTAACCATATCTTGGGCAACCACCGATTAACGGTCAATAATCGTTTTATTTTCTCAAACGTCGGACAATATAAAACTACCTAGCTTTACCAGACATCGTCTTAAATATACAATCTTTACCTTTTCCTGGTGCTAAAAAACCCAGGTTCATGAATACATTTTCTTCTAACACCTAAAACTAAGAGTTTGCAGGGCCACAAAAATCGCAATTTGTTAAAGGGGAAATTTTCCAGATCTAAGACGCTCCCCGTTAGACTTAACAAAATAATTTATCATCTCAAGAGAGAATCCACGACGCAGCAAGCAAGCAGGAATCGTACAGGAATAGCATGGGCTCCCACGCTTGGCGGGTAGTCTGGGTAATTGCCAATGTCAATGAGAGATCCGGACAACATTAATGAGTCCTTTTGAAATATTGATACGAATCTACAATATGCAACCCCTGCATCCACTAATAACCCACCGTTCGCTTGCATTTCTTCGTCGATCTCTTGTGCGTCCGAAGAATATTCTTCCACGAGGATATCCTTCTCCATATTGGACTCCTCTTCAGCAGCCCCTAATTCCTCATGAACTGTAATATCTTTTCAAATCTCTGAAGGTAGAAAAGATAACACAAGTAATAAACTCGAGGATAAATCCAAATCGTGAGCAAAATGATAGGTTATGAAACTAACAACTAAAAGGACTCGGTCGTTATAATTAACCATATCTTGGTCAACCATATATGGTCGGTCGGTCGGTAAATATACTGTAGAACAGATGACAATACTCAGCAACATTGTCTGAGGGAGGAGGGGGGGGGGGTGTAAATTCTTCCCTGAGTAGGGGTGTGTGAAAATGAAGGTGAATAATTTGTGTCACTGTCTCAACAGTTTTGTCCAAGACTGTAGCTGATATCGAAGCAGTATGGGCTAGTGCTTAGAGCGCTTGTCTTGAGATGCGGAGATCCTGAGTGCAAGACCCGTTCTCACCACTCGATGAATTTGATCCTGCGTGGTAGTCCCTGGTTCAACTTCTCAACTGCACTTTTAAATAGCCAAGTGGTTTGCTCCAGCAAGTTGAGATTCTTAACAGTTGTTGTTATTGTTCTGTTCTGCCGTTTCGTTAAATGCTTTCATTGGCCCTGAAAGGCCCATATGGCAGTGGTCAATCACGCATTTAAAAAAACCCTTACCGAAAGATGTAACACTAATTACTTGTAACCACAGGGTGCAGAGGAGTTTTTTTGGACACCATGGAGGAGGCCTAAATCGACGGTTTCCCTCCCTTTCTTCTTTTTCTTGTTTACGATCCAATAAAACGCCTCTGCACCTTGCGTTGTAACCAGCCTAATCTATTTCTCTGACTGCCGTTAAATACTACGAGGCTTTTTAAATAATGAGTGCACGAGTATGCGTCGTCCAGTATATGTCATGATTACATTGCTTTACATCAGTTGGCTTCTAGGAAAGGTCATAATTCTAATACGGCCTTAATGAACTATATGAGCCAATATAAAAAACATACCATAATACTCTTTGTTTGTCCCTCAAAAATTTTGC
>OX421452.1:32996480-33016480 GCA_949126865.1 Montipora capitata | reverse complement strand
AATCACATGTCTGCTGAGAAGCAGATTATTTGCACTGTTGGTGGGCAGGATATTTTTTTCCCTCCTAAATGCTCTGCAGGATATTTTTATTCTCTCCTCATTTCTCTGCAGGATTTTTTTTTCCTCAAAAAAGTGTTGTGTTTACATTTACAGAATGTACTTACATTTACCTTGTGGTTATTGCAGTAATAGTTCTAATATGGAGCTGCAAAGCCTTAAAATGTTGTAAGCTATACAAAATCATTCTTGTATAGCTACATGTTTTCGGAATGTCATTCTTTAGAATCATTTAATATTACCTAATAACAATATTCTCATGTTATAAAGTGATGCTCCACTGGTAGATTTGAAAATGTTTAGCTTCTTAATTTTAAAAAATAGCTAAAAATAGCAAAAAGCAGTTCAGAAATGCTCATAGCATGGTAATTACTGCTAGAATCATTAGTTACGATTTAAAAGTGGACTGAAATCTCCAAAACAAATGTGAAAGCAGAATTAAAGTTAGTTGATCATGGTCTAATTTGTTATATGTTGTCTTATATTATATAAGACATTGCAAAAACCTTATATTTCAATAGAAAGTAATTACATGAAAATGCCTCAGTTGAAAAGATTAAAAATGAACAAATTATTTTTCTTTGTCTAATAAAACTTGATTCTTCAAATAGAAAAATTTACCTCCATTACTGCTTGTGATAAGCTAACGAGTTTGGATACAGTGCGAGCCAGCAAGCCAGAAATCCCTGATCCCAATAACCGCAAGCTACCTAAGGAACTGTAGGCTAACTGCAGTGCTAACTAGGCTAGCCAATGTGTAATTTAGGCTAACCGTAATGGCTTGCATGACTCCTATGACTTGGAGCCATGTGAACCGAGCAAGAAATCCCTTATCCCATTATAAGGGCAAACCGAAAGCTACCTAAGCTAACTGTAGGCCAATCAATGTGTTATTTTAATAGGCTAACCAGAGTGGCTCGCTGGCTTGCAGATTATCCGGAATGGTTGCAGTTTTGCTGTGATTTTGTAAAGCCCCCCAGGAATGATGAAATAGCTTTGCAACATTTTTTTTCTTGCTTGCAGCAGTGCAAGAATTTTTTTTCTATTTCATTTGTGCTGCATGCAATTTTTTTCTTCCAACAAGCGCTTGCAGGAATTTTTTTTCAAAATCGCCCACAACCCCCCCCCCCACCTCAAGAGTTAAATGGTCAGCCCCTAATTAAATTGCTTTTGCGTGTTAATTGTCTGACAACAGAACTTTTTGTGTATTCAGTTAATCATACAATTAATTGATATGTATTAATTTAACATCGCTTTTCTTTCGTATATATACTCAAGAAGTGGATATATATAGATCGTTTTATTTTATATTGTACATGTTAGAGGTTGAATGCAACAAGAAGGTGGCAAATAATCAAAACCGCAACCTATTTTGAAAATAACGCCAAAGGATTTTACTGACAAAATTTGAGGATCCTACTTGCACTTGAATCTACCCGGCCATCGGAATTCTAAATTTTGCCATACAATTGCTTGAGATTTACGCTCAGTCAGACATGTGTCTGTGGAAAAAATTAACTTACAGACAAATGTAAGGGAAATTGAAAATTTCATTGGGCAAATTCTAGTGCTGGTAGGATCTGCAAATTAATTTTTGTCAGTAAAATCCTTTGGTTAGCAACTTAAAGTTTACCAGTCACAATTTTTTCTACATTCAAGGTTTTCTCAAGTTATTACAACACAAATTCTCATGGAAACACTGTTATTTCAGGCATGTTTGCGTACCAGTCAAGATGGCTTCCAAAACCGTGATAAGGCCTGAACTTAGTCTAAACACGGGAAAGTCATTATTATACAGGCAGGAAAAGGTGACATAGAACATTCATTTGTATTCCTTCTTTCCAAGAACCATAATACTGTTGAACAGATTACTTGCAGAGATAGACTAAGAACTAGTACTGACTGTGGAGTCAACTTCTCTCAGTTCAAAGTTACATAGCTCCTTCGACGGTTTTTGGCGCCATCTTGGCTGGGGGGCAAACACGGCTAAATTTACAGTAACTGTATGGGATTTTGGCCAACATTGAACCACTGTAGCGCCACTACAAAGAGACAGATTTCCAACTTTTGCCACTACTTTAAATAGTTTTATTGATATCATTCATTCAACAGAAAATAAGGCCATTAAGGAAGGCATGACGTCCATAAATTCGAATAATAAATTTTTGTATGGAATCTTAAAAATTTATTTATGGTCGTTGTAGCCTAATCCTGGGCTTCTGATAGGATGGGGAAATAAATTAATGATTATGCAGAAACTGTTGGCCATATTATGGGTAAACGTGTTGATTATGCGGAAATTTAAACAATTTATAAAACTAATAATTAGGCGCGTCCAATGTATTCACATGCCTATGGTAAATCAGGACTAGAAATTTGGGATCAATACAGTCACATCTGTGACTGAATTTTTTCCCTTTGTGATTAAAATATACAGTATTAGGAGTTGCCAATTTGCGACCAGCTTTCAACGTCGAAATAAAAGGGTTAGCAGTTGGCATTTTGCCACAACTTTTTCTAAAATAAAGAAAGCGATAAAAAATAAGTTTGTTTCTCGTCATGAATTTTGTTTCAATTTGGAGATATGGAGCAAAATTGTAATATGGTCGGACCGCGATCCATTCCCTCGATCATTGACAATTTTATGTATTTCGGGCTCCTATATTCCCTACAAATGACAAATGATGCAAGTTAATTTGCGACTATAACTTGGACCTAAATTTTCATATATCTTGTCGCAAAATTCGGACTGGATATTTTTTAAAATTTCGACCCCAGGGAATTTGTAATTTATAACACAGGTTCTAGTGTCCAGGCTCATTGTAGCAAAATGCGTGGAAACAACTTGCGAGCTTTCATCTTGCGAACGAAATGGCGTGTTTTCTTCCGTCTATCTTCAATGTTCAGGCAAATAAGCTGCTTTATCACTAATATTCTTCTGTTTATGCGGAAAATATCACAATTATGCGGAGGAAGCAGAGTTTAGGGAATTATGGGGATCCGCATCGCCGCATCCTGGAAGATCCCATGCTAATCTGTTCTTTATATTTTCGTGAAATTAATCTCAGTATCACTGTGGAAATCCGTCTCTTTTTCGCAGCGCTACAGCAGTTCAAAGTAGGCCAAAATCCCATATATTTACTGTAAATTTACCCGTGTTTGCCACCGAACCAAGATGGCGCCAAAAACCGTGGAAGGGTCTATTGAAGTATCATTACGCTTTTTATGCTTCAATACTCACTAGTTTTTATATATACACTTAACTTAACTTAACTTAACTTAGATACACTTCTTATTTCAAATTTTATTAGTTTATTTATCCAGTTGGTGCGATATCTGTAAAGATATTACGGACGACTTAATGAAATTGACGATTTGCACTTGCATATGTAGTTGTATATCATTTTTTGAAGACAATAACTTGAAAAAGGCGTTATTCTCGTATAGTTAACACTTACCTTTTTACTTCAGTTGTTTTAGGCATTTCCTCGCTTCCGATCAGCATTTAAAGAGCAAAACAAACGAGAAAATCATCAGCACAAAATTAATTGTGATCGTTGATCATTTATACAAACTTGAATAAAACCGCCGAAAGATCCCGCCGAAATCTGTAAGAGCCTGCACAGGTGACTGCTGACCAAAACGAAAACGGTTCACTAGTTTCCAGTTGGGTCTCTCACACTCTCACATGTTATCCAAGGTGGCGGCGGATGACTCTTTGAGAAAAATGAGCAGGATTCAGAGCTGACTCATCGAATTAACCGTCAGTGGAGTGTGGAAAGATACTGCATGGTCTTCATTGACAGGATTACTAGAGCAATTACAGAATACACGTCCACCTAGAAGCGTTACCATTTAACCTTGTCACCGCGGTCTGCAGTCCGATAGTGAGAGACTAGAATAATGAAGACATAATAGGGACTTTAGGCAAATCGCTACGGGGAGACAATGCGCATGTCCCCTCCCCGTGGGGAGGAATGATTGCGTGACGAACCCGTAAGAACGTTTGCGTGGGAGGCTACCTTTTCCAGCGCTTTTCCAACCTCCAGCTCACTTCTTTAACGTTTCATGATGATTCGGAAATAAATGTGCCATTCTTTTTGCCGGCCTGGAATTTTTTCCCCGGCGTTTTTGTCGCCATGTTTTTTTCACTAATGCTTGAAAAATATTTATGAAAGTCAAGTAGACTAGTGCATGACTGATAAAACAACGCGAATATCAGTCATGCAGTAGTCTACTTGACTTTCATAAATATTTGAAAATCTATTTTGACTGATCACGATCTTCTCTGATCCAACGCTGTGCAAGGCTTACCGTCCACGGTTTTTGCAAAGGTTTTAAAACCTCAACTTCACTGATGCTCGATAATGCGTGACATATTACAGTCGCGTTACCTGTGCAGTAACGTTGCGCACAAACAATTAGCGCGAACGTCGCTTCTAAAATGTCAGTTCTAATAGATGATTGTACTACCCCAAATACCTTGTGAGGAATTTTTCGCTGTCTTCGGACTGATTTTATGGCATTTTGTCTGCCCAAATTAAGTACGAAATAAGAGTTTCGACTTTGGTGCGTGATATTTCCTTCAATTCTTAACATATCAAAAATTCCTCTCACGGTATTGGAGTGCATTCATCTGTGACTAAGATGCAACAAAGTGCGGTTGTTTCCCAATAAAAAGAAGGAGCAGGAGCTTCTGCAGCAAACTCTGTCTTTCTGAGTTTGAGGCTTCAAAACTAAAAGGCAATATTAAATACCAAAAAACTAAAACTTTATTCAAATAATTCAATCTATTAGCTTTAATATGATGTATAGTTTGACCAACTCTGGTTTGACCCTATACAAAAAATAGCAAGTGAAGCTATGATCCTAGCAGTTATGAGCGCAATTTTTGCAATTGCGTAAAGAAGCCAGAAAAATTCAGGACTTCAACGGGGTTTGAACCCGTGACCTCGCGATACCGGTGCAACGCTCTAACCAACTGAGCTATGAAGCCACTGACGTGGCTGCGAGGATCATAGCTTCACTTGATTTCATAAGACATCCGCAGTTCATATATGATCCATTTCATATCATTTCATCGTTGATTAATTCCTCACGGGAACATTAGAACCCACAAATGACGAGCTCCCAACGTCAGTAGCTTCATAGCTCAGTTGGTTAAAGCGTCGCACCGGTATCGCGAGGTCACAGGTTCAAACCCCGTTGAAGTCCTGAATTTTTCAGGCTTCTTTATGCAATTGCAAAAATTGCGTTCATATCTGAGAGGATCATAGCTTCACTTGAAACTTTACTCTCACGGTGCCTCTCTCCACCCAGGTGTATAAATGGATACCGGCGAAAATGCTGGGGGTAACCCTGCGATGGACTAACATCCCATCCAGGGGGGAGTATTAATACTCCTAGTCGCTTCATGCTACAGAAACCGGAGATAAGTGCCGGCATGGTGGGCCTTCTAAGCTCGTAGCAGACTTTACCATATTATTTGGCTGCAAGAAAAAGTGGTCTTAACTGGCTGTTTGCGAGATCGAATCTTCGTAAGTGACCACACGCTGAATCAGTAGGGGTTGGCTGTTACTGAGCCAGAGCTTTTAGAATTCGATATCTCTATCAACGCACATTATTAAGCCATGTAGTCAAGTAGTGTATACAAGAAGTGCTGACTGATGCAAACCAGAACTCACAATGCC
The DNA here is from genome assembly GCA_949126865.1 of Montipora capitata. Lineage (NCBI taxonomy): Eukaryota > Metazoa > Cnidaria > Anthozoa > Scleractinia > Acroporidae > Montipora > Montipora capitata. The sequence continues at coordinate 33,010,733 of OX421452.1, read as the reverse complement.
TTCCGGGCGTTCCGCTAAATAGAATGAGTCTCTCCCTTTAAAAAAAAAAAGTTAAAACAGAACTCACGATAAGTTAAATATTACACATTTCTATTATTTTTCTTTTATTTTCAAAATGTATTATTATTATTATCATCATCATCATCATCATCATGAACTTGAGTTCAGTTCATCTCTAGATCTGAACCTTTCTTAACAATTCCTATCGCACCCATTATTTCTGGAATTATTTCTGTTTTCATCTGCCACATTCTGGTGACTTCTATTTTTCGGAAAACGTGGTGGAAGTATTTTTATCAGAGAGTATAGCCACATCAATAAGAATTCATTTCTTATCCCGATTTTTCTTCTTCTTCTTCTTATTGGTGGTAGTAATAGCAGTAGTAGGTAGTAGTGGTAGTAGTAGTAGTAGTAGTAGTAGTAGTCGTAGTAGTCGTAGTCGTAGTCGTAGTCGTGGTCGTGGTAGTGGTGATTTACAGCGAACAACACCGGATTGCCTTTCGCAGACGCCTTTTTTCAGTCGGAATACTCATATTTAACGGAATTTTGACCATTCTTCGCTTTAATCGGAGACATAAATCTGGGAGTAATCATTGCTTATGAAAGAACTTTGGAGGTTGGAATCACTACAGTGTCACTAGGCAAGCAGAGATGCCATGGGGACGATGCATTTACGTCTATCGAAAGTATGAGGCATGTGGAATGTGGCTGAAAATGGAACGTTTGGAGTAATTAAAGAGGTCAGTAAACCGTTCGTGACTTTAATGGATACTTCCAGCCATAGACCTTTTCACAATTTCTGACGCGATGTTGGTTGGGGAGCAAACGCGCACAGTATGGGATTTTGGCCGAATTCAAACCGCTAAAACTCCGTTTAAAAGGGGCAGATTTCAAGCATTTAAAAATATTTTTAGTCATTTTATCAATATCATTCACCCAATGGAAAATTAGATCATTGCCCAAGGTGCAACGTCTTTTAAGACGTTGGATATTAGAATGATCTCCTCAGGTCGCTTCAAATTTCGCGGGAATTTGCATAATTTTGATTGCAAGGGTTTCTACGTATGAAATTTACAAATTTTGTTTACGGTCGTTATAGCTTAATTCTGATCGCCATACTTCACGAAAATAATCTGAATACAAGTGCTTTTTGATAGGTATTCTCGCTATCCACAACCGTCAGACCATAAAGGATTGATACTGAATCCTTACCCTAGGACAACCAAGTGCACAGTGGAATAATCTCCCAGCAGAAAGTGTAGCATCTACCTCGCTATGTTCGTTTAGGCAACCCCTGTGTAATCTTCCATACTGATTAGTAATTTATGTTATTGTTTTATTCATTGTTGTAATTTTTTTCAAAAGCAGTCTGCAATACTCTGTTAAGAGTGAAGACTTAATTGCTAAATAAATAAATAATGGTTCAAAGTCAAAGGCAAAATTCCTCACAACTTAAAGTGCTTGGAAGGGTAATTTCTTTAAGAGTTTTGTCCATGATTGTAGTTTGAAAACTAAAGAGGAGTTGACGATCTTCAAGAGAGTCCCAACCAAGTTGTTTAGTAAATGGAGTAACGTAGCTAAGTCGTGAGTAATCGCTGAATACAAGTCTTGCTGGTGCTCGACGTTGAACCATCTCAATTTGGTTAATATTCTGTTTAGTGAAAGGGTTCCATGCACAACATGCATATTCAAGCTTTGGACGCACCAACGTGCAACTTGGATACCACACAGCAGCCCAAGAGTATACGAAGAATTTGCCTCGTTCCAGCACAGATTCCATGTCACGGTAATTCCAAGGTATGCTGCTGAGGAAACTATAGAGATAGGGTGGCCATCAACAGAATATTGAAACATAGTTGCGATATCTTCGCACACGCTTGCCGTGCTGTTCCCAACCCAAGCTAGCCCAACTTACCACATTTGTTGTGTCGGTGGAGCTACCAGTTAAAGGGGGTGCCTAAAAATAGTTAGCATGCTGTGCTGATGAGGCCTAACAAGGCCAAAACAACTGTCCAATGAACAAAGGGAGTAGTTTCTAAAGAAACTGTGGTGCTGCGTCGGTGGGGAAGTAGTAAACAAAAATTTGGTTTTATCAATGGAATTCATAATGTAAATTGACCACCGTACAGGGATTCTAAAAGCTGACGTTTCGAGCGTTAGCCCTTCGTCAGAGCGAATCGAGGAATTATGGGTTGTGTGTAGTTTTTATAGTAGAGTAGGAGCTACGCTATTGGTGGTAGCATGGCAACGTGAAAAACAGCAATACATTAGTTAAATGAAAAGCGTTCGTTAATACCGTGGGCATTAAAGGTGCCGATTTGGAAGATGAACTTTTGTTCCAGATTCTTGCGGCTTTCCGTCGTACCTGGATGTAGGGAAAGGCCGCAGATAGCCAAACATCACGTGGCAAACAACACGTGGCAAACAACACATGGCTATCTGCGGCCTTTCCCTACATCTAGGTACTGTGTCTTTGCCCTCCAACTAATATGGCATATAAAACAATGTAAATTTCTATTGATAGAATTGCATTTGACACGAATTTAAAAATCTGTTGAAAAAAATATAACTTTCCTACTGATCAACGATTGTACAAGGACGATTCCACGAAGCAGCTAATGCCGCTGATCCTACTTACTGCATCTTCCCAAAATCATCTCCAAGCAACCAACGAAAAAAATGGAGTGTTGGAACGCATATATCTTTAAAGAGCCCAGGCCCCGCACGGTCACGAATAGTAATGCGAATGCTGTACTGAGCTCGTCACGAGTAGGCCTTTGTATATGATGCTTTGGTTTCCCCAATAAAATGCTCACTTTAATGCTGAATTTTCCTCAATAAAATGCTTGGTCCCTCCGAAAAAAAGTCACTAAAATGCTCGGATTAATTCCCCTTATACAGAGGCTTCAAGTCATCAACGTATACAGGTTAAGATTCCCTATTATTATATGACTAGCTCAGTGAGCTGGCAAGATGAACCAAATCTCGCGCTGTCATTGGCTACCCGAGCGGGCAAGATGGAGCTATCTTCCCCGCTAGGAATTTCCCGGCAAGATCAAAGATCATTTTTTAGTGTTTTATCCCATATAATAAATCCTTTATTGACCAAGCCTGTTCGGTCAAGATGACTGGATATTGGCCTCGTTCTTTTTTTGGGTGTTTGTGGACCTTGACTTCGTCTCGGTCCAAAAACACGAAAAAAATAGATATAAATATATATATATGCAGTTATATATACAAGTTAACAGGGTCCCGCGAGCCAACAGCGCATCTCTGCCCCCAGGAGGATCCAGGATTCACAGTCCAAGCCTCGGCGAAATGTACTTAAAGGGACACGGTCACGGTCTGCGCATGCTCGTGTAGCTGATCGAAACTTGAAAAAGTCAGCCTGACTTTTTCAAGTTACTAGCAATCACAAATTCAAAATGGCGTCTAGCTGAGGATCCGGACATGGCGGTAAACGCATTAACTCAGGGCGGAAACGAAAGGTCGAAGACAGAGGGGAATTTGCTTTAGATAAAGATAGCATTTGCTTTAGATAAACTTGATTTAATGCAAAATATATGCAGAATTCTTCAACTTACCGATATTTCCATAATGGCGGTCGAGCGTGACAAGTCTCGGAGAGAGTGAATGCTACTGCGCATATCAACCCGTGACAGTGTCCCTTTAATCAATGCAGTTTGAAAGGACCAAGGACGGACAACCCCTGAAAGAGATTTTTCATTGGAGAAAAACATTTTTTACCCTGAGCGGGATTTGAACTCACGTCCCCCTGATTACCGGTTGGGTGTGATCACCACTACACTATCAGAGCAACCATGCTGGCTACACGGCCAATCTGGATAGCGAATAGGGTTGTCCGTCCTTGCGCGTGCAAATGGCTAAAAGTAGAACGCTCTACAACACGACTCAAGGTGGTACACCATCGACGACTCAAAGGCGAGCGAAAAGCCGACAAAAAAACATGGCCGCCCTTCGGCCGCCTTCGAAACCGCTGACTTTTCGGCTGTGCGTAGTGCGGCGACCATGACACTGATTGATTTGAAATTCTCTTTGAAATATTTCGGGAAAATGCTACTAAAATGTCTCGAATAATGCTTAATGCTTTTGCTTCACTAAAGTACTCCACAAAAACGCTAGCCTAATATAAAAAAGCCAAGTCTCGAGGAAAGATTGCGTGCCGAGCCAAAAGCAGGTCTGCTTAGGAGTTTTGAAGCAAGCAACTGTCGATGTACGTTGGATCAGTGGCTTGATCTGATCGGCGTAATTACAAGTTGAGAAGCTAAATATTTTGAGCAATAGCCCCGATACAACGTAGATTTGATTTTAGTGGTGTACTATATTTCGGCTGGCCAAACGAGCCTTCTTCATGTACAATGAAAGTTTACATTGGATTGCTTCTATGTACATATATCTAGTAAATGGATGTTGACGTAATACTGGAAAAATGTGATAAAATATGGTAGTTACAACAAATTTGAATTCAAATACTAAGAGTAACGGAAAAATAACGGAAGTAACTGTAAATAATAAACTTAAATCTAATACGTTTCTTCGCGGACATTAAGACCGTTGAGGTCAATTAATTCCCATCGAAAACATATTTTCCAACAGAGATTCGATCCGTAAGGCCAGGGAAGCTATTTGATTTCAAAAGGCAGGACAACTGATCCCAACGGTATTAATATCCGCGAAGAAACGTATTAGATTTAAGTTTATTATTTACAGTCACTTCCGTTATTTTTCCGTTACTCTTAGTATTTGAGTTCAAATTTGTTGTAACTACCATATTTTATCACATTTTTCCGGTATTACGTCAACATCCATTTACTATACATATGTACATAGAAGCAATCCAATCTAAACTCTCATTGTACCTGAAGAAGGCTGGTTTGGCCAGCCGAAATATAGTACACCACTAAAATCAAAGCTACGTTGTATGTGCTTTTGCTCAAAATATTTAGCTTCTCTGTTGAGGAGGCCAGTACTTAATCAACATTACATTTGTTATTTTCCACGTATAACCAGAGTGACGACCAACGTATCCCACGTTAACGCTTTCAGGCGTCTTGTTGTTCATTAGGTCCACCAACTTTGATTGACCAATCAAAACTGCTTTCTCCTCGAGTGGCAGACTGACAGGTTATGCCACACCTGGTTATGTATTACACTATAAGGAATCATATATAACGTAGAGACTGAATGATCAGTAGTCCGCTGATAGTAGGCTCAGCTATTTCTGATGCATGATGGGATAAATTTATTTCAAGATGGCGACGATGGCGACAGCAGTTGGACGGAAAATTTCCCTGAATATTTGGTACAAAACATAATTAGAGGTGAGTGATCGGACTGAAATGCTAATGAATGTTCTCAAGATATTAATTCTATAAAAACCGTCAAATCCAGCTGATTTCAACCATACATCAGACTTGCGTATCCACAAAGTTTCTTAACTCGTATTTCAGGAACAAATCTAAAGGTATCTACGCCAAAAAAATCAAATATTTTATGATAATAGTTAATAATTTGAATCATTCGCGATGACCAGGATAATGAAATTGCAATGTATAGAAAAACCAAGGTAACATAACAGTGTGAACTATAAATTATTTTTATTTAAGTTTTGCATGTATAAAATACCATTGAAATTGAAATGTGAAGGTACAGCACAAATTCTTTGCTTTCTTGGCTATCTCGGCTTTGGAAGATAGGTTGGAGAATAAGTAAGATCAAGTACTTCATAATTACAACAACGCTGTTGTTATGAAGTAATTTTTTATGGTTATGGCTGGATAATCGCAAAAAAATCTAAGTGCTCCTTTGCAAGAGTCAGCCATACAACCTCCTGATGCTTCCGTTTGGATGCTCTGCCAGTGAATTATAGGAGACTCTTTGGAGCTATGTGAAGGTCAGGTTTCTCGACAGAATTTTGGACAGCTGTTGCTGTTTTACACTCAGATTGTTTTCATAATTTCATGCTAAATCTGGAGAATTTGATAAAAACCGGGAGAGCAGGAAGCAACACATAAAAATCTGGAGACTCCGGATGAAATCGGGGAGGGTTGGAATCTGCACAGGCTATGTGACCAGGAAAATTGCAAAAGCAGCTTACAATAAAAATTAATAATTTACACATTTATTCCCTCCAATTAACAAATCAAATGTGGTTCAGCTGAGTGAATCCACAACAAATCTTGATCTCTGTGATGACAAATATCGTTGTCGATAAGAGTCCCGACAATGCTGAACCGCATTGGACTTGTTTTTTACCACAATATTCAAAGACAAAGAAAATGTTTATTGTACAATGTAGAGTGTGACCAAGATCATTTTTGTTTCTCGCTGTGAATTTTCTCTCAATCTGAAGATATGGGGCACAATTGAAGCGCAATGTAGCTGTGATGTTACATTTACATGTACAACACCATTCCCTCAATCATTCGCAATTCTCAACGGTTTCATTATACACAAGTATTGCAGGTTCATATTAATTTTAGTTTTGTTAAAAACGCTGACAACACAATAGAGCATGACGACTAAATTTCAGTACCCTCACAAAATTGCGACTAGTTTTTTTTTTTTTTTTTCAGTTTTGAGCCCTGATAAGGCAGATGACAAAATGTTAGCCTCATTCATGAAGTGAACAGATAATAAGTCACCTGAACCCATTGACACCTCAAATGCCCTTGGACGCCCCCAGTTGACAAGTAAAATTGTCTGGCATTAGACAGAGTAAATTCTGGAAAGTCTCACTCCCAGGGGTCAATGGGTCAATGGAGGGGACTTATTTTTTGACTGCTTAACCCATTGATGCCTCAAACACCCTAGGACGCCCCCAGCTGACAAGTACAACGTAAGATTGTCTACCATTTGACAGAGAAAAATCTGTTAAGTTTCGCTCCCATGGGTTAATGGCCTATCTCCATTGATTCTTGGAGGTTGCTGGTTCGACTACCTGCAAAGGGACACTCATATTTTTTCCAAGTATCACGAGTCACCATTGAAAAAATAACTATTCATTAATTTTCATTTCCCGGGATTAATGTCTGTCATCTTCAGTGGTTAGGATTTCTTCCATCCACCATAGGTGGTGTGGGTAAAATGGAATAATCCCTCTAAAATGTCATTTATGCACTCCCCATCACCTGTTTTTTTACAATATTTGTTTCTCTTGTATTTACAGTACATACTGTAGGTGTGAAATGACTTGCATCTTGGATAAAAAAGGCAGCAGAGAAAGGTTAGCAGGTTAAAAAAATTAACAAACACAATGGAGAAAGATCACAGTAGCCTTATTGCAATCTCTTCCAAAAAGGAGCCAGTTTTATCACTGTATACTGAAGAGGAAATGGAAAGTGTCAGCACAACCAGTTCTTCTGCAAAGGGGAGCAGCACTGGAGCAGGTCAAGTGAATTTCTCTGAAGTCAGCTCAACATCAGAAGAAATTCATGACACAATCAGCTCATCAAATACGAGCATTTTTATGAATTTGTATGAAGAAGACATTGTGGACTCTAGATCTGGAAATGTAATTAGCACCTCTGCTTCTGGCAGTGCAGCTGGGGAAGGCATGAAACCTAAACTAGGGCTGTTGCTCCTTGGAGAATATGCCGATAGCGGGAATGATACTGAAGAGGAGGCAATGAATTTGCGTAAAGCAGAAGAAGAGAAAGCCAAAGAATTAGCTAAAGTTTCAAGTGAGAAAAATGAAAATTCTAATATTCAAGATGTTAGCAGCGAAGTGATTGATGATAAAAGTGAACCCTCAAATAAGGTGGTTGAAATCAATGTCACTAGCGACTGCAATGAAACTCTTACTGTGGACAGCAAAGTTCCTTCACCTGTTCTAAGGAAAGTAGAAGATGGCAAGGATTCTGATCACCACCATACCCCTCTCCTGGATGAGAAATTTGCAAAATTAGAAAGAAGTGTGAGTAAAGAAGAAGGGCAAATTTCTGCTGAGTCAGATTCCAATGACAGTGAAAGGTCATCTTTGAGTGGAAGGGGTTCAATAAATAAAAAAGATACCAAAAGGGATAAAAACAGAAAAAAGGACAAGAAGAAAAAGAAGAGAAAGAAGCGGAAACAAAAATATTTACAGGATAAGAAAGAGTCAGAATCAGGTACTGTACATGTAGGTAGCTTGCTTGGTTGGTAGTTACTGTGATTTTCATAATTTTGCAGAATCTCACCTTCATGTGCTAAGCACTAAACTGCGTCTTGGCTGCCATCAATCAAATTTCCAGGAAGATTTACTCCACCTCCGGAGAGTGAATTGGAGTTTTTGTTAAGTTGACAGCTTGAATACCATTATGATATTATCTTTTTCTGAGGTTCTGCAGTAAAAAGATTCGTACATATTCTATTGCTTTCCATTGGGGTCGAGTTCATGGGAACCAAAGATGCTGATTGGAAGGTTTATGTTATTCATCAATAATTATTGATTTCTTTTGATTGATGGAAGCCAAAATGCAGTTTGGCTGTTGGTGGTTGAAGATGACATTCCGCAGAATTAGGAAAGTCGCAGCAGCACTTTTTCACGGGTGACGGGAAGCGGGTAACAACGAAAAGATGAATGATGATTTTTTTAAAGTTAAGCCACTGACTGCTGCAAACAAGTTGTTGTTTAATTTTCTTTATTCTCCTACACGTTTCGTGTGACTAACGTACACTTCATCAGGGTATATTGTTTTCCATTCCTGGCAAGGAAATTGCTCCATATATCACGTTCATGCGTAAAGATAAGCTTTGTACCGGTCTGTTCCCTGCACTGTGTACTGCCATGTACAGGTGTACGACCAAAATATGGGTAGTGGAAAGGAGTGGTAGTTTTCGAATTTTGGAAACTTTTGGGCAAGATATGTTTTTTTCGGTATAATTTGCAGCAATTTGAAGTTTGCCAATTTGACAGAAAGTTATCGATATTTTATAGCATTGACACCCAAAAAGAAAGAGCAGAAATAATTGGAAATAGGTCACTGAAAATATGTCAAAAACGGATAATTTTTCTACTCTTATTTCATTTAACTGTTACTGCTAAAGATTGAAATATAATTTTTCATAGACCTCACTGATTTCAACGATCTCACTATAGCTGCCCGATTTCCAATCCCAAATGACTAAGAGAATGCAAAGAATAAACTATCAAAATACCTTTTGTGGGAAACCAAACGTGAAAACAACTGTCACGAGGTAAAGTATAAAAATAGGCCATACATGTGTACATGTACATGTACATGTACATTTAGAGGGGGGCAGAGATGTCAGTTGCTGTTGGCAGTCACATTTTTCTACAGGTCGGACAAATAATGCCTACAGTGTAATTCAATTTTTTTAAAGTCTCTTTTGAATGGAATTTTTGTTAAAAATAAAATTGTGTACAATTTTTAAAACTGACCTCCAGTTACCACCGTTACCAACAAAACTGCGAAACATGCATTCAATGTTTGTCGCATGCCTGCGGGTCGTGAATACAGTGTATGTCGGTCACACACATACAGGAAATTTCCCATGCATAACTTACAATGCCAGACCAATTAATTGTTCAGTAACCATTGATGTGAAAAATGGATTGCAATTTCAACACAAAAATGCTCCATTCAACAGTGCTAAATGTTACATTTGAACCGTACATGTATTTAAGTAGGACTAAAACTGAATTTTAGGGACTAGAAGCCAGCTAAAAACACCTTTCACTGCACCATTTTGGGTATCTACACTAATGTTCGGACGTTTTCTGAATGTTCCAGGAAATGAGAAACGTCATGATTATTTTTAAGTTACTTCTTTCACTGTCACCTGCCCCCCTGCCACCCATGGAAAAGTGCTGCCGGGAAAATCGCAGTAACAGAAAGTTAAAATAACATGTTGTTAATCTTTACCATGCTAATGTTATGTTGGGTCCTTTAAAAAGTGCTCCTTTCGCAAAGCTTAGAGAAAAATGATAGATTAACGATAAAACAGAACTTCATATAATTATCTCTTGGTGCAGTAAATATAAAAATACAAACTGTAGCAAGCACAGAGAAATGAGCTTAACCAACTAAACGATGTTTGAAAAATTTGCACAAACAGGCGAATAATGTTCTACGCTGTATTAAAATGCTTTGTCTTGTTGAAAATGAAATGAAAGTTCTTAAAACAGGAGGGAAAAAATTAGTGAAAATACTCAAACATCTCAGTCTCTGCCTTCGTATCTTATTTTATGAAGGAATTATCTTTGTTCTAAGTCAAGTTCTTCACAAATCAGTGCAGAACGTAAAAAACTACACAAGAAAAACTTGTTGACATTAGTTCATGCAAACTCCACAGCATTGCAATTTGAAAGGTGTCCTTTCAAATGGCTTTTTTTCACCCTTCATGGTGCACCATTGAGTTCTGCAGGAGTGGTTTGAAAATATCTGATTATTTGATAAACAGTCCTTGCTTGCATGTAGCAAAAGTTCAACTGATGCCAAAGCAAATGTGAACCCCTGCCTTTTGATTTTCGTTATCCTGATCATGGGGATGTAGCGACTGTTCATTTCAAGATTGTTACGGAGACAACTTCAATGTGCGGCTGATATACTGTATTGAATGCCATGATAGACTTGCCTCAAGTTTGCAAGCTTTGAACACTTTGGCAAGAAAATCGTGGAGGCTGTGGATTACAGATTTTAATATGTCTTACTATCTGGATCTTTCGGATTTTCAAGTGAACACAAAATCATGACATACACATAGATTCCATTTAAGGAAATCGGTTTTGAGATTTTGTGTTAAATTGGACATCCAAATATCTGGATTTTAAGATCTGAATCATAGATATAAAATGATTCCTGGCTTGATGTAGTTTACAGTATTTTGTTGTAGTGCACTTTATAAGTGCACTACACACTATGTCATCGGGGCTGTTTGTCTGAGTGCGTGAGTGAGTGAGTGAGTGAGTGAGTGAGTGAGTGTAAAATTTGTAGGCCTGCAGCGTGTGCATGATTTATGAAACTAATGTACGATTTTCTTGAATTGCAACAATTGATGTTTGTTTGTGGCCTTCTTGTCGCCTTTTTTCTTTCTTAATTTTCTTAATGAAAAGAGAATGAAAATTATTTGAGTACATGTATGTCATTGTCAAATTAAATTCTTACCGGTAAATGTCTTAAATCGAAATCATGCTTTTCTCGTCTATGGAGATTGTCACACAAGCCCACATTCCACAGACATTCTGCAGGTCATATAAATAAGAAAAAAATTCACCAGTCCACCATAATATTTTTACTCTCGAAGATCAGGTCAACTTCTCTGCCTGCGTCTTAAAAAAATCAACAGTAAGATTCCTTGCAACAGAAAGAAAAACAGTAGAAAACTATTTTTATCTTTATCATTGCAATCGATCAGCAAAAAATGTAGATGTCATCAGCTTGTTTGTGTTGAAATTCCCCCAGGACTGCTAGAGAATTTTACCCAGTGATAGAAAAGATGAGCTCTTCTGAATTAAGGAAACCGATAAAAAATTGCAACTTAGTTTTCACATAATTATGTTGGAATCTTTTAGTCATACTTAGTTCGCATTTTTGAGCGTTAAAATAGATTTTTTTGTCCTATATTTCTGGCAGCAAGCCATATATGTTGGGGTATCCCATATACTAACCCTGCCAGTACAAAATCATGGTTAAATTTGCTGTGAAAAAGAAGTTGAACTTCATGTCAGCCTCGATTCCCATTTATTTCTTCAATCTTCCTGGGTTTAGTATTTTACATTTTACATCCTGGAAAACAAAATGCAGCTCAGTTGACAGTTATGGAATAAAGCACTGTGTCAAGTTACTGCACTACCACACATACGCAATGCGTACCTATTTCTACTGTAATCATTTGGTGACGCGCAGTCTGGAATCACTGGTTAAATAGTTTTATCTTGCGCCTTGTCTTTATAAACAGCTTTGTCAACCCAATAATAGAACTTCAAGACCTAAACAGAAAATATTATACAACATTCTTGACTTGTTGGTTAGGCAAGGGTTCAAATTTTATTTGGCACCGGTTAATCTTTTTCCGCCCGCCAGTAAGGATTTTTGGATGGCATGATCAGAAATTTTCAAACCACAGAACAAACTTGACTGTGCGTGAAGCGGGTGAAAACAAAGCCATTTGAAAGGATGCCTGAGATCAATAGCTAGTACTTCAAGTTTTGACTACACATTCTTAATCTAGTGATTCTAGTGAATCCCTTGTCATCATCCTCCTCCTCCTCTCAAGTTTCAAGCACAAGTGCATCGGTAACTGGGGAGATTGGAAAATAATCAAGTAATATTTTTTTGGGGGGGGAGGGGGGAGGGGATAGAAAGTTGGGAACCCAAATCAGGACACAATTGGAAGGTGATTGTTCTCACTACCATCCCAACCCTGCTCACTGAACCTCATAAATTATCATACACCAATAACTTGTATGACAGTTTTTCATGGACTTCATTTTCATGATTGTAAAATTTCTTTAATGTGCTTTACAGAGGAAGAAGAAAAGAAAGAGAGGAAAAAAATCAGAAGTAGAAGCAGAGAAAAGTCTGAGAAAAAGCGATCTTTCAAGCAATCTAGAAGTAAAAGCAAGGATAGGGATTCAAGACGTGGTCGTCACTCTAGGAGTAGTTCACAAGATAAGATAAAACGTCGAAGACGCTCCAAAGAGCGATCCAAGCGGTCAAGAAGTCGATCAGTTGATAAAAGACGTTCTGCAACCACAAGGTCTAGCAACTTTAAATCCAGGAGTATATCTCCCAAGAGAAACACTTCACCATCAAAAAGGAGAAAAGATATAAAAGGTAGGCATTCACCAAGTTCAAGAAAAAGGAGAGAATCTCCGTTAAGGAGGAAAAAGCTGTCAAGAAGCCGATCTCCTCGCATATGTAGGTCTTCAGAACGTAGGAGGTCTAGGTCACCAAGGAAACAAACAAGGTCACCCACTCGAAAACGAAGAATTACTCCAAACAGATCACCAAGTAAAACTGTCTCTAAAATTGAGGGATCTCCCAAGAGACGACGTAGAAAGGAAACTCCTTCACCACGTAGGAAATCGTCCCGTCGCACGTCTTCGGCCTCTGATAGTTTGGACTCAGGACACTTCACAAACATTCCATTGTCTAAAGTTAATAAGCCACAAGAACCTTTGCCAAACAACCAAGAACCAACTTCTGAGAAAGCAGCCATCAAAAAGCAGGAGCCTTTGGTTAGCACTTTGCCCAAACCAAATGATTTGGTAAAGCAGTTATCTCCAGCAGGCAGTCCTGCAAAATCCTGGGACGATGAGTTTGATTTAGTCTTTACAGAACGTATGTCACCCAGACAAGGAAAGGAGAAAAGTATGGAGGATGTTCTATTTGGATCTGAGGCAAAGACTCCTGAATTAAAAAGACCAACTCAAAGAGAAAGGTAAAGTGTTGTCAAAGTACATGTACAACTACAAGAAATGTGAATGGTGTCTTGCTTTACACTGACTGACCCCTGAAAATGGGACTTTGTTGAAAGATCTTTGAGATAATGTCAACAATCATGAGTGAATGTGTGTTATGGAAAAATGTCTTACAGTTCTTTTTTTTGTTTACAGTTAGTATATGATTTTTCTCCACTTTAATTAATATTGCTAAATTAATTTAGAGCAAACTGGGCTTGCATTCTTTGTAAAAAAAATAAGGACATGCAGATAGAAGGGCAAAATGTTTTCCATTTTTGACAAAGTTCTTTGTGAACGTGTAAATGACAATCCCACTATCTTGAAATTGGTTATCTTCAATGGAAAGATCTGTCAGTATTGAACAGTTTGCAGTCTGTAAAGTTAAGGGGCTATGTCACACACAAAATGATGTAATTTCATGACACCCAAATTTTCCGTAGTAGAATGAAACTTTGCAATACCCACTTAAACTGTTGAACAACGTAAAAGAAAATGACAATGAATTGTATCAGTCATCCATTTGACAGTATGATAAAACGAAAATAATTCACTTACTGGAAAATTATAGACGAACGTGAGTGACTCAAGCTGACTCTGCAGATTCCTGATAAAGGCCGTGTGATATGGCCAAAACTTCGATCGTTCGTCTATAATTTTCCAGTAAGTGAATTATTTTTGTTTTATCAACATAAAAGAAATACAGCAAAAGGAAAGAAAAGCATGGGTGGACACAAAGATTGAAACTGATTGCATTTGGGTAATGTTGAAAAAGATTTCCCCTAAACACCTAAAATAATGTGGCATAGCCCCTTTACCCTGGCTGT
>OX421452.1:32978980-32991480 GCA_949126865.1 Montipora capitata | reverse complement strand
CATGCAGCACGATTATTTATGCTCTTTTAACCAATGATATCATTGTTTTGTGGCATTTTTGTCGACGTTGTCGTCTTAGATCTTAAGCTCCCTATTAGCTGACTTCTCCCTGGTGACGAAGTTTTGGAGGGATTACAGGAGGTAGAGCTGGGGTTATTTTTGTGTTCTTGACTTCATGGTTAAAGCCCATACATGTATCTGTAATATTTTGATCGTGGTTGACCAAATAAACTGAAAAAAATAAACTGAAACAATAAAACATTAAACCCAACAAACCTACAGTAAAATGGGTGACCCCAAACCAAGTTTGACTGTTTGTCTTTGATTAGGTAACAAACTCGAGCAGTGCCATTGACCCTGAAAGAATCAGATCCTTGGTGAAGAAGTATGTTGCAAAGATCAAAGGACAGAGAGTGGAATCATTCGACTAATAATATTATATGTGTAACTTCCTGTGGACAAACACTAACCTCTTGCTAACCTAGCACAAGGGCAGTATTGGGGGAATATTGGTTGGAGGTCATGGCAATACAGACCAAATGCGGCAAAGTCTGTACAAAAACGACCAAGGGCCAACACTCCCCAGTACCGTTCCAAGCAAGGAAGGTTAGTAAGTTCTTTATTATATGGCATCATTTCTTTGAGCGACAGGACACTTCTCCGCTTGGTGAATCTTTGTAATCTTTGTTTTCCATCAGTGAACTTTGAACGGAAATGTTTTACATGTAAAACTAAGTTCCACTTGCTATGATAATTACAGTATCGTACTGCTGTGATGAAAATATTAAATTCTGCTTTTTTAAAACTTTTTTGTGTTTCGCTCAACTTGAATTTCACGGGAGAGAGAAAAAATAGGGAAACACACCATTTCCATGGTGTGTACTGTAAAATCCCCACCAAAACCAGCCAGTCAGAGTGCTCCTCATAGCCTAAGAATTGCTTGCCATATAATAAAGTCTTGTACAGTATGTACCCTGATCTGCATATTTTGTTAAACTATTCAAGTACTGTACTGTGAAAGTCACACTGGTGTACAAACTGTACCTGTCCATAATCCTTGCACTCCTCTGTGAGGGGTTTTGCAGAAGTTCATGTCACATCAATTGTAATTGTCTCAAATCCCTCCCATGTAGAATGGGAATTAGAGAAAGCTTTGGATATTGGTAAAATAATGAAAAATAATCCTGACCAAAAACTACCAGATACTTATTAGTTCCTTCCTGATCTGCTCTCTTTTGGTTTGAGAATTGGAAGTGAATATGTATCGTGAACATGAATAGCAGGTTATTGAATTGTCATTTTAATTCCATCACATTAAATGAAAGGATGTCTCTAAGTTACTTGGTTAAAAGAGTCAATTTAATTGAAACACAATAGGTCTTAGCAAGCCAGCTAGGTTTTTTTCTAACCCTTCACCCCTAAGAGGTTTCCTGTCTGGAATTAGACAGTAAAATCCACTGGTGTCACTCTTGGAGGCAAAGGGTCTAAGAGGACATAATTTTACAGTTTTTGAGTTGATCCTTTTGCCCATAAGGAGCTCCCATTGACAAGTAAAACCATCCATTGTTAGACAGAGAAAATTCTGCAAGTGTCATTCTTCCTGATCAAGTTTATAACTCAAGTAATCAGTGCTTTTTGCAAGTTCTCATTTTGTATTTCTTTTATTTATTAGCAGGTATCTATTATTCACCTCTGAGCAGCTAAAGTGAAAAAGAGGCCTCCTTTAACAACCTCTACCTCCACTTAAAAAGCTATGTCCCCCTTTAGGTGGGGGTACTTGTTAAATTCCTTTCTGCATATTTTGGGTTGGGAATCCACAGTAGCACACCTTCATCCACTTTGCTGATGGTTGGGGTCATCTCAAACTTGTCCAGGATGGAAATCCTGATGTCACACCTTTCTGTCTTCTGGATGGTTGAACATATCATATCAATTCTCTTGCGCTCGGTTTTGACAAGCTGTTTTCCCAGCAGCTTGACAAGTTGCGGTGAGGCATAGGAGCTTCCAGTCCAATAATGCTTGGCATGTAATGCCATCCACTTTGAGCACTACGACTGGATACATCACTGCTTCAACGGCGGCCAGCAACATCTGTTGGGGTTCTTTATCACAGATTGACGTGTGATGCTTTCCCCCACATTTCTGACAACTTCTGGTAATACAACACTCAGCCATCCAGTGCATGATACCCATGCAGTTGAAGCACAGCCTTTTTTCACTGAGTTTTGTCTTTCTCTCTGCCGAGGTCACAATCTTGTCACAGTCAACCGATTTGTGTCCACTAGATCCACAATAAACACATGGTTTAAGCTTCCAGTCTTTTTGTGGATCATCTTCTTCACTCGATTCTTAGTGAAAGCCCTCAATTTGCTCGTCAAAAACCTGCAGTCGCTGTTTTCTCGAATCCCAGGTATGTCATCTCTCATAAATTTCAACATTCATAGCTTCACTTTGATTTTTTGTGCTTGCTCAACCTCAGCCATTGCTGATTTTGCAATTCCTTGCGGTCTATCGGCCAATGTGTTTCCACAAGTTAAGAATTCTCTCTCTCTCTCTCTCGGTGTAAGATCCCTTCATTGATGTCATGTCGGGGTCACTACTTTTGTAGGGAATTGGTCCACAACCAACAAAGTACTCACAGTTTTGAGTTTTAAGCTATTTTAATTCCGCTTCTCACTCACTTTGAAAGGTTATAAAAACTCAGAAAACGATGCTGAAATCTTATCCTCTTACCCATTGACCCCTGGGAGTGACACTTAATATATTTTATTCTGTCCAATGCCAGAATATTTGGCTGGGTGGGGGGGGGGGGGGGGGGAGGGATGGAGGTAAGGAGCCAATTTGTAAAACAACCTCTACCTCCACTCAAAAACCATGTCGCCTTTCATCGTAACAATTATTGTTCCAGTAAGTAGGTTGTTGGTACATTTCATATTCAGCTGATGTGATATCTTCTGTGGTATCAGTGTTGGTTATTAGAATTTTAGTATTTCCCATGCTACATCAATAGGGCCATGGTGGTTTAAATGAATCCCATCTGCATTGATCAGTGGAAAAGATCAGTCACCATCAGATGGCTGTATTGGAAAATAGCTATAAAAATGGCAGGTTTTAGTGTCAATCTAGAAAGGAAAAAATGCTCTGTAAAAACATGTCATTCGTTTATTAACCCCTTAAGCCTTAGAATCAAAATGCACTTTATCTGAAGTACTTTCTATTCTTGGTTTGCATCCACGTGATGAGACGGCCATGTTGGTGTGCAAAACAATAGCAGATAGCCCCACAAGTTTTGCATGATAATAGGGTCAATTTTACTGCATTTTTCTGTACACTAACATGGCTGCTGTGACATGAGATGCAAACCATCAATACATTACCGTAATTTTGTTTCGAAGATGCTGAGAAATCAAGACATTTTATTTCAAGGGATCATTATTTTATACTTGAGTAATATTGTTATGAGAAATCAGCTGGTGGTCTCTAGGGGTTTAAATAAGGGTTCAATCAATGTCATTTTCAGTGAACTTGCCTTTTTAAAAGAATGTTATATTGTTGCCAATCATGTTAACCCTTTCCCTGCTGAAATTGCCAGTGAGAGATTTTACTCATCAGTGGGGGGACAGGGTTAATTAAGCCTCTTGTGATGCTTTCAAGAGGCAAAACGGTATCTCCAGAAGTGCATATAATTAGATGTATGATGATTTTGATAAGCATCAAGAAGTGTCCCCTTGTTCTTCTTCCTAATTGTGTCTGGGAATCCAACCAATAATAATCAAGGTCACAAAATGTCACATAAACTCCACTTGTCAATGAAAGACAAACAGCTGTATTTACCCTCGTCAAAAAAATAATGATACCGTTACAGTTACCTTATTGTTAGAAACAGGTAGCAAATGCATGCATAGACTAAAAAGAGACACTTCATTTTGGGTATCAAAATTGGAGCTTCATCTTATTATGTGCATTTCTGGACATGAGTGTTAAAGTCCACAAGTGACAAAACCAAGAAAACTGGTGACACAAGACTTTCTAATCAGCAACAAGTGATCTGAATGTGCAGCAAGACTTTAATAGCAACATTGGAAACACTGAATAAAGGCAGGACTGTCAAGTATGTTAAAAGGACAGCCAAGTCAATGACTATCAAATAAGCATACTATTATTCGAAAATTACAGAGAAATTTGTAGCAAGGGAGACGTTTGCGATAAGGGGACAGGGATGCCCCTTGAAAGGCCTTGATACAGACGTGGCTGCTTTCATATTATGCTAACTAGAATACATTTTCTTAGTTAAACACTGAAGAAGTCATTAAAAGGCTTGCCTCCTTTCACAGCTCAAAGTTTTTTCCTTTCTGAGAAGCTTTGTACTTTTCTATAATTCCATCTTTACTTTATTACACAGTATTGTTTACCTCCAGCCATTACACAACTAAGAGATCACATTAAAGAAACGTCTATACTGTTACAACTGCCAACATGCATAAGTTCATAACTCCCAGCTATATGCTATTTGAGAGTGACACCAGCCTCTGTATGATGTATGGAGAATTTTTACCCATGTGACCAGAATTTGCACAAGAAAAAGTGTTCTGTTCCCAAAAGAATCATTTGCTCTTCCATTATGACAACCGTTTCTTTGTCTGCTCCTCCAACCTTGGCTGCTATGATATCATAACAAACGCTAGATTGCCCTCCCCCTTTTTTTTTTCCCCTCTAATACTTTACAATGTCTTACATCAGTAAAATTTTATCAAAGAGTGCTAAAGAATTCTCGGAGAATCTGTGGTAGATCTTGCTCTTTGTAATCCTTCACAATGAAGTTTTCATCTACTGCTCCACGGATCATTGCTGAAAGATCTAGGTGGTTGAAAGGACCAATGAACTTGTGTTAAAGCCCAGCATGTAACATGCTTGGTGAGTCTTAAAGGAAGGGCAGGGCTCAAAGTTTATTTTTGGCTTTGGGAGCACTTGTGCTCCCACCTGTATATTTTTAGGCGCACTGCCAAAATTTTAGGCGCACAGCTTAAAATACTGGGAGCACATTTTGTAACAGAAAAGCAGAACTCAAGACATTATTACGTCATCTTCAGTTTTTGTATTTTATTTTAATCCTGTGTTTGTTGTTTTAACTAGTAAGGGTGACTTTTTGTTTGAGACAGCGATAAAATTCTTGTGGTTTTTAAGGGCTACGGGTCATCAATAGCCTTTTCTTACCTTGAAGAAAAAGGATCATACATTGTATTGTTGACCCCCTCTTGACCTTCCACTATCACAAACCTTTAACACGTGCAATAAGCATGTGCTTTGTGCGTAGTCTTCAATTGCATGTGTCAGCAGAGTTTTCACAAACAGAAGAGTATGGGATGGAATGAAACATCAACAGAAAAAATGGACCTTCACCAGCGTCGGGGGAATTTGTTGAGAAAACTAATGACAAATAAACACGCACCGATGAAAGGAAAATAATGTTTTTTTATTATTTACGGCCAGATTTTGTTATGTATATCTTTATATCTGTTGATTTATGGTTTTGTTTCGTGACTTACCACTCGGAGTACGCAAGTACATGTATAGTCAGATGAGAAAGCAGAGAGGCAATTCAGTCACACTGCACTTGAGCGTTTAAGGCGCGCGAGTGCGACCACACATGATTTTTTAGGCGCACAACCAAAAATTAAGTCGTATATGCGACCGTTTGGTCGCTAACTTTGAACCCTGAAGGGTAATTTGATAACTTGACATTCCCTGTTAGTTTGGGCCAGCTTCAAACAAGAAAAAATTGTGAAACTGTAGGGAAGATGTGGAATGCCAAGTTTGTTTTTGTCCTGTTTCTGCAACATGTGCAGTAGTTTGTACAGTAATTTAGTTTGAGTCTTTTTGTTTGGAATAAGTTTATTTTCATAAACTCTGGAGAAATTGATGAGGAGGCATTTCAAGATCCCAAGCAGTGCAAAATGTTATTTTATTTTGTTAGATTATTGAGGTGGCATTGGGGTCTTTTAAAACATTGTGCTTCAATAATCGTACAAACCATCAAAACCAATAATTAATTTTTCTGAAACTGTAAATGATTTACATGTAATTCATGGGTAATAATGTGAAGGATATGAGCTTAAATCTGTGTCACAAGGCTAATTCCAGAAATGGGACTAATGTTGAAGAATGTGCACAAGACTGAGGTTGCTGAAACTCAAACATACACCAAACAGGAAAAAACCAAAAACCATAGCCTACCAATGGGAAAAACTGCATTAAATAATAAAACCGAAAAATCAAAGTTTTTCAGCGCAAAAACTGGGCTAATAAAAAAGGCAAAACTGGAAACCCTAATGCCCCCCTCATTATTGGTTTAAGTTGTATTGTCTTTAAAGTGGATTCAACCATTCCCATCAATGGATTAAAATGTCAGGTTGGTTCCGAATCAGTTTTATTAGCGAAACTACTTACATTTCCCTGTCTCTGGCCTAAATAGGCAAAGTATCTTCTTTTTGTTCTCTACAGCCCTTCCAATTTCATAACCAACTCCCAAGGAAGCCTGGGTAACTTCAGCAACTAAAGCTGGAAACACAGAAAAGGATTACAGATTAAGTAACCTTCTATCTATTCCAACTTTTGGCACCTCCTTGAATGTCCCATAGGGACATGCAATGACAAGCTTAGCTGGTCTGTGTGGAATAATAGCTACCAGTGTAATACTTAACTTCACTCCTAAATGGGATGATCGTTGATGAATGGTCTTGTGTTGTAACACAGTGAAACATGTTCAAATGTTTAACCAACTTACCATCAGATTTCAAGAGCCATGACATGTCCCGGTCATGAATGAACTTATCTGTACCTAATGTAATCAGTAAATGAAGTTAAAAGTAGTAAATAACAGTCAATGGCAGATGACAAAATTGTGCAGAGGGTAATCATGGAGTGTGCTTGAAAGGTGAATTTTAGACCCTGTGCTGCAACCGGTTTTACCACATTTCTGAATTGGAATTGAATTCTGGCATCATTTGCACCAACGATTCCAAACAGACCATGTCATTCCTGTAGACTGCCCAATCATAATCCAAACTTAATAACTGAGTTACAATACAATACAATACAATACATACTTAATTGACCACTCCCCATGGGAGTTTTTCAGGGCCGATGAAACACAATGAACGAAACAACAACTGTCAAGAACCCCAACTGGCCGCAGGCAAACCAGTTGGCTATTTACAAGTGCGGCAGCCAGGGAAGTTGAACCAGGGACTACCAGGAACAAATTCAACGAGTGGTCAGAGCGGGTCTTGAACCCGGGATCACCGGATCTCAAGGCAAGTGCCCTAACCATTGGGCCACAATGCCTCCTTAGTTGAGTTGTTCAGCCATATTGTAAATTATAGCTACTTGTTTTTGCACTTCAGAGTATGCTCAAGTGTGAAACACTCACTCGACAGATATGTCCAGAAATAAACAAGGATTTTGATAAGCATCAAGTATTGCTCTCTTGCTCTTCTCACCAACTTTAACATCACAAACTGTCCCTTAAACTCTTGTCCTCATGTACAGAGAAACAGCTGCATTTAACCTCACCAAGCCAGGCGCGTAGCGTGGTCATTTTTTCAAGTACGCACAAGTACATATGATCTAGAAACCTAAGTAAACTAAGCGAAAAATACTGCGTTCTTTATTTCTTGTTCGAAGTAGTTGTGTGAATACAAGCAAACTACAAAGCGTCTTGCCCTTATTTTGAGCAAACTTGGCGCAAACAAAACATTGTTTTGGTTGTGCTAGCGTGACTGGAATTGCCAACAACGTTCTTGGAACGTCGCTCCTTTGTCAAGAACGTTCTTGGAACGTCGCTCCTTTGCAACTTCGCCTTTTTGTTGCACGCTGACCAAACAACACTGCATTGTTTAGTGTAAAAAAAGTACAATGCAAAACTAAGTGAGAACATGGTATAGCTTTTGTTTTAGTTTTTAGAATTTAATCAAAGTGGTGTTTTCATAAGGAAATCTTGGTTGCGTACAAGTAAAAGTTAAAAATAGAAACAATTAGTATAAAACTTCAAAATTTTCTGGTGACTCAAGTACGCACGTGCGTATTTGCGTAGAGAACGCTACGCGCCTGCAAGCCTTAGCCTTAACCTTATAGACTTAAAGTGGTACTACAACCAAAAAAAACAATTCTTTTTTTTCTTTGGATTTCAAAACTATGTTAACTTAAACACCAACTGACCCAAGTTTTAAGTTCTAATTTTAATAAGACACCTGTTTATTTTATCTGGAATTTTCTTATCCCTGAGTCTACAGCCATCCAAGGTTGATAACTAAATAACTTTGGGACTTTTTAACTTAATATAGTTTCCCGACTGCTTTATACGTTTTTCCAGTATACAGCGACGCGTTGAACTTGATACATTGATCTTTGAGGCAGTCCGTCATGCGCGATCTGGGAGAGGACGTTTGGTTACCTTTCTCCTTTTCCATTAGGTTGGGATCGCCGATGTGTTCCGTTAAAACTTCACCATAATCTTTCAGTTGATCGATTATACGTTTGTATAATGCTGCATCGTCCCTGCCGGCACGAATGCTACCGCAAAAGTAAATCAATTTTTTTGTTTGAGCATTCATTTGTACTTTGCACTTCTTCTTACAAAATCTACAAGGCCTCTAAGCGAGGACCCATGGTCACGCAATCTTTCGCCTCTGGCGAGAATTTTTCGTCACGACACGTCAACATGGCGGCCGCTAGGAAACTTCCCGAGACCTTCCGCAAGCTTGTTATCACTAAATTCTCCACCAATTACCGAGAGGCTGTAGAAACTTTGACCGTACCGATGATACAACCGAAGCCAGATGAGTTATTGGTGAAAAACAGGTGACAGTATTATGGCAACTGTTCCAGGGTCAGTTGGGCATTCTTCACCTACTTGGTTCGAAATGAGGGCATTATTTGATTGAGACTTTCCCTGCAAGGGGATAGCGTACATTTTATTAATTAATTTATTCTCTCCAAGAATTTTATCAGATTCGTGTCGAAAAGAATTTTCCGGGATTGAGTTGACAGCTGCAGCAATGCCTTATCGGTATCCAACGACAAGGGGGGGCGGTAACACAAGGCATGACGTTATGGCTGGCATGTTGCGTGTAATCCCAAAGCAAAGGGACAGCAGACATGTTGGCAGACACTGCGAACGTCGTTCTTGTGTTCACTTAATAAATTATAAATATTACCAGTGTGTGAGGGTAAGGGAAGTTGTAGAGAATGGAGTAAGTCCTTAATTTAATTGTCAATTTTACATGGTCTGTCCTGTTATTGATCATGAATTTCGTCATATCATTGTCAAAGTAGTCTGCGGATTCACTCGATAACTGAGTGGATCCACAGACTACTTTGACAATGTTATGATGAAATTCATGATCAATAACAGGACAGTCACATGTTAAACTGACATCTATTCGTTTTTTACAATAACAAGAAGGCAAAGGGGTCAAAATTAAGTCAAAACAAGAGAAGAATGCGAGACAAAAATGCAAGAAACTTCAATTTTATTCAATCTTACGCAACGAAATTCATAACTTGCCTGGCTCTCTTATTGGCTAATGGAAAAAACAGAGACTTTCTATTGGTTAAAAAGTGACAGATCGACGTTTCACAAAATTTTTTATAAATTAAACTCTTCGCAACGCATGAATTAGAAATTTATGTGTCTGTTCGCTTATTGACAATAAAAATTAGCCAATGAGCGTGCGAGAATTTTGCAGTCATTGTAAAAAGTTCATTTTACAGTTGTGTGCTTAGTTACCTGGCCTATGAATGAAAGTGAGGCTGGAGTTGACCTTGTTTTGGTAGAAACCTCACTGCCTTTCATTTGTAAATTCTTACTTATTAGCATGACGACAACATCATTAATATAAGAAAAGGATGGAGGTCAACACCAGCCTCACTTTCATTTAAAGGCCAGGTAACTAAGCACACAACTGTCTATTATCACCTTATCTTCACTTCCCCTGCCTTTGTCTTTAATTGTTGTTTTTTAGCAATTTTCTTGATATTTAAAGTATTCTGAAATTCAGTGAGGCCTCTTGGTGTAGGAATCTTTGAAAATAAGTGACTGCGTACAAGGGTGGACCAATAGCGGTGTTGCTAAAACGAGGGTGAGGTCAAGGGTGAGGTTTAGGGTTAGAGTTATCCTAACCTAGGCTTACAATCATGGACAAAATTGTTGGGAAGGTAGCATCACTTTAGAGATAACCCCCCTCCCCCTTATCAATGTTGGATTTTCCACAAAACAAAATGGTTACTTTTCTTCCAACATTGAATATGGGGGAGGGGGTTAGGCTCACCCTTACCCTTTTAGCAATGCTGGGACTAATAGACCAGGTCCACAGTGGAGCTCTATGGACTGGGGTTCCATTTTTTGTATATACGTACATATTCGTGAATTTAGTTATTCCTCTTTTTCTGGTTGCTTATGACACATTGTGCCTGACAACAGAACTTTCTCTTTTTTCAACTGTTATATCAAGATATGTTGGAATAAATGCAACTGATATTAACCATTCAGCTGGTCGATATGATCCAGGTAAATCTCCTCCCTTGGATGCAGGCCTGGAGGTAAGTGTGTTTGAGAAGTAAGCTTCTTCTATAAAATATACCAGTCGTACTTTAATAGTCTAGTACCCTAATAGCCTCTGAGTAAAGCATTAATTTTGGTCACAGAAAACCCTCAACACCCACTCTTTTGAAGCATTTGGGGAAGCCTTAGAACATCCAGGTGCACTGGGTTCTTTGCAGGATAACTTGTCTGAACCTATAAATTTATGCCTTGTACAGTGTATCTCTCAAATAGATCTAATCTGCTTGTTCTTATATATCATATTTATCAAACAATATTAAACTTTAAAAGTTGTAATGGTTGACACTGTTATCAAAACTGGCAACATCATTTCTTCCCCCCCCCCCCCTTCCCTTTAGACGAGGTGTTAGTCCATTGCAGTGCTACCCTTAGCAGTAGGGGCATGTCACTTTGTCTCTGTAACCCATTTGCAATGCTTCAAAAGAGTGGGTGTTGAGGGTTTTCTGTGACCAAATGCTTTACTCCGAGGCTTTTAGGGTGCTAGACTAAGTACAACTCGGAATGTATCGCCCACCTCATGCAAATTAGCCATGTCAAACACTGTCTTGACAGAACGTCGTTGTTAACCGCAATAAACGCCTTAGTTTTCAGTAAGTTGCACTACTGCTCGAACGTCTGGGCAAATACCACAGAGAAAAATATACGGAAATTGCAGGCTGTGCAGAACTTTGCATGTGGAATCGTCAGTGGCATGAGAAAGTATGATCAAATGATGTAACTCCCCACTTAAAAAGTTTGTCTTTGTTACCCGTTAAGGACCAACTATATTACCGCCAAGCTATCATGGCTTTTAAATGCATTTCCGGACACGCCCCAACTATTTGACGTCACAATTCATTACCCGCTAGTAAGTTACCAAGCGCACGTACAACTAGGAGCTGCCAAAAGCTCAACATACCTCTTTTTAAAAAAGCCTCAGGACAAAAAACATTTTATTACAGAACTATTGGACTTTGGAACAATTTAGACCCCTTTTTAAAATCAAGCCGTTCGGTTCAAGTTTTTAAACATATCTTAAAGAATAAGCTTTTAGACAATTTTGTAAATACTTCTTGAACTTCATTTATTTTTAGTATTTTTATTGATTGCAAATTTTAGACAATGTTGTGAATGTTTCTTAAATTTGATTAGTTGTAATTGTATATTTATTAGTAACTTTAGTAATTTAAATAATTGTTCCTGAAAAGTCCCATTGGGGAGGTAACAATAAAGTAAGTATGTAGTATACACTTGGATGGAGATAGGAAGTGTGTGGAGGTGCAATGGTATCGTGCTTTGTGTGATTGACTCCCAACTCCACGTTCACTGATTTAAGGCCTGGTTGTGTCTTTTTTTTTTTCTTAGAAAAGAAATTTTGCACCACACTGTGCCTGAGAATAGCACAAGTTAAGGATATCGGTTGTTTCAGTTTACTGAAAGAAACAATAGTTTTTACCTGATCAAGAAGACTGATGTTGGGTAAAAAATTCCTTTCTTTAGGGAATCGGAGAGGTGATACTAACTGGGGAAAAGTGCACAAATTTTAGTATTGGCCAGGCTGTTGGCTATTTAAAGAGTGGAACATTTTCAGAATACATGGTATGAAAACAAGCTTTTTTTGTTGTTGTTGTTGTTGTTGTTAGAGCATTACAAATGAGCCTTATATCAAGGACATGATAAAATAGTTTTAGAGCAGGGTGTGAAAATTATGGATGTCATTTCACAGCAATGAACACCCATGTGTTCAAAGAAGGGATTGTGGTGTTTTTTTTTTTTTCAAATGTTCAACATTTAGGTTAACATAATTGACCCATTTACTCCTGAACTGCCTTCATTGATGAGTAAAATCGTTTGGCATTAGAAAGAGTAAAATTTATCGAGTCTCCCTCTCAGGAGTCAA
>OX421452.1:32966480-32968980 GCA_949126865.1 Montipora capitata | reverse complement strand
TTTTGTGGAAAACTTATACGTTTTACACAATTTACAATGTACGATTTATCGGCCCGACAAAACCTGCCGACAAAAATCGTACTATGTAACCCGGCCTTTAAACAGCGTATTGATTTTTAAATTATTTTAATTACTTTTAAGATTTTACACAATGTACCTTCCGCTTACCTTTTTTGTTTTATTTCATTCAAATCCCCTTCGTGTTATAATCTTCGCAGTGCTCTTGACAATACTCTTCTTCAAATTCCTTCTATTAGATCATTCAAAACACTTCAGGCGATCGTGCTTTAGTGTTTGCGTCTTCTATAGATTATGGAACTCTCTGCCACGTGACATTAGATTTACCTCAAATCTATCCATTTTTAAATCTAGATGTCAGACGTTTCTTTTTGGGCAAGCATTTTCATAGTTAATTATTGTATTTTATAGCAAGTAGTATTGTAAACCGCATTTGAACAGTTGTATGGAATTTGCGCTAAGTAAGCCCAAATAATAATAATAATAATAATAATAATAATAATCGTAATAATAATAGTAACGATAATAATAATAATAATTATTATTATTATTATTATTATTATTATTATTATTATTATTATTATTATTATTATTATTATGACTGTCTCTCTTATCTTGCAATGGCTATTTGTTTCTTGATTTTGTTTTTCTTTTTGGTCAGATTAGCGACTCGAGGCCGTTTGGTTACCATTGGTTTTATTACTGGTTACCAGTCTAAGCTAGGCTTTCCACCAGTCAAGAACGCAACGTTAGTCCCCAAGGTAACAGAATCAACGGACACTCGAAACGTCAGTCTTATCTAATTTCATTTTTCCCTCGATGGTCAATGCGTTTTCATTAACCTGTTTAATAAGACCACGTTTTTACTCGACACACATCCACTGGTGTGGCACCGGCATCTTGTTTGGAGACTAACCCCTTCATCAACAAACGCGCGGGTTGGGTAACTTAGGCGTTTGCGATCACCGGTTACGTGGGTCGAAACTTGGGCCTCTCACGGCATAAATTCCTCAGACAAGAATCTTTGCATTACACTGTTTCAACCCACT
This sequence comes from Montipora capitata, assembly GCA_949126865.1. Taxonomy (NCBI): domain Eukaryota; kingdom Metazoa; phylum Cnidaria; class Anthozoa; order Scleractinia; family Acroporidae; genus Montipora; species Montipora capitata. The sequence goes on along the minus strand of OX421452.1, from coordinate 32,967,913 downwards.
CAGGTGGTGAAATGAATAAATGGACATGCCCTGCTGGCATGCAAGGGTTCCCACGCGAATAAAGAACTGCGAAGAGATTTTTCCACATTCTGGCCATCCGAAATTTTAGCAAGATCGCTAAAGGAAGTCTCAGACCCTCGCTCCAATTTTCATGCAGCTATAATGTGGATTGTCCCCGGAGTTTTGCGTTTGCAAGGTCCGCTTGCTACGCAGGCATCCTTGCTTCATCGCCTACATAATTCCGTCCTTTAAGCGTTTGTCAAAATCCATTGTATTCCTCTGAAAGCTTTTTTAACTGTTCAATCCCAATAATAATTAGATCGGTTATCTTTAACTCTTGGATGAGGTCATGAGTTCGACGGCTCCGGCTGGACCAACGCTCTGGGTCTTAAAAAAACTGAGTTGAAAGTGCTGCCTTTGTAATTACACCGTCTAATGATTAGAAATCATGGCTCCTCGGATAAGGACTATAAACCGGAAGCCCTGTCTCACAACCTTTCCTATTGATCAACACTGTGAGACTTTAAAGAACCCACACACTGTTCGTCAAGGGGGAGGGGAGGGGGAGATCCCCGTCGGTGTGGTCTGTCCTCCAACATGCGTGGGTTGGCTTGTTCTTCCAAGTTTTCTTGGCTTGCACGATACAGAAAAAGCGAAATTCTGGGTAACAACGGTGATATATGTTTGCTTTGGATGGGGAAATGGACATGAAGAAAAAATATTTAACTTTACGTGCACTTTAACAATTTCCTTCTCAGTCATTCATAATTTTGCTCTTTTTAGCTTTTGGCCAGGTCAGCCAGTCTTCGAGGATTTCTGTTGTTTCACTTCGTGGAAGAGTTTAAGCCAGCACTTCAGAAGCTGGTGAGCTTATATGACAGTGGAAACTTAAAATGCAACCTGGACTTTGGAGAATCATCGGCGAGTGGATACTTCAAAGGCCTGGACTCTGTTGTAAATGCGGTTGAGGTAAGGCATGCAAAGCGCTTCGCGCGATAGATACAGTGACAAATTCCTTTTCTCACGGCGCGCTGTGTAACGATTTGGGAGCGCGACAGTGAAGGAGGCGGCGTGGCTTTACGTTCAATGTAGCCTAACTGAGCATAAGTGCTCTTTTAACTGGAGAGATGAAATCAAATGAAATCACATTAAATTAAAGCATATCAAATCATAACGCGGACGGCAACCGGAAGTGAGCTGTTTTCCAATTTAACTTGTCTTCACACAACTACATTTATATTGCTAAGTATCTTTTCTCCATTAGAGATCGCTTATTATAATAATCTGGGAGACACCACTATCCTGGCACGCGAAATGTCCTGTTCCGGGTGCCGTCCGTGTCTGTAAAAACGCACGTGCTTAAGCTCCCTAATATCAGTGGGGCAACCGTAATACGTCACACTTATTCAAGATGGCGGTGCCCTGGAAATTTC
>OX421452.1:32953980-32961480 GCA_949126865.1 Montipora capitata | reverse complement strand
CAGATTATTTTCACTACCGGTGTCAAGAGGCGGACGGTTTAAATGACTTGCGGTTGCTTGCCACACCTCGACGATTTTGGGTTAGACCTGGACGTACTAGCGCTTGGTGGGAAAACTTTATAGCCCAAATAGTTATCGTAAAAACGAATATTCATGCGTCAAGCATGCGCAGTCGGGTTATCGTCAAACAGGTTATCGTTTTCAAATCGATTCATCGTATGTTATTAGTATGCGTGTGGACGGGCGAAAACGATGCGAAACGCTACGTGTGGACGCGAATTTTTTTGAAAAAGAAGAAAAAATGTTGCATTTTCAAACGAATAGAGATGCGTGTCGACGTGGCCGAATTCTTGGCTGTGGTCTCATAAGAGTTCACAACTTGAGTAAAACCTTGACACATAACTTCTTGGGAATGATTATAAACTTCCGTTTTGCCCCGTTTTCCCAAGGAAAATGTTTAACTCACCTCAAGCTTTGCCTGCCAGGTTATCTTGACTCGAGCCCTAAAGATATTACATTGGGCCCCTTAGTCAATTAGTGACCGAAACACTTTGGCCGCGTTTATGACCAATATCACACTTGAATTTTCTAATTGGGGAAGAGAAGAGGCCTGCCGTCTCTAATGAGCCGCGGTATTAGTTGTTACGCTGTTTCTTGCACAAGATAAAGGGTGACCAGAGTGATATCATTTCAAGAGGGAACGTCACTGCTCTTGTGTGCGAACACGAGTTGAGAATTACACAGTAAAAGTTTATGTGCTGTCCGCCTCGTTCAGCGGCCCCCCGGAGCTGGAATGAGGTTGTTGACGAGTCGGTCCGACCTATCCACTTCAACAAACCGAATTTTACAATCAGCTTTGTTCAAAACAACTTGATTTTTCAAAGAAAGCGAAATAAATGAATCTCGGAATCGCTCAGCTTCTTGTTGAAATTTCCTTGTCGCTGCCGTCTTGAAGACTCGTGAACGGTGACGTGTTACTGTTTCTTTGTTTACATTAAACAAAAGCGTTTACACGTCACAATTATTAAAGATTGCGGCCCACAGAAAATTTGATATTCGCCTTGAACATCTCGCACTCTTTTCTCAACTAATACACCTTTATCACTTGGCGACCATTTTGGAATTCGTGGGAAATAAAGGCTTTTTCTTTGCATTGTCTTTGCACGTCTAGCCTCACACTGAATGAGAGGTTAGAAGTGCAAAATCGTTTGTTTGGACATTAAATGATATAGGTCTATGGCAAGTACAAACCAACTGAAACTTGAATGGGGGCATAAGTTGACTTTGTTGGTTATGTACTCTGTTCTGAGAGGTTCTCCCCGGGTACTTCGGTTTTCCCCTCTCCTCAAAATCCAATATTTGCTCTGATCCAGTGCCTGTGACTAGGAGCGAACGACTCCCATACTAAGCCTCCCATACTATGTCAAGGTATTTTACAAACCGATCTATTTTTATGAAGGGGGTAGTTTCTAAAGAAACTGTGGTGCTGCGTCGGTGGGGAAGTAGTATACAAAAATTTGGTCACCGTAGGTGGCCAATTTACATTATCAACTCCGCTGATAAAAACAAATTTTCGATCTATTTTTAGACTACTTTGATTTTCCGCAAAAAACAAAGGCATTTCCGGTTCGGTGACGCCATGACGTCAAGTTTTAAATAGTTTCTTGCGATTGGACATCGGGCTCTTGCGGAAGTGTCATTCGCGGGAAATTCAATCTAAAAATCCCCCCGGAGGAAGGGGGGGGGGGGTACTTGGGTCAATTTTCGCTGGGTATGTGCTGCTGGCCTCTCAGAACCCCTACCTCTTTATAGTCTATTTTATGGCCAATTGTAGAACCCATCTTGGTCTCTGTTTTAGATAAATGTAATTTAAGCGACCCCAACTAATCACATTCTGTTTACATAAAGCCTTTTAATTGTAATTTCAAAACGGAGTGTCATACGACAAGTAAATATTAAATCAACAGCGTTACAGTTCTTTCTGTAACAACTGTTTTTTTTACCGCGAATCTAGCCAAAATTTTCTTACTCCCAAAATCCCAACAATTTGCGACCCCATTCTAGTAACTCTGTCGGGAACTTTGTTGAAAATTCAACCCCACTATAGTCAATCCAGTCATGAAAATGCGACTCCCGGCCAGCGGCACATCCCCATTAGCTCATTAATAGGAAGTACTCCCCACCCCCCACCCCCCGGGCTAAAAATAAATCGGTCTGTGAAAACGGGGTGACAGGAATATATGGCTGTTGTTCCGGCTTGCTCCTGGTCATGGGTTCCTGCTTTGATCTGATTTGACCTTTCACCTTCACAACATTGGTCATTCTCCTATTGAGCTTGTTGCATGGACAAACGAATGCCTGGTGTCGACTCACATCAAGAATCCATGATGGACTCTTGCTCACATAATATAGTCAGCAACGAGCTTTTATCTAATTGGGATGAATGTCAGTGAAATAATTACATCAGGGCCTGATCAGGGCCGTAGCCAGAAAAAAAAAATGACTGAGGCAGTGTCCGTGGTTTAATTCTCTTCGTAGGTATTTTAAGTGTTTATGATGAGTACATTTTAAAGACAACACTGAAATCACGCTTTATTTTAAAAGTTCACTTAAAAATGACTGAGTCAAGTGCCTCGGTTTGCCTCATACTGGCTACGGCCTTAGAGAGTAACTAGTTAAGCAGTTGCATATTCTAAAAGACTGCAGGACCATCTTTGAGTCCAATTCAAGCCTGGATGTTTTCGGGCTTACTTTCAATCGAAGCACCTCAACATTACTTAGGTGGGTCGCCTATAGAAAACAATGCTACTGAAGTGGATAATTAAGGGTACATTATAATAACTTTATATGAATCTCTATAGCAATGCATCAAAAGTTTGCTGTCCACATGGCCTATGGTATTGGGGGCGCTGCATTTTTCGGCCTCGCTCTGGAAATCGTTTGATGGCGGCTGCCATCTTCCGTGTCGGATTCAGAACAAGAGCAGGAAAGCACCTCGTTCCTTCCCTGACAATCAGCTGCGTCCAACTTTTTCCACCAGTAGAGCCTCTTTGTCCAATTTACAACACTGTAGATTGTCATCTGTGGAGATTACATGTGCATCGGCGCTCGAAGCGGGGGTACTCATTGAAGTGGGCTGTGTCAGTTGACATTGATATTGCGGTGGAATTATAGTACACCATTTTCATATCATGCCTGCCGTAAAGGGAGAAGGAATGCGCGGCTTAGCCGTGTTTATTTCCGACATTCGGAACTGTAAGTTAACATAGCAATGTCTATTTTCGTTAACTGTCGCGATCGACTTCATTTCTCGGCCAATTTCAGGCATTTTGACACGTGTGGTGAATTCGAAATTATGTATCTTGTGTTAGATTGATTTTTACCGCTTCACTTCTCAAGGTGTTGTAAATTGCCTACTCACGATAACATAACTTACATGCGCTTTTGTTTCAGGCAAATCGAAAGAGGCAGAAATGAAAAGAATCAACAAGGAACTCGCAAATATTAGAAATAAATTCAAAGGTAGATGAAGCAAGTACATGTATACTCGCTGGTGTGTCGAGTTGAATGTACCCGATTTGAATAAAGGATTAACTTCTTCTCCACCTAACAATCAAAGTTTGCTGGGCCAAAGGTGAAATTCTTTCCAACATGGTATATTTTCGTTTTTCTTTCAAGGTGATAAACAGTTAGACGGTTATCAAAAGAAAAAATACGTGTGCAAATTGCTGTTTATTTTCCTTCTGGGCCATGACATCGACTTTGGTCACATGGAGGCAGTAAATCTGCTCTCGTCGAACAAATACACAGAAAAGCAAATTGTAAGTATATTTTTACATTTAAGATTATTTTGCTTTCTTGCTTTTTGTCTAAATAAACTCGCCAAATTGATGCTACATTTGAAAGTTGAGCTCACAACAATTGTACATAACGAGCAAGATCGATTTACAACCGATCCCTTAATCTTTGATTTGCTCGTAATTTGTTAAAGGAAATTCTCCAATTTTTTTTCTTAGCATAAGTGTGGGAAGCAATGGATTGGCGAAGTAGTAAAAACAACAAATATTAAGAATGCCTTGATTTGTCTTCAAGAAAAATAAACCCTTCTTCTAGATCTTGAAGCCATTTTGATAACAGTAATTCCGTGTAATGTTCATTATGCAGTATAAAATCGTCCAAAACCGAATTTTACGTCCAAACACCTCTAGTTTAAAATAGCATTCTAATGACCTGTTTTTTTTTTTCTTTATTTAATCCCGATTTCTGTTGTCTTTATTTTGAGAATCACCATGAAATACATTTTTTGAACTCAAATTATTTGCCTCCTAGTGGCAATATTTAGGATGGATTTAACAAATCGAATAACATACAAAAGCAGATAGGATTTTTGGCCAAGTGCCAGGGAATCATGGGAATCCATCATCAAGCAAATATTTTGAAAAAATTGGCTGAAATAGGCAGATGACATTGAACATTGTTCTTGAGCTATCAAACTTGGGTTCCATGGGAATTTTTCCAAGTTCAAAGATATTGCAATGGGTTTCATAGTCATCAGTCAAAGATTTAGCATTCTCTCTTTCCTCAGAAAAAAAGCCTCTTGCACCCAGGGCACGAACAAAATTAATGTTTTTCAAACCATCTAAGTTAGGCCATCCCAGTAAAATGTTTCATTTCCCATCGCCCCGTCTCTTGTAGTATTCAATTTGTTCCTTTTCTTCATTGAAACCGCATGCTTAATTTGATGTAAAAACTAAATGCTACTTGAGTTTATTTAAATGGGAGATTACCAGTAATATTTCAGAAATACTCTTAAGAGATTATGTATGCTTGTATCAGGGGTCCAACTGTTACTTTGATTGCTTTTTGATTAAGCTACAGGCAATTTGTGCTATCTTGGCCTTTAACCTTGGTTTGGATAAAATAAAAACCTTTTATTCTCCTCTGAATAAATAGTACAGCTGTAAGTGGATTATTTGAAAGCATAACTTGTAAGTAGAAGTGAACCATGGCTGAGAGAAACAAAAATAATAATGCTAACTTACACCTGTAGTGAACACATCCTGTCTGTGAGTAAAATATTAATATTTTGATTTATGGCTGTAACAGTTTAACCAATAATAATTACTGGTTAAGCTACTACCGCTGTAAATGACTTTATTATTATAATGGGTTCAGGAAGATGAAGAAATTTGAAAACAGTAAATCTGTTATGATCCAGTGTACAAGCTACAATGCCTTTAAGGTTGTTGCTGTGGCATCTTTTAGTGCTTTGGAGGTTATACATTTTCAGTCCTCCAATAGTTTATACAATGTATATCAGCTAATATTGACGAAAAGTAGTTTTGTCTTTATGTGAAGTATCCAAAGTACTGTAATTTACAGATTTTCAAATTAAGGACTTTTTTATGGGAAGTTTGCTCCATTGACTAAGAAAGAGTGGGGTGGGATTGAGTGGAGGTCAGATGCAAAGTCATTTCTGATGACTGTGCTTCCTAGGGAAGGTAGAACATTAAAATTATTTTTTCAAAGATGGAAGACAGATACCACTTGCCTAGAACTTGAATTTGCAAGGAAGTATTGCTTTTTACAACAGGATACAATTGTATCACAGACAGTTTTTGCAACTTCTTATTCAGAACAAAGGCTTGCAAAGTGAGGTGGACAAAGTATTTTGTGATTCCTTGTTTTGATCAACATTTACAGGGAACATTTTCCCATTAATTTTTTGATATGACTCACTTCTTTTGTTTCTCGGACACCAAAAGGCTTTGCTGGTTTTCAATGTCACACCATCATCAAAACCATTTAACAAATAAAGTCAAGAATCAAAGAGAAAAAAGAAGATGAATAATATTCAAAAAGTCTTGCAAAGGTTCAGATTTGTGTGATGTTTTGTGCAGGAGATTTACAAAGAAATTTTTTACTCAAATTTATAAGGCTTTGTATGGAGATGCCATGTTTGTGTCCTGAGGGGTAAAAAATATGGTGGCAGGAAGCTTACAAAAACGCACATCATCGAGCTTTGCTATAAAAAGCCTGTAGTCGTCTTCTGAGGGCTCATAAACATCTATATGAGTACTTAGTCTCATACATGGACTGTTCAGATTGCAGATAAGTAATTTTTTTAACCTATGTGACAGCATACTCGGTCACAATTTTGATATTGTGTCATGCAAAAGCTTAAAAATTCAACCTTGCTTTATCACAAGAAAATCCCTATCAAACTGAAAATTTGTGAAAAGATAAGTTTTCAGCTGTTCTAATAACTAACAAATCTAAAATGTTAAAAGGAGTGAGAATTCCTTTTTTTATTTTATTTTGATGATGTCACTTGAAAACCAAGGAGAGACACTGCCAAGAAAAACAGTGATTTCTGCTTACAGTAATTATGATAATATTCAGAGGAATGAAGTGCAGACTAGGTATAAAATTAATTCAAGTCAAGGTTTTTGAAATAAAAAGAAGTCTATGTGCAAACTTTAGGCAAAAAAATCAGCAAAATCATCACTTAATACCCAATTTTTTTACTACCCTATTATATTCATGTTTTGCAAGCTAGCTATGTTTTTGTATTTTTTTTTTCATTTGTTGGTCATGCTTGTTATATACATTTAGTTATGACACAAAAGTGTAGTTTTCTAAATTGATTAATGTGTGGTCTGTGACATTTCAACTGAACTGTACATCTCCTTCAGTTTATACTAAACAGATGCTTACTGAAGCTTTTGAGAGAGTTTTAAGTTAACATCTGAAATCACTGTTTAAAATATGATATTGAAAAGTGTTTGTCAAAATCCCTAAAGTTTTGCTTGTAAAGCCACCTTAATTAATTTAATTAAACCATTTTAACACCTATGTGTGAGCATTATCAGTCCCTTTAAAAGTTAGCTGTATATTAAGATTTCAGTTAACACACTACATGGCAATTTACATGTATTGGAGGGTCAGTGACATTCAGGTACATGTAGCAAGAGAGGAGACAGAAATCACCTCAGCAGCAAGTAGGTCACCATAGCAACTGACCACAGTCCACCTCCCTATCACCCAGGAGGGAGGGAAGGAAAGCAAGTGAAAAAGCAACTTGATCCAAAGCACAGGGCAATGCCATTGCAAACCTCCTTGGAGTCCCCCAAGTATCCCAGGCAAAACTGCTGTATTGGCTTGGTTTTAACTTTCCCTAAATTATATTTAGCCTCATTTTAAATTAGTTGTAAGGATACTTGTAAGTTTATTTAAGAAGAAAGTGTCTCACACTTTAAAACATACAAAGCAGTTCCGCCCACTGGGCACAAATGGGTTGAGGTGGACGTTACAGCAGTCAGATAAGGGCCCTGTCCATACGTATTCATATTCGCTTGAAAACGCAACCCTTCCTCTCCGTTTTCAAACAGGTACATAATCATGTTAAGCCTATACACTACGAGATATATCTGCTTGGTCAATAACTGTTTTTCGCTGTCTGAAAAAAAAAAATTACATTACAGCCTCCCTGAATATTAT
>OX421452.1:32913980-32948980 GCA_949126865.1 Montipora capitata | reverse complement strand
TGTTCCATGACTTGTTTGGATGCCATTAATGAAAAGGCACTAAATTTACAATATTTTTCCAATGTGCAAAATAGTACCCTAAGCCTTGAGATCTGTGTCAAATTGAAAAGAATTCTGACTCATTGTTGAATAGGGCTTGGTGGGATAATCTCCACAAACAGCGGAATAGTAAAACAGTCATAAGGTTTGTATGCTGTGCAGGGTTGTCATTAAGTTTTGACGCAGGTGTAGCACTCAAGATTTCACCCGTAACATGTAAATAAGTGGTCAAAGGCCATGTAAAGGAAGGCCTGAAGGGCCGGAGCCCCTAGGGGGGTCTTTGGGGCATGCTCCACCAGACTAGTCTTCAAATTAGATCCTCGGAAATGCATTTTCCAGCCCTCTGAGGTGCAATCAATCAAAAAGTGACGAAAATAAAACAGGGCAAAAAGATAAACTTCACAATGAATAAAGATATTTACTAACCATGTGGAAATGGTCATGCATCACAGAACCTTGAAAAATGATGCATTGATAATGATTTTGTTACTGAAAAAATGGCGTCGGAATCCAACAACGAACGATCAATCGGGGGTGTTCTCCAAAGGTTTCTTACAGAAAATGTTTGGATTTTTATTAAAAGCACGTCTTAGAATCAGGAACACAGACAACACAAGGCAGTAATTATATTTTCTGTAGAAGGTAAATGTTTATAAATAAATTTCAATTTGTTTTGCACCATGAATATTCATTCTGCAGCAACCATCACCCGTAACATTGACTGGGCTCAGCCGTAACAGGTGTTACGGGTTACGGCCCCTAATGACAGCCCTGCTGTGCATGTGAAGAAGGTGGAACAAGAGATGTTTTTTGTCTCAAATGATTGCTCAGTAATTTGCATGGATAAAACAATGCTGTGAACAGTTTCATTTTTCCCCTGAATTCACTTTTTCTGACTTCAGATGATCCAGCTGTCCATGCACGATTAAATGAATGTCTTGAAACCATTTTGAACAAAGCACAGGTAATTAAATCTAACGCATTGTATAAACAGATGCACCATAATATTCCTCTCTTTTTCATAAATGAGGGGATTCAATTGTTATTAACCAATCATAATTCTTTTAATGTTTATATTTCACATGAAGTTCATCTTTTATTATATCTCTCAGATAGTATGCGCGCTGTAATTGGCTAAATTAGCGGGCCGTATTCTACAGTACGGCCCGCTGTACAGCCCGCTAAATTTAAAATTTCGACAAAACATCATCTAGCGCGTTTTTCATGTCATTTCTGTTGCATAAACTTGTACTGAAAACTGTTTGAATCTTGCAAGCAACTATTTCAAACTTAACAGCCAAAAAGATTTAGTTTTTGGGATTTTGGCACGGCATTCTTTGTGGCAGTTGAACCTTCCGCTTCACTTTGACTAGTTTCCTTGCCCGCGCGCCGGTTAACCTCAGAGATATAATAAATATCTTACTAACCTCGTTTTCTCGGTTAAAAGATTAAAGATTAAAAACTTAATTGACCACTCCCCATAGGGGCTTTTCAGGGCCAATCTGAAACAATCAACGAAACAACAGAACACAACAACAACAACTGTTAAGAATCCCAACTGGCCGGAGGCAAACCAGTTGGCTATTTACAAGTGCAGCTGGGAAGTTGAACCAGGGACTACCAGGAACAAATTCAGCGAGTGGTCAGAGCGGGTCTTGAACCCGGGATCTCCGGATCTCAAGGCAAGCACCCTAACCACTGGGCCACACTGCCTCAACATTTTTTGGTTGTGTGACAGTCAAAACGATCTATCACGGCTTCTGTGTAATGAGCAATTTGGTCTGACCGTGCATCTTAAATCCTCCATTCGCTTAGAACCACAATTTCTTGCGCCTTTGACCATAATCCTTTGCGTTTCGAAGAAAAAAAATGTGTTCTTCTCCCGATTACAGAGCTGCCTTGTTTGTTTGCTTCAGGCTCACTCACTGTGGCAACAATGAGGAAGAAGCATCCTTTAGGCCTTGTTTTATTCTAGGTGCTTTACCATGGTAACAACCTGCAGAACACACTGAACTGTCAAAGTTTGAGCTTCCGGGCAAAAACTGCATAAATATGGCAGAAATGGCAGTATAAGTGCTTAAAAGCTGTATTCAGTCACCTTAAGAAATTTAGCCCCAATTGCAGTCAAATTTCATCCTAAAGATGAATAATTTATTAGGGTAGGTTGTGGCTAGATTTTGCTATTTTGTGTGGCTGATTTCTGTGGTTCCCTAACTCTTTACTGTCCAGGTCATTCCTTTTCACGACTTGTACACAAAATGAGATGATACTCATGCTTATAATATTCACCCTGGTTTATTTTTGAAAGAAAGAAAAAACTTGCACTAATCCTGATCCTTCCATAGGAGCCACCAAAATCCAAGAAAGTCCAGCACTCAAATGCAAGAAATGCTGTACTTTTTGAAGCTATAAACCAGATTATTCATATGGATAGGTATGGAGTATAATAGTTGTATCGTTTGGTACTCCATTTTCCTCAACTAAATACCTTAAACACCAGCCAGTAAACCACACCCCATATTAAGAGCTGTTGGAAAAAAGATGTTAATTTAAAAAAAAAATGGTGTGTCCAGGACAAACCGTTATTCATTTTAGTGGTTTTCAACAAGCTAACCAGTATTTTAACCCATTGGCTCGCGGGGGTTCCCCATAAATGAGTAAAATCGTCTAGCCGGCTTAAGCCAGTTTGGGTGTTAAAGGGTTAAACTTTTGGGAAATACAGTGTACATCTAAGTGAAGTCATTGTCAAAGCTGTATCTTCACTGTAGATTCACTGTAAGAGTCAGTGAAAGGTTCATTAATTTTGTACAAAAATCTCACTCACAACTCTACTGATGCTTTATGACCCTTGAAAATCAAAAGAAATGAAACCAGAGATTAGTAGCTTACATTTAGTCTTCATTCTAGCTTACTTTGAAAAAGCCAACTGATATGAAGGAAAATAGTTCTTTGGTGGAATGGGGTATTATTCTTTTGTGACATCAACTCTTTAGGAAAGGGCATTGAAACTCAAAGTTACAAATAATAATTATGCCATACAGCAGGTGTAGAAAAAGATTTTTGATTCCATGAGAACTGCCAATGACCAATTCCTTGGATTATTGTTTGACTACATTTAAATAATTTAAAAGTTGGAAAGTGAAATTATTTCAATTTTGTCAAGTAAATTAAGAGCTTGATTTACCAGACTTTATGAACTGCACTCCAGATTCTCTTGTGCAGAAGATACTTTACATGTGAGTCACATACCTGAAGTGAGAAAATGACTGTGACTAAGACTCTTCTGTTTTGGTCCTTTTTAGTGTCCATCTTTTTTTTAGATGGTAGAAAGTAAATGAATATTTATGTTTTTTTTTTCACAGTGAACAAAGTTTGCTGATCAGAGGGTGTAACCAGCTGGGTCAGTTTTTGACACACAGGGAAACCAACCTTAGGTATGTTCACTACTTTGTTCAAATTTTGGCAAAATGCAATTTAAAGTGACTGTGCTTTCTTCGATGAATCAGTGAAATTTGACAAAGACAAAGAGGCTAAGAACGGTCAAAGGCAACCTGAAGGCTCCTTTTTCAATAACTTCTACCACATGTCATCCCTGGTAAAGTTGAGTGCCACTCCTGTCCTATTTCATGCACAACTTGTCCCCAGTAATACTGGTACTCATTTTACCCACCTCAAATGGATAGAAAGCTGAGTGAACTTTGGAGCGCATGGACAGACAGGAAGGTTGGGATGCAGTCTGCAAGCAATATCCACTATACTACATGTACACCACAGTACTAAAGACTCTAGGAATTGTTGAATACTTATTAAAAGTGGTCTGTTGTGATAATTAATGATTATTATCTTCCGAAATATTTAATTTACAGATATCTTGCTTTAGAAGGTCTTTGTTTAATGTCTAACTCCGAGTTCTCAGCTGATGCTGTCAGAAAACATCAAGAGACTGTTGTTTCAGCACTGAAGGTGAATTTATCTCGTTGTTTACATTTTCCTGTTGCTAAAAGTACATTAACTTCATTTCCAAAGAAGTACAGGCAGTCAGTTTTCAAGACAAAGACCAAAGGATGCCTCTGATCAGTGGATCTGGCTAATGATTGAAACCCCTACAAGTTCAATAATTATTGTTTATTGTTCTTGATTTGTAGACTGAACGTGATGTCAGTGTGCGCCAGAGAGCAGTTGATCTTCTTTATGCTATGTGTGATAAGAACAACGCTGAAGAGATAGTGTCAGAAATGTTGACGTACTTGGAAACAGCTGATTATTCCATCAAGGAGGAAATGGTAATGAATAACGTAGAAACGTTGTTTGAATGTTTTGGATTCTGAAGCAAAATTCAACTGATAAATTTTCACATTGTGTTTAATGGCTCTGAACAATTTTCCTTCAGGTACTAAAAGTTGCAATACTTGCTGAGAAGTTTGCCACTGACTATTCCTGGTACATGGACACCATCCTAACACTAATCAGAAATGCAGGGGATTATGTCAGCGAAGAAGTACGTAGCGGAAGCCAAGTCTTGCTTGTGTGACAGTTAATTAAAGGGCAGCATGAAGTAACCATTATAAGTGAATTAAGTTCCTATTTTGCAGAACTAGATTCCACAATTAACTGTAGCAAGTCTTAGTGGAAAATCGAGGGCAGCTGGGCAAGAGTAGGAGAGGGAATTTTTAAAAACGTTTTGTATTACTGGTGCATACAATCATGTTAGGCCTCATTAAATGCAGCTTCAAGTTAAGCAACAATAATGTGGCCATCAATAATATTATTGACACTAACTAGTTTGAACTTGCTGTGTAGGTATGGTATCGTGTGATCCAGATTGTCATAAACAGGGATGATATCCAAGGCTATGCAGCTAAGACAGTGTTTGAGGCCCTGCAGTCACCATCGTGCCATGAGAATATGGTGAAAGTTGGTGGTTACATCTTAGGAGAGTTTGGAAATCTTGTCGCTGGTGATCCACGCTCGAGGTAAAGCAACTGCCTCTTTGAATAATGACCTATGGTATGGGTGATTTTCTTCTTTTTAAATCATGTATTCATTATAATAGCAAGCTACTCATGTTGGTGCTTTTGAATTTTGTTTTTTTTTGATTCCCTTGACCAGTCCAATGGTCCAGTTCCAGCTTCTTCATAGCAAGTTCCCATTGTGTTGTTCTTCAACAAGAGGTTTACTGATGTCAACATATGTCAAGTTTATTAACCTTTTCCCAGAGATCAAGGGACACATTCAAGAGGTTAGACCATTGTCTCTATCTACAGTACATACCCAAAAGCTTGTAGTTAATACATTTTTGTACAGTTTCAAGTCACACAACACAAGTTTTGTCCAATCCCTCGTGTCAGTCTTAAAGCTAATGGGAAGGTTCTGCTACAAGGATATAAGAGATGGCCGCAATGAGTTTATTCATCACCTGTATGCCTACTGAGCTTGTTTGTTAACGAACAAGTCTTGCTTTGCCTCAACAGATTTTGCGAAGTGATTCTAACCTCAAGAATTCGGATGCAGAAATTCAGCAGAGAGCTTTGGAATACTTGAAACTTAGTACTGTTGCATCCCCTGATGTATTGGTGAGTTTCTATTGACCTTGATTTTTTTGCTGTTCTTAATGCTTATAATTATGTGCAAGTTTCTTCTGTAATTAGCTACCGGTAATTTTGAACAATTGATGTGAAATATAAGATAACATAGAACGGAAATTCCCAATAGTTTAGGATGCGTCTTATAGCTGAAGATTTAGGTGTAATTTTCAATGTAAGGTAAACTTGACAGAAACAAGATTGAACGTTAATGGTGCATCTTGTAACTGAGTAGCCTTATAACCAAAAAAAAAAAGGTACACTTAATTATAAGTTATAACTTAACAGTCATTCTACAACCTGAACTTCCTAAGAAAGTGACACTTAAAGTAGGTGAATACTTTATTTCTTTGCTTCTACCTTCCTGACACTTTTTCGACAATGAACAGCATTTCTATCCTAGAATTTGGAAAAATGAAAACGACTTCGAATTTGGTTCTGTTAAGCTCCGGCTAAAGTGTTTTAAAGTAACCCGCATCACACAGTTTTCAATCTAACTACTTACCCTGTCACTGAGAAGGGCTAAAATTCTCACTACCAGGGGCTAGAACGCTGGTCAGAGGTGAATCCAGGCCATTGGCTTAGTACTACTCTTGCTTCAAACACCTGGGGCCCGTTTCTCGAAAGTCCCGAAAACTTTGCAGGCCCGAAAAGCCATTTGTGAAACTGCCAACTGCTTATTTTGGTAGGCCGATCTTTTAACATGTTTTCAAGGTAACAAAAAGCAAACTGACTGTGAAGTTTGATGACTAAAATCCTCTCCGTTCTTGAGATACAAAGGGGATTGTGACACCCGAAAATGGCCCCTAAAGTTTCGGGACTTTCAAGAAACGGTGAACTGTACCTGTTACTGTCTGAATGATCACTGATTCCAGTTTCAAGTTGGTCCTAGATAAGAGGAGATACAAACCCTTTGTTTATGGAGGGTTTGGAGTGCTGTTTTATTTCTCAGGGGAGGGTTGGGCTGGTACATGTACTGTGGTCTGATTTAAACTCTTTGAGGGGACAATCTCCAAATATTCTTGACAGGCTACTGTGCTTGAAGAAATGCCACCTTTTCCAGAAAGGGAGTCATCTATCTTGGCTAAGTTGAAGAAGAAGAAACAAGAGAAGACTGGAATAGTCGAGAAGGAAGAAAAGGCTGAACCTGCTGAAAAACCAACAACAAATGGACAAGTTCCAGTGGCAAATGAAGTGCCTGTGCATGTATGTTATCGAGTTTACTTTTCATATGTTGCCTTTGTGTGATCTGATTCATCTTGAGCTTTAAGAAATAATTATGCTCTATAATATTGCAAATATACAACAATGCCTGCCAGCTGTCTTCATTTTATTTTCCAACCCTATGCATGAGCTTGTTTGCTGTAATCCCTTTCTGAAAATGTCAATTAATTTTAATACAATATAATCACATGATAACAGATATTTTATTCCTAATAATTATTGATTTCATCTTTCCTTTTTACAGCTCCCTCCTTCAAATCCTGCATTACAAGCAGGTATGTAATGCATACTTTTTCTTAAGGGTTCAGTGCTATTGTGTGAATTGGTGAAAGTGACTAATTTCAAAATGTAATCAACTCATGTTGTTCCATGTTTGCATAATATTGTTTGATGCTTGCTGAGAGGCTGAAAAATCTTGCATGGCCTTCTTGGCATTATGTTAATTGCTTGGTAAAATGCAAAGGGGTGAATCAAAAAGAAAAGCAAGCATCTGGTAGGTTGCTGCATTATCATCATGAATCATACTTTATTCTTATTAAGCAAGTCGGAGGTCTGCGTGAGAGAATCATTATCGAGGTCGCCAGTACAGACTGAATGGTGATGTCTGTATCAGAGAGTGCCAGTGACCTACAATCGTAGACAAAACCGTTAGGAAGATTAGCACTTTTGACGTCTTCTTTGCTTCTCTCCTAACCCCCCTGATTCATTGTTGTGTAAGACTGAGCGGTTTTAAAAGAAATCGTTTTTACCTTCCAACATTGAATGTGTGTGTTGGGGGGAGGGGAGCTATATAAGAGAAGGAGAAACTATTTCTTTTGGGCCTTAACAGAACCGGGTTGAAATCCAGCTCTTGTGAAGTTCATTTAGATAACCTTCCCAACTCGATGATTGTAGCTTGGTTAGTAAGATGTTGATTGTATGGCCAAACAAGGAATGACAGAAAATTCACTGAATGGCGCTTAATGTACACGGCCATTTTGTCTATGAACGGTGATGAAACATTTGGACAAATGCTAGAGCTCTATGGCAAGTGTGTTCTTGAACTCGCAAAATTTCTTTCATGTTTTAAGTCGCTCTTGGTCTTGTAGTGATTTTTTTATGAATTGCTGCGCTTGTGAAAACGTCTTAATTTTTACTTCATTTTTGCTCGAGGCTTCCCTTGCTGCACTCAAATTTGCCGACAATTGCTCGTTCTCTTTGCTCGTTCTCTGTGCTCGTTGTTGAGGTTTACAGTTGTACTTGCGCCTCCTTTTTTATGGTTAATAGGAACAAGCAAATTTTTCCGGTTTTTGGTTGTTTTTGAGGAATCTTGGCGTGGTGGAAAAGTCGAGACCACGGACAATATAGATTTTATTCGTGTAGTTAAGGGTTCGTGCTACTCCTTGAAGTCCTCGAAAAGCCCTTGAAAAAAAGGATTTGGTGGGAAACTGCTTGAAAACTCCTTGAATTTTTGCTTGGGTGAAAATTGTTCAGGGGCACCCAACGTTAATTTTCGGAAAATATCTGTTCGGAGGACGATTTGAGATCTAGAATTTTCGGAAAATGTGTTCTAAAATTTCTTGCTTACCTGCCTGTCCTAGGATTTTCGAACATCTAAAAAATGGTATAACTGCCCATGATTAACGGATTTTTAACCTAAAAAGGTCATCTAGAATTTTCGGGAGCATTTATTCTGGCTGAAATTTTCGAAAAGGTAAGTTTTGATCCCTTAAATTTTCGGATCACTGGACTTTCAGCTAGGAAATCCGAACAGATAAACAATTTTCAGGGGACAAAAATATGCCTATATCTACCGTTTAAATACCAAAATACGTTTAACAATGCTATGTTTAAGTTGCTTTGAACTATATTCTCGTTGGGTGCCCCTGATTGTTTAGATTGCGCCATGCTAAGTTAAAGAAACATTTCAAAAATTGAGCCCAAATTTTACTATTGGAGAAAGATTAAATGCAAAAAATAAAATGTCCGTGTGTGCACTTAACTCACAGGACGTGGGAAAGAATATCAAGGTAGGCTTTTTCAGCAAAGAAAACACTGCAACACGATGTATGGCATAGAAATCTTCTTACAAAGATTCCTTGAAAACTCAATTTCTTGTTCTTGAATACTCCTGGAATTTTATATACAAAATCCAGGACGAACTCTGAGTTAGTTGTTTCCAGTCGTCTTGATTCACGCCATATGAAGTGTACCACTGACCATTGGGACAATTTGTATCAGCACCTAGAAAAACGACCTAGCTCATCAGGAGTCCTTGTTCATGGTTGGATCACCCAGTCGTTGTTGTGGAGGTCATAGGTTCATTTCCTGCCTGGTACCCTGATTTTCTCTTTTGTCGCTTTGTTCCTCGGCCAAGGAACTACAATTTCTTCTTTCACAAGGGTACATCATCTTCATCGTTATCACCTTGAATAGTTCCAGTTCTGAGGTGCTTTCCCTGGCAGAGTTTCGGCTAGCTGCTTGTGTTTGTTTTGAGTTACCGTAAGCCTTTCGTGATTGTCTGCATCTGCTCTGGTGGAATTACTTTGGTTTTACAGCACTCAATCGAAAACGTGACCTTTTTCAGATCTCATTGGCACAGGAAATGCTCCTTTCGTAAACAACTTTGCAGCTTCAGATACTGCGGGAGGAGGGCTTCTTGTCGACGTGTTTGACATCCCAGCAGCAACACCAGTGCCAGTGATAGGGGGTATTCCTACCATTAACCCTGGAACAGAGGAGAATCTTAAAAAGTAAGATTTGATTATTTAACGGCCCCCAACCTCAATTTTTTTTTTCTTGCCGAGATATATCCATTCATCCATTGTGAAATAAAAAAAGAAAAAAGGAAAGGAAATTTATGACGTGTCTAGTCTTCTAGCGCTGGAGCACTAATTGGAGACACTGTAAACTTACTGAAATCAAATGTTGGTTTTTGAGGAGAGGGAATATCCGGAGTACCCGGAGAAAAACCTTTCGGAGCAAAATAAAGAACCAACAAACGACTCCAAGTCTGGGAATCGAACTTGCTTTCGTTTTGTCTTCAAAATCTCAGTTTTAATGTTTCATAAAATTTGATAAAACCGTAGGTTGTTTGTCCTACTGCGAAGTTAGTGCGAGACTTGGGCCTCTTCCTGTAGTGACGTAAAAAACGCCTATTCATTGCAAAAATTCTTTCGAAACTGGAATGGGAAATCGATTGTGATTGTGTGCCAATTTTGTAAACTCGTGTGGCCTTTTAGAACCAAAATCGAAAGACATCGTAAAATACATATCTTTGACTTTTTGCAAAATAAAAAATGTTGAGGTTACGGCTCAGTAGCAGAGATGGTTTCGTTGTATGTGTTCTGTTTTAACTGGGAGTATCTTTAAACAGGTAGTGCCAGTTTGGACTGACAGTCTGTGAAGTGTATGCGTTTTTGCATATCTGGTAGTGGATTCCTCCTCTGAATATGCATTATTTTTTGACAGATTTGTGTTCAAAAACACTGGCGTTTTGTTTGAAAACGATATTCTCCAAGTTGGCATAAAATCAGAATTTAGCGACACAAAGGGTAAGTCTTGTCACTTTGTGTTGCGGTGGCAGTATTCAGCTGTGTCTCCATGAACCAATTTGAAGTTTCACTATATCATTTTATCTTTCAACAGGAGCTATTGGTATATTTTATGGCAACAAGACGTCTTCACAATTTGTTAATTTCTCCTCCACTGTTCACAGTCCTGATGATCTCAATACTCATATCCTTTTACATGCCAGATCAACCTCGTTTCCTGTCTCTATCTTCTCTGCCTCCTTTGTCGTTGAGGAGAGAGACAAAGGAGGTAGAGAATAGAGACCCTGGAAACGAGGTTGGTTCGGAAAGAAAATTGATGATTTATCAGACATTGCGTCACGCAATGTCACACAATGTCTTCTTAAAATTTCTTGGCTTTTGCGAGTGCGCGCCCAATAATCACGCGTCACGCGAAAGTCACAAAGTTTTCTTTACAACCTATGATTTTGTGGTGGAAAACGTCACGTCAAGATATAACTTTGCTCCATCGAAAGTCTTTCGCGATCACTGCGTCTCATTCACGTCGTACAATCGTAAGAGCGGTCTCAGAGTAAAATATGTCCATAGCCCATTTCCGAGTTGCTACATGCCTCAAATCAAATGGAGCCCTGGTGCACAACCATTGCTTATTCCTATGCAAATCAAACTCATTTCCCTTGCAATAGCCCTTTTCACGGTTAGTTTTTCTCATTTGCATTACAATGCAATCTATCATGTATGTGAGGCAATTTCGGGCTATTTTGTAGTTTTAACCCGAAATTGCCTCGCACCCACGTTAGATTACATTGTAATGCAAATGAGAAAAACTAACCGTGAAAAAGGCTGTTGTTGAGCACGAAGACTCATTTCGAAACCGAGACAAACAGCAACTCGGAAATGGTCCATTAGATGCACACCTATTTCAATAAGCGTCACGAAGTGTCCCGTGGCACTTCTCCTTAACTTCAACACCACGTGTGTCTCGGAATACGGACAGTCGACGTCACAACGTGTTCCCAAATGATGCCCCTCAAGTAAAGATACTCTAGTAAACAGCTGCATTTACCCTAACCTAAAAATATCGCTAACCGTGAGCGTTACCTTATTGTTGAAATAGGTAGCAAAGTCAGAGTACAAAGAGATATTGAAAGGCTCGCATGGATATGCTCATGCTGTCACTGAAACCTCAAATTTGGTGATTTCACGTCGTCGTTATGCAAACTACCGCAAAAATACGAGTATTTTTCCCCTTTCAACCAATAATACTATTGTTTATTATAAAATAATTAGGATAGTACGCCCACTCTCATTGGTCAATAGCTGTGTTTAGATGAGAGTAAGGAAACACGGCTGTGACATCACACGAATGTAGTCAGACGCGCGTTTTGATTAGCTGGCAGGAAATATGTGCCTGTATCAAGAAAAACTGTTTCAATCAATAAGTAAAGATACCCGGTATCAGCATATTCCTTCATTTGTCGAATTATCTTTGAGGAATATTTTATAAAAGCATAACTGTCTCGAATTCTCCAAACTCCCCCTCGTGTTTAGATGAGGCTATGGAAACACAGAAAACGCCTCCTCTATTGCTTAAATGGCATTGTCGTTGTCTTCGCCGCTATCGTTTCTAATTCTCCCAACAGCGTCCAGTAGTTATAGTTCCTTGACTCATTTCACGTCTACAAATCGACACCAATTCTCCGCCCCAAATCGTCGAAGGTGGTGCTCAGATGAAGCAGATGATTAATGTAGAGTGCATCATGGAATTCAATGCTCATCCAATCGTAGACCTTCAGTTCAGGTAATTGCACAATGAACTTCTTGGAATAGACAGGTAATAATAATAATAATAATAATTATAATAATAATAATAATAATAATAATTTTATTTCAGTGTCAATCTTCTAGCTAGCCTGTAATAGGCTTACTAATCGGGGACACTATCCTACATAAAAAATACAATAATCTTTCGAATTTACAATAAAATCTTTAGGCTACAATGGCTATATACAATAATAAAGAACATATCTAGAAATATAAAAATCCTTAGGCTACAATCACTATATACGATGATAAAGAACGTATTTACGAACTAAAACTTATTTAAGTAGGATCTATGATTTTATCCGATTATAAAAATTTATATTTAGCAAGTGCATGTGGAACAATTACCATTACAAAAGTCGTTCTCCACCAGGCTACCGAGATCTCTTTTTTTTAATATTGGCCATGAAGGCCTTTAACGTCTGTCTCTCTCTGTCTCCTGGGCTAAGTTTGGACCAAAGTCGTGGTCTAAAGAACGTCAATGAATGTTTCCCATGCCTGACACTGTTGAATCGTGGGATATAGAAATCAGAATTTCTCAGATGGTAATTAATGGCGTTTCGCTGAATAAGTCCAAAATATTCTTAGGGAGTAACTTATGCTTGACCTTGAACACATATATTGCTATATCTTGAAGACGCCTATTATATAAGGAAGTCAGATTAGCACGTTTTAATAAGTTGTTGTGTGACAAATTCCAATTACAGAAAACCGCCCTGAGACCTCTTTCGTTCACGCGTTCCAGTTTCTTTCTATCCGACGCCTTACAAAAATGCCAGACTAGGCTGCAATATGTAAGCTGATTTAATCGCTGTCTTGTAAATCTGAAGTTTAGCTTCGGTAGGGATCAGTTTCCTGAGCCTCATTAAAACACCAATCAGCCTACTTGCTTTTTTACAGGTAGCTGAAATATGTTCTGAGAAATGCAGATCCTTATCTACAGTGACACCTAATAATTTAAGTCCCTCAGTGATGTTAATGAGATGGCCATTTATGTCTAACGTCAGCTGAGATGGCTTGTGTTTACTTTCGATAATCATGGCTTGATATTTGTTCAAGTTGCCAACCAAATGGGTTTCTTTATACCACGCCGACATTCGTTCCCCTTCATACTTGATCCTCTCCATAAGGACATTTATGTTACTATGAGCATAATAAAGTTGGTGGTCGTCAGCATACATTGAAAGACTAGATGAACGGTCCAGGTAGAAGAGATCATTTTGGTAAATGTTCCATAATAACGGTCCCAAATTGGAACCCTGGGGACAGCCCATATTGATTGGTTACCAGTCGCTGACCACAGCTCCTAGTTTAGTCCTTCCTTTGCGGTCCATGAAAAAGGAACGCAGTAATGTTAGCGATTCGTTAGAGAAGCCGTATGCCTGAAGTTTAGCCAACAATAGAGTTGGATGCATTGTGTGGAACGCTTTACTCATATCTGTCGATAAAACGCCTACGGTTTTCCTGTGTTTTTCCGAACCAGAGTTGACTCACAGCTGTACAGCCCACGATAGGCCGACACAAAGGGATCGTGCAGCGATGGGCAAGCTTTTGATTGCGTGAGCAAAACGTTTTGTCCGCGAAAAGAAAAATCCCGTAACCGGACACTAACCCTTGGTCCCGAGGGTGTCCGCTTACGGAAGGTTCGACTGTACAAGCAAGTGGCAAAAGTTGTCACGCGAAGTCACCCGTGTTGTTCTCCTCGTGCATGTGGGCGAAACGCGCACGAATGCAGAAGTTGTCTCTTGGATGTTCTGTTACTATTTGTTCGATTTGTCCACTAATCCTGGAGTTTAACGTTGCCTATTTGTTACTTTTTTTCCTGTTTACTAGTGTGAACGGCATGGGCCAAAGAATTGCTCTTCCTTTGCCCGTGTTTGCGTCCAAGTTTTTTGCACCCACGGACATGAATTCACAGGACTTCTTTTCTAGATGGAAACAATTAGGAAAGTAAGTATTGGTTTCAGCTTGCCATATCGCTCAGGTCTGTCAACAGAGAGCGTGAAGACTTGCTCTCGAGTAATCAACACAAACGAAGTCTTTCTGTTACCGTCGTTCATTATTTTTCCCAAGTTTCGAGAGATGTAACTATGATGACTACTGCAAAGTGAAGGTGTTTTCCCCTTTGGAACAAGAGCAACAAGATTCCATCGCCGAAGAGTAAGATTTATCCAAATTGGATCAGAAATTGGATCAGAAAAGTGTCAAATTTTAACCAAGGTTTGCGGGAAAATAAACAATAGACCAATTTTGTATCCAATTCAAACCCTTTGGGAATAGGACATTTGTTCCAAGAAAATCCGTATCTGTTAAATGTGAATGCTATATAAGTTGTGGTTACACACACCTTGGGTTTGGGGCCTTTCTGACGGTAAATGGCTTGGGTTTAATTCAGCTCAGGTTTTCATGTTACTCTTTGGGATGCGGTTACACAGTTAAAGACTACCTTAATTAATATAATTAGGGATCTTCGTGTATTAGGTACGTTCTGCGTTATGATTGGCCGAGCCACCTTAGCGAGCAGATAAACGGTACTTTTCAGTTCAGGAACTTTCATGGGAAGTTCTTTTGTTCTTTTTGATGTATCCATGGAAATAACCCTAGGGCAGTTTCGTTCTAGGGAAAGCGCTTACACACAAAAACGTCCTTGCCCGTGGGCAAACGCTATTTACGAATGGGTGAAAGGGCTATTGTAACCACGACTGTTGTAATGCAAATACAACACACAAAGAATCCTGGGAGATCTGAATTGGGTGCAACATTGAATTAGACAATTTTTCTATAATTGTTTATCTTCCCGCAAAACTTGGTTTAAAAATAAACACTTTTTTGACGCTATAGGGACAAAGCTGATACCAGGTTCTTACTCTTGATAAATGGACTCTTTTTTGAAAGTTCTTTGGCGATTCCTTGGGTGTTGCTTGGTTTCGCTAATGGCTGATAGTGACAATAGTTGCGGTTACACTCGTCTTTTGCCCGAGGTAACCCTGTGGGTAATTGCCTTGGGCTGGGATCGGTTTGGGTTTCCGGTCAGGTTTAGTCCTCCGGTTACATTGCAAATAATTATCCAAGGTCAACTTTTGACCTGGCAGTATTTGAAAAAGAAAAAAAGAAAGAAATCGAATTAATGGGTGAGCAAAGACAAGTAAAATATACTCATTTTGAACCTCGAAAGTTGTCCATGTTTGATACCACGTGTAATGAATTTGGTACGTGCCAGGATATTTGCCGCAATTTCAGCGCAACACCACAAAAATGTGC
The DNA here is from genome assembly GCA_949126865.1 of Montipora capitata. Lineage (NCBI taxonomy): Eukaryota > Metazoa > Cnidaria > Anthozoa > Scleractinia > Acroporidae > Montipora > Montipora capitata. The sequence continues at coordinate 32,933,538 of OX421452.1, read as the reverse complement.
CCAGCATGTGCTGCGGTTTCCGGAATTAATTTTTTTCTTCCACCCGATTGGTTGAACTACCCTTGTGGTTAGATAAACCAAGACTAAACCCTACGACTTGGTTCGGGAAACGTCATGGGTTATTCTTTTGTTCTTTTTGATGTATCCATAGTGATTCCCCATGGGCAGTTTCACTGTGGGAATAGAGGTTACACACAAAACACAGACTTCCCATGGGTAAAGTCTCACTTTCCCGTGGGCAAAAGGTCTAGTGGAACCGCAACTAATGTACAGCAAATTTTTGGTCGAATCAAATCTAATTGCGCTTTGCCAGTACGTCTTTCTCGCTCTTTAGACGCGCCTTCAGATTGTAATTGTTTGGTTTAGCCATTGGTTCAGGACTATGCGAGCACTTGTTGTAACTGGATAAACCGCTCGCAATATTCCTGTCGGTGACGAATTAGATTTCCTGTGCCCAGTTTATGCCATACCATATACATGAAATCACTCTGCTATGCCTAACCTTGACACTGCGAAGTAAAACAAACTCTTTAATTTTCCCTTGTTTTTATTATTTTTCCCAGTCCTGGTCAAGAATGCCAGCAGATCTTTAAAGCTAAGTTTCCCATCGATACAGAAACAGTTAAAGCAAAGGTATGTGCAGTATACCGTATTCAAAGCAAAAGATCATCGAAATTAATGAAACAACTTCTTTACTACTGCTTAGTTGTTTCTGCGATGATCTTTGGCTTGAACGAGTTGATTTATATCCGGCGATCCGCAGCAACGTTGTATGGCTTTCATTTATTCTCTGCATCATCTGTATATTTGCTCTTATGAACTCGCAATTGGCCAGATCCAGGATGGCTTGTCAGTAGCCCACTGACGGTAGCCCAGTGTGCCCATCTTTTTTCTGAGTAGCGCAACCGCGCAGTCATGGGTTCGAGTTACTCTTGAAAGGGCTGTGTCACAGTGCTGCAATTTACTTTGTACCAATTACGTGTCTGTAGAGCATACATAATTTACGTTACCAACAACAGCCGTGCATACGGCGAGAGCTACTGAAATTTAAATTGATCAACCAGAATTCAGAGCGTGGGAAAAACTGTGCTATCCGACGTCAAGTCAATTGTTCGCAATTAAAAGGCCAGAAAACCGTTGTGGCAACTTTTTTGTGAACAAACTTTGGCGCCAAAACTGGGTTGCCAGCGAGCGGCGATTCGAACGTCAGCTGTTGTGCTTTTTCTAAGGGTAACGTCAAAACTGTATTGATAATTTATTTATTTGTTACCTTCGCGAAAAAAGACCTTGTTGGCGTCCTTTCGACAGGGTAGATCCTCAGCCTGAGGATAGCACAGTTTTGATTGCCGCGCGCATTGCGGCGCGGGTTCCGTATGCACGGAAATACAAACTTTGAAAAAATTGTTAGGCTGAACAGATTTCAAACCTTCCAATTGCAATCCACTTTTAATCTTCTTCAATTTTTCCTATCCCTGCCTCCTGCTGTATTTGCTGTGTTATTCAAACCTTCCTTTAATGTTTTAAATGCAGGTTATTTTACGTTTCGTTTGATTTGGTTGCCAGTTTTGGCTAAATTTCTTGAGAGAGCCCCTTTAAGCCTGGATTTTTTTTCAGATTTCTTTGCAACTGTTTATTTCCTTCATTAAGTGCAATGAACTTTCGCTTAGCCAATATGTGGCTATCTTCTATTCTCTCCATCGTTCTTGAGCAGTAGTTGTCCATCTTATGCCTCTACGAACTCTGTAGATATAGGCCATTCCGGAGTTGCGCAGGGAACTTGGGCGAGTTTCAAATTTGAACCAATCGATAAATTGACACTATGACATGAAAGATAACGTTGAGATTGGCCATATGTCGAAGTTTGACGCTTTTAGGTCGAACAGAGACCAAGTTACGAACTTTAAAACAGTTAAAAATCCATACAAACGTCTCTAATTTTGAGTCTGCGTCCCCCAAAACCATATAAACTCTTGAAAAAATGTTATCAAATTTGGGACAACTGGAAAATCCTGTCATGGACCTACTATTTGGAAATAGTTGAAAAGAAAATCACTTTGTTTTCCCATTTTTATGAATATTACAGAAATCGTAAAAATTTGTAAGAGCTTATTTGGTTTTGGGGGACGCAGCCTCAAAATTAGAGACGTTTGTAAGGATTTTTAAATAACTTGGTCTCTGTTCGACCTCAAAGCATCAAACTAGGACAGATTGCCAATCTCAATGTTATCTTTCATGTGATGGTGTCGATTTATCGGTTGGTTCAAATTTGAAACTTGCCCCGGTTCCCTGCGCAATTTCGGAATGGCCTACAGCTTGATATTTCTTTTTGTTGAAGAGATTTAATTTTCGATGATGACTCGGGATACTCGGAAAAAAAATCAGAGTACTTCTTTGCAGGAGTCGAACCTACGACCTTCCGACTACTACATCGGATGCTCTACGACTGAGGTGTTCTTCATTTATCGTTTTTTTTTTTTCTTTTTAGCTTGTCGGTTTTGGGATGTCCTTGCTCCAGAGTGTCGATCCTAATCCAGAGAATTTTGTTTGTGCTGGTATAATCAAGGCGCGAACAGTTCAAATTGGAACACTGCTGCGATTGGAACCTAACAGACAAGCACAGGTATTGCCGCTGAAAAATCCTGACCTTTCATAAAAATAGACCCATTTCAGTAATTCCCAATCCGGAGGACAAAACAATGGTTGTTCCGTCCCCTGAGAGAAACAAACCTTTCAAATGCAAAACAACTTATTGTTTTGCCCTCCAGATTGGGAATTAACTGGAAGGGGTCTATTGATGATGACAGAAGAGTTTGAAAGACTTGAAACCGTAATTTTAAGAAGCCCCTATGCTCAAAACATTTTTCCGCAAAAGTCAAATTTCAGCGCTAGAAAACATGTATTTCATGTTTTGTGGTGCGCAATGACGTGTCTCTTAACTACAGAAACACAGTGGTTGCTGAAGAACCTTTTTTTTCAAGAGCCCTAACAAAAAAGGTTGCATGGATGGTTCTTTGAAGTAACTTTTTCAATGGAAATCTCAATCTCGTTCCCAGACTCATCGTTCCCTTGACCAGCGGTTGGGAAACAGAGACTCTGCTCGAATCCAAAAAAGGCCATATTTGATTGGCTGTTGAAAAACGGTTTCATTTCCCGTCATTTTCACAGTCTAAACTCAAAAATCGTGATTTCTTGTGGATTTTTATCTAAAGTAGGTTAAAGATGATGTAGAAATAAATCTTTTTACAACTTACCAGTTCCGTAACGTTTTTGTTTTTGAAAAACAGCATTTTGAATTTCCGAATTGTCGCTTGCGTGACACCAGATAATAAGAATAAGAATAATAATAATAATAATAATAATAATAATAATAATAATAATAATAATAATAATAATAATAATAATAATAATGATGATGGTAATAATAATGATGATGATACAGAATTTATATAGCGCTTAAATCCTAGAGTCCAGAAGCGCTTTACAAACTCAACTAATATTTATATGGACTTAACTAAAACCTAACAAAAACCACATTGAAGACGGTTACTTGTTTTACTGGGTACTACTATGTCAATACTCTAAAAAGTTCGATTTTCCAGGAGCTTGTCTCGTTAGTCTAGTGGATATTGGAATATGCAAGGAGAACTCATCGATCCGGGTTCAACTCTTTGGCTCACCTAATCTGAATGTTCTCTGCGCGTTGAAATGTTTGTTTCTTTGAAGTAGATTTGAAGTCTGAAGTTGAATAAAAAGGGAAATGTCAGTTTGAGGGATGGCAATGAGTGTTGACCGTGATTTTGGTGAAGAATGAGCAGCCATCTTGAAATATACGCAAAAAACCGCTAGCCTCAAATTTGGCCCTTTGAAGTGTTTATACTACTTGTTCTATCCGAACCGTGCCGCTTTTCTCAGCACCAATACCATTTTCACCCTTGCTCGGACTACCTCGCCGAAGGTCCCAGCACGGGTAAGAATTTTGGTTCGGCACGGATGAAATTTGGTACGGACAGGTTGTTTGCACTGCAAATTTTATCCGAGCCGAACCTTTTTTTTTTGGGACCCCTGCCAATTTCACCCGAGCCGTGCCAAAATTTGTTAACCGGGCTTTCGTCTTCTTTTGTTTGATTACCATTTTGTTCATATTCGCCCATTACTGAATGTTCTGTAAGTCCCCTTGAATGTTAAAATTAGATTGAGAGACTGGTCAAAAATTACACCTATGTTGCTTGCAGATGTCCTAGCTGCAATTCGGGTGTCGGCCATTATTAGTTCACCAATTTGTGGGTGCGAACTGAAATTTTTTGGATTGACAAAATGTGTTTCGGTATTTTTTTATTCTCTGCCGTTTAAACACTTCGAGTGTATTAGGAGATGTGTTTATACTCATGTGTACTGTCTCGCGACCGAAAAGTGACCGCTTTTAATTTCGTGGCAATCTCTTCTGTTTTCTGGGAAAATGGAGGGAAAATAGAGTTCATTATCCCAGAGTCTCTCCGGGCGCTCACGAACCCACCCTCTATCTCTGAAATGATGATTATCGACAATTCCTAATTTTCTCTAAATTGACTACTTTCTCGTCAATTAAGACGCTTAGCGCTTGACAGGGATTATGGGAAATGAATATGTATTCCCCAATGCCTGTCCTTGCAGGACTCGAACCTGAGAATCTTCAAAATAACCCTTTCGCTTAACCACTATACTACCTCATTGCTAACTGCCAGAACATTGCTTTTTTTTTAACATGTTAATATTTTTTTTCCGAATGGTGCTGTAAACGTGTATTATCAGCCGCTAAGAAACAAGTTTAAACAGGGGAAAATGTCGGTTACCAAACCTCAAGAGAAAGCTAACCATTTTAAAATCAAGCACCAGACATAACCGTTATTCAGCAATGATTCTATATATATTAATTAGTGTTTCTTAATAATCTGTACAATTGTTAACCAGTTGATCTTTAGTGGTAAAGTGGTAAAGTGGATAAAAGCAGTTTCTTCAAATTGGGTGCCGGGTTCAAATCCTGTCCAGGAATGCAATTTTTACTTTTTTTCTTTTTATCTGCGGGAAACACTCTGTTAGATATGTTGGGTCATTCTTATGGTCAAAACTTACCGTAAATAGAGATTCGCCCAGTTTACCTGTTTTTATAAAAAAAATAAGGAAAGTGAACCTTGCAGACATTTTAACTAACAATAGCAATTGCTGTAATTTTTGTAGCCAATAGAATCGTTAAATTTCTATTAACATTTTTTATTTTTTACAACTTTCTTTCGTACATAAGCTAGCGTAGGATCTCTTATACTCCTTGAGTTTTTATCGTTCTCCTGTAAATTGTCAAATTCTTTAAGTACCATATGTTAATTAGTGTTGCTATTTTACTAGTGTCCCTGGTTACTTTCTACTTTACTGTACTTTACTTTTAATTACTTCACTCCTGGCGGCTTGTGCCAAATTCTGAAAACGATGTGAACAGTGACTACGTGACTGCGCAAAAACACAGTACAGCCTGGCAGGTCCTTTCTGATAAGATGAAACGTTTTGCTCAGATGTGAAAAGACGCGTTTTGCCTTTCTGTTTGGCAAAGAAAATCCCCAAAAAGTGGTTGAGGGACGGAAAGACTAGAACTACATGTAAAAAATCTCTACTGCTTTTTTCATATATGTGCAAACGTTAAGACTTAAAACTCGATTCTTAAGATGTCTTCGCCAGTGCAAGGTCACCGGCAGCGTTGTTAAGACTTGTAGACAAGATCACCGAGCGAAAAACAATGATTTGCGATTACGCCGCAGTTGGGTAGCAAAAACGTTTCATGTCTTAAATTTTGCCTGCAAATTTTCCATCATTCGTTGTTCATTTTACTAATTGATACCTCTTTGATCATCTTGTGTTTTTTGCAGATGTTCAGATTGACAATACGAAGTTCAAGGGCTGACGTCGCCAAATACCTTGTAGATATATTGATTGACCAGTTTTAAAACCAGTTTGTCCAGGTGCTGGGCGCTTTAGAGTTTGCAGGAGGAAGACATTTATTACAGAGTAACTTGTCATACTTACCGGGTATTTTAATTTTTGTGCAAGTGGAAATGTCTAGTGAAGCTTCAACGCAGCTTCGTGTAATGTCGTGAACGTTTTTCGTGCGTTTGAAGTGGTTGCCACGGTGTGGATTGCTGGGGTTATCCTTCGCAAAATTTGTCGGTCCATCGTACGCAAACTGTTTATTATCCAACTTCTGATTTTCTCGACTTTTGCTCGGATTACGCGTGTTCGGAAGTTTTACACACGTTCAGTGTTTTCCGATTTTCCGTTTCTCTTGCACTTTGTAGTAGTATCACTGGTTCCCTCTCGTTTTGGTTTCTGACGTAAATCTGATCGACTCTGGGTTCCATAGACCGTATTCATAAATGGTGGCCAAGAAATATTCTTTTGTCTTTATGCTAATCATCCTTACTAGCCTCACTTTGGAGCAAAAATTCTTTTGAATTTTGTTCATGCTAACGAGGCTAGTGAGGATGATTAACATAAAAACAAAAGAATAATTTCTTAGCCGCCATTTATGAATACGGTCTATAGTAGTACCGATGCAAGAAAAAGGAGTTCATTATTTCACACGCAAACTACTCACCAGCTATTTTAGAGCTTGTAAAAGTCAATGCTTACATGAGAAGTGATGGAGTTATATTAGTCCACCCGACGCGGTGTATGCTTAAGGCTTACTACCACACGACTTACTACCATAAAAAAAATCATTCTTCTCTGTCTTTAAATTCCGAAAATTTGTTTGCTTTTGAAACATTGATCAAATGGTTGCGGATTTTACGGTCCGCGAAACTGACCTGTGGATCCCAGAGAGCTGGATGGAGCAGAGAACGACGTCACTCCATTTAGACTGCAGCTTGAGTGAATGCAGGTTATCGACTATGGAAAACGCTAATAATAGTCTAAAAGCCCGAAACTCTAGTGCTGTATGCTAAATCAGTCGTGAACTCAAGTGCCTGTTAGGCAATCCAGTCTTTCATGTCATTTCCTTTCCCTCACAAACTTTTTATGTTAGTAAAAGCGGACCGTCAAATAAATAGAGGATATTACATGGCTGGGCGGAGATACGAAATTTCTCTGCGAGTGTTCAGAAATCCGAGTAACATATTTTTCAACACGAGAAGAGAAATTTCGTATTTCCAAGCAGTCATGAAGTGTTCTGTTTATTATATAAATACTAATGAAATACCAAACCATTTCACTTTAATATTTGTAGATTTCTTATGTAAACATAGCAACGGTGATCTTTTCACCAATGAAGGAAACATGTTTTTCACACATGAAGAGTTTTCGCGCAAAACCTCACCTGCCATTTTATTAGTGTTTAGATAATAAACTTTTAACTTGAAATTAACTATCTTCTGCTTCAAACGAAGGCTGAAAAGCGTCGCCGGTATAGTGATAAGCACGCACCCTTTCAAAGTGAATAATAGGAGTGATATTCTTTTTAATCTAAGTAGCACTTGGAAAACAATCGAAGCTGGAACTATATCAACAATAACCAGTTAGCGAGAGCCGCAGCATTATTCACTCTGTCACTTTAACATTTTTTAACTTAGACCATTTTATTAGAAATTTCGTGGTAGTCCATCAATCATTCTCTCTTCCTTAGGTTGTATTTAGTTGTGCACAAGTAGTTTACAGAACTTTCTTGTTGAACGTGCATTGATCATCGTATGGACCTAAAACAAAATATTGAAAACGGTAAATACTTACTGCGCCTTTCAATAACATGCGGACTCTTAAATTCAAAGGTCAACCGACAAATGCGTTTTTCACTACCGTCAATCAAATGTTCGGCGGCTCCTCCCAGCTTCCGACTATGTTGACTGAACTGGGCTCAACGATGTGATTTGATTACTGCGCGCTCTACAGTAGTCGGAAGCTCGGAGGAGCCGCCGAACATTTGATTGACGGTTGATTGACGAAAACCTCATTTGTTGGTTGACCTTTGAATTTAAGAGTCCGCATGTTATATAAAGGCGCAGTAAAAAGAAAGTTTGTGCGCCTGCATTGTGAGGTTTATAAACGCCAGGTGATACTTATTTTTTCCTTTGGAAAACGCAGCATTTGCTTTCTCTGAAACTCTAAACAAAAAATTGACATTGGATTTTTGTTATTGAACTGAAAGATCGCCAGGGTTAAACGATTTTTAATTGCCAATGAACGACCTGTGCTGCTTAGTATAGTTGGTGAAGTGAGATTTTAAAACAAATCGTTTAGCTCTTGGCTCGCTGGTTTTGATTCACCCACTCGCCAAATTTCTAACCCCTTATATCCTAGTTTTCAAGTCCGTAGCTATCGAGGCTGTATAATAAGGTTCCAAATATAAAGTTTCCTTTTTGAACGCTGCCTTTTAGCTTGGCAAGTAAAAGGTGTGGGACTGTTCAAAGGACGATAAAGCTGTCATTATGGGGTCCATGAGTTTGGTGTTTGTTTTTGTATTGTATTATTTGACCATATTCATAAAATGGCCGCCAAGAGATTATTATTTTGTCTGAATCCTCACGAGCCTCACTTTCGAGCAAAAGTTCTTTTGAATTTTGTCCGTGCTAACGAGGCTAGTGAGGATGATGAATACGGTATTTTCTTCGTCGAGTGGTGAACATGGCTGCTTTTGGTGTAACAGGAAAATGCTTTCACGCTTGATACATCGAATGCAATTTTACGGTTGCGTTGGCTCTTAATGATGGCCAATTTCTGTCATTTTATCACAACTGAAAAAGAAAACCAGTCGTCATTTGATCATGTCCCGGTTGCTTGACTTTGCTGCACGGTTTGCCCTGTCATTGTCCTGATTTGTCAGGCAATATAGTTTTTTTTTAACACCGGTCGGACGTAAGGAATGAAAATTAATCGCACCTGCGACTTGATTTTGCTTGCGAAAAGCTATTTTAAAGCAAGACAAAAAAGTAGAGAGCGTATTGTACTAGTTAATGACTGGCTGTGGAAAGTGCTGTATCTTATTCGACCATTAGTTAACGCAAACTGTCATAATTTGCATAATTAACCTAGGATTTTTATAAAAAAAAATAAAAAAACAACATGTAACAAACATAAGTAGAAGTCATTGTCCAGGGGTCGAGAATCGCCTGATGGAAAATAAAAATACAAAAAAGCTTGTGGGTTTGTTTATTGCCACGGAGACCAGTTTTTTTTTTTTTTCGGGGCTTTGTCTGTTCTAATCGAATTTCCGCGTTTGACAATCGAAAAAAGCCTTTCCAAGCGTAATTTTATCACCCAGGACAGTTCACCACATCGTTCACTTCATCCCTTGCATTTAAAGGTAGTTTGCAATCAAGAGACAAGAATCTAATGGTGAAATGAATGAGGGCGGAATGGCAATCAGAAGGGTATTTTAGAGATATCCTTTTTTTTTTTCATCCTCCTTGGAGTTGATAACGTGCCCTGCAAACCACCTTTTTCGACGTCCCATCGAGTTTATTGTCCGTCGCAAAGGCTAGAAATTCAATTTGCATTTGTCACAACGATATTTTTAAAGCAAAAGACTGTCGTAGTTGAAGGAACAACTTAAGCCAAATGAAGAAGGCTGAAAAACGTTTCAGGTGTGTTAATGAAGGAAAGACAGAATAAAAGGCCATTTCAGAGTTCGTCTCTCTCCTCTTCAAAGTGAGTCGAAGTGCGAAGCTTTTGTGATGGTGATTAGTTCTTACTTACATATCACAGAAACTATTTTCGTAAGAAAAGCTGCGCACCCAGACTCGCTTTGAGGAAGAGCCAGAAATGTAAACATGTTACTGTCATGAAGTGTCTCCACATTACTTGTCTCCAGACTTATCACTGAGTCTGTGCAACTGTACTCCTGAAGTAGTCATATCTTCACAAGAGTGAGTTAGATAAGAGTGTTGCTATGGCATGGGAGGGCTCCCCAGCACAGTCACAAATGAGTCTATTTTTGGAACACCCGTTCCCGCGAACATTAGTTGCCATGTTTCTGAAAAAACATGGTAGAACCAGTCACCTGTGACACAGCTTCTCAGTGGCGTCCCTTTGTTTGTTTTCACAAGTGAAGTGTGTTTAAAAGTAAGTCCATTTGTGACTGTGCTGGGGCAAAACCGCAAATTCACGGAGAAACACTCTTACCTAATTCACCCTTGCCGTAACTATAAGACCAACCCCTTCCGTGTTGTTCAGATATAAAGTAGGCACTTAATGAAGCTTCCATCGGGAGTACCTATTACCAGCGTTTGTAAATAGGTTGAATAACATAAGCAGCATAACTTTCTCTCGAGTTAGGGTCTTCTCGCTCCAGATCTTTCCAGATCACAGATTGCAATGAGGAGGTGGGGAGACTGGCACTAGAAAAACATTGACTTTAATGGCGGCGGAAGTTGGCGAAAGCTGGTGGTAAAACGACATATTTTGCTTTCATAGCTTTACAACGAATTTTTGACAGCATTCAGTTTTGGTCGACCTAAATCCATGTTTGAAATGGCGGAGAAGTTTAAAACGCGAGGAGATCAAGAGGAACGCGATCTGAAAAGATTTTTAAAATTTCTGTCGTTCAAGGTAAAGATTCGTCTCCGTATAAATTTAAAAAAATTCGGGGAATCTAAGTGCGTTGTACTGTTTTCTCGTTCTTATGTGGCATTCGTCATTCCGCATACCAAATGCCCAAGCGTGGATATCGGTAAAGCTACAAACATTCTTACTTTAAGCTTATGTAACCAGTAAGTGTTTAGCTAGTTCAAATGTTTTGTTTTTAAGCTTATGTCATCGCATTGTTAATATTATCGAGTTTATGCATGCGTTCTTTTAGGCTGTACAAGTCATTGTTCAGTCCCGTCTTGGTGAGAAGATTCATACAAAGTCGAAGCCTAATTCTATGGGTCAAGACTGGGTAAGACAGTCTAAATATCACTTCAAAGTCAACAATATTCATTAGTCAAAATTTGAGTGAGCAACATAAAACCTTTGTTCTGTATTAACTTAACATGTTTTCATCAGGCCTTTGTTGTTTAAAAGGTGGATATCGCTATCAACCAGATAAATCACTATCCAGCGGATAAACACTAGCAAAACCAATTGAGTTATCCAGTGGATACTCATTTATCCAATGAATAGTATTATCCACCTTCTGATCAACCAAGACCAGGGAGCCAGGGGCTGCAGACAGCAGGGTGGGGAGGAAGCATGGCAGAGGTTAGTGATATATCCAGCAGATAGTGCTATCCATCATTTGAGCAACTGCAGCCAGAACTAGGCTTTTACTTCATGTAGAAGACACACATGACGTAAAACAAAGAACAAAAATCGTGAAACAATACCTAATCAGAATTCTAAATCTCTAAAGACCCCTAAAGCTTTTGTTACGTTATGTGCGTCTTCTACACGAAGTAAAAGCCCAGAACTATCAACATGTCCTCCTCCCCAAATTTTATCTGATATACACAATTGCTCATTTGCTCTGAATTGTGTATATCAGATAAATTCAGACACTGTGTCCTAGGACTTGTGGTAGCAGAGAGAAAAAAAGGAAGATAAAAATCCTATCTGTTGATAGGATTTGAACCAGGAGTTTCAACTGTATAAGAACCCCTTCACTCCGCATCACCACTAAAGATCAAGACACCGCTCTCTCAAGTCTCACATAGAATATGATTTCTGGAGAGTAATGAGGCCTAAGCTAGATTAATTAGGCATAACGTAGCCCTTCCTTGTAATTAGGCATAGGCTTTAATTTTAAAATGTTTAGCTTTGTTGTGAAGTTTGGCAACCGACCTTTTGCAGCACTTACAAGTTTAATGTTGTTTGTATCCAGGTGATAAATATAGTATATTTATCAAATTAATAGTGTTTATATTGTCCCTGAGCAGTGGTGTAGTGGTCAAGTGGTTAGGTGACGGGTTAAATTAATCAACATTCCCAGGTTTGAATCCTATGTCCATACACTTGGGTTGTCTTTTCAAACAAATATGACCATTTCACACAGGTCCTGGCACACAGTGTCCTAAATTAACGATAATAGTCAATTCAAAGCAAATTAGCAATCATGCACATAAATTATCAGATAAATTCAGGGTGGAGGATGGGTTAGCACTATATAATCTTGCATTAAGAGCAGGACTGGAACCTGGAACACTATCCAATGGATATAAAGCCATAGCAAACTAATTGCACCAGAGCGGTTTTCAAATGATTCTCATAAAACCAAAACCAAAGTGATTACTTTAGCCAATCAAAAAGGACAGAGACAATCCAGTAAACCAATCAAAACTTGAATTAATTACACATAGCTGACTTAAAGCGCAGGAAAATGTGCACGTGCGAGCCACGGTTGGTTTTGGTTTCACTTCTGATGGGATGAAAAAGTGGCGCGAGAAGAAGAGTGAAGAAATGCAAAACCAAAGTAATTCACTAATACTTTCGACACTCAATTGAAAACCACTCTATCCAATGGATAGTTATTTATATGGTGGATAGCATTATCCCCCTTTTGAACAACTGGGATCTAGGAAATTGTGTGTTCAACTACCAGTCTGCTTTGATCTTGTAAATTGACGAATGATGTGGTAAGTTTCTAAAGAAACTGTGGTGCTGTGTCTGTAAGGAGTAAAATGAGTTGATAAACTTTAAGGTTAACTTACTACGGTAATCGTAAGGAAGATTTGTTAGCATTTATAGCTCTTTGTCAGAGTGAATGCTCATATAAATAACCAACTGGTAATTGCCCCATGCTAGTTGTGTCTTAAAGGTTCATTCTGTTTATTTCTACAATCTGTCCCTTTTCCCCGAGACAGTTACTTTTATGTTTTTCCGGCCTATGAGTTGTTGCATACAAGTCTACTTTCAGAGTGTTCCATATGTTAAATTTTCTTCCTTAATCCACTGCAAGGACCTCAGTGTTGGAACACCATTGACAATACCATGCAATAGTCTTAGACCTTCAATAATAATTAATGCCCATTAGTAGGCAACCTAAGCTTCCTCAAATTTATCTTTTCAGTTCAATCTTGCAATAAATGATCATCCAGATGTTGCTGCTGAAGCAAAGAAAGTCACAAGTGGAAGGCTTCCTTCCAAGGAAAGTCCATTGTGTGTTGAGATATCTCTGAAAACCAGTGAGGTAAGGCACTGAGTAAGATTACATAGTTACCGGTGTCTTTATGAGATCTGATTAAAATAAACCTGGTAATAATAATAATTATTATTATTATAATTCTCCTTTTGCTTCAATTTTGGAAAAATGCAGTGGGTGAAGGCGGCTTAATTAACTTATGCAGAACATGAATTTGGCAATCTGAAAGCCAAAAACTCTTGTTCTGCTTTCTAATTAAGCCACATGATTCACTTTTAAGCTAGTGAGTAAATGACGTCACTTTCTCCTTGATCCAAATCACTGAAAAATTATCGGTGGGAACCGTACTAAGTAATGGCAGACCATTAAATGAAAAAGTGGAGTTAAAAAAAACAGTCCTCCTCTTGAAATTACTACAAGAAATATTGTCTGTTGAACACTCATTGCAAGTACTTGAAATGTGAAGAAAAACGAGAAGTACCACTATTTTGGGTGAAGAAGTAACTTGATTAAGTCAAGATGGCCAGAACTAAACTGGGATAGGACCAAGTTGCCATGATATGTGACATTATCTATTCCATAGATAATTGAGAATATTAGATGATATTGTATTATTCTTTGATTTTGGTTTTGTGGTGGCCTTTGATTTTTGTTTTATGTTAGGGTGAATCCATGGTGCTAGAGACATGGTGCCTTGGCATAAATGACCGTGTTGATTTAAATGCAAAAGTGACATACGCCGTTTACAACAGAATCGGAATGCTACTCAAATCTCTTGTGTCAGTCACAAGAGTGACACCAGCCTATCAGCTGTCACGAAAGCAGGGGACAGACTTCATGATGTGCTACAAGTGAGTTGAAATCTGTGATATTTAAATTAATATTATAATTATTATGAATGTTGCTGAAATTGAAGTGTATCAAACTTCAAAATGTTTTCCAGGGCTGAGATAATTCTCTTGTTTTGTTAAAAACATGTTTTTTAGGTTGTGTTCTATGGGGATCAACCATTTCAACCGCAACAGGTTTACATTGAAGTGGGTGAGGTTTCCCAATAGAATACTTTTCAGACTCATGGGAATAGGCATTACCAGACTTTGCTGCATTGACAACTTGAGGGAAAACAACATGGCTGGAGCCCGCGGCCAACTTTGAAAGGCCCTCATAGACAACAGCGGTCGCTTCCCATGCTTTTTCAACTGTGTCAACCTAGTTTGATGGCGGTTGAAAAAGTTGATCAACCAAACCAACAGAAAGCGTTTTTTTTTTTCCAATAGAACCAGCCTAAATTGGGTGATCTCAATAGAACAGGACCTTAGTGTTCATTGGGGGATTTCTCTGTTTATATTGCACTGTAAAACTGGTCTGAACCATTTGACCTCTGATCAAGCTACTGAAATCCATGGGTCTATTCCTAAGCTGTTCTCACTAATAAAATTGTGTTGCAATGCAAATAACCCATGCATTCTTCCCACAAGCCTGACCACTCCCAATAATTTATGTCAAGATCATGTAACTAGACTAAGTGCTGTCCATTGATATCACTATTTCAAGGAGAATACCCAAAATAGATTTGAATGGCTGGTACTGACAAAGATGTAATGACATATTAACTTAAGATGCATTTTGCAGGTTTTTTTAAGGGCTCTTTAAGATCTCTAACCCTTTGGACTCTTAAAATGAACATGTCAGATAGTCTGCAACAAGAGCCCTAAGAAGATAAGGTTGAATTACTACAGTAACTTTGTTTAAGGACGTTTGCGCCCAAAATGTTCCCACATACAGATTTTTTAAAACTTGCCACGCAGAAAGGTAATGATCTACTTTTGCCAAAAAGGCAAAAAAAATGGGGGGTCACTGAGCTCGTTTTCGAGATCATGAGGTGCACTTTTAGAAGATTGCGTTACTTTAAGACGATCTTAGCTTACAACTACAGGTCAGCGATAAAAAAGCTACATTAGTGAAATTTAGATTAGGTAAACATACTCAATTTAACATAACTAATATAACTAAATTAACCTTTGCAGCTGATGTCTTTTTCTGATGTGAAAAAGACCTTGAAAAATGATACATATTAGTCTAAGAAAGAAAACTTCGGTCGCACGAGAGCATAAAAGGCGAAATATTTGTAACTTCTCACACACAGATTTTTTTTTGTTTTTTGTTAAAATGGACAAAATCAGAAAAGGAAGTGATCTACGGAAAGAAAAATACGGGTCACAGAGCATTCAAGAGAGTAAAATCGCTGCGAAGTTCTCAAAGCGATGGTATATTTGCACTGTCACGTCATTGCGTGACATTTCCGAGAAGACCTGGGTCCACAGCTATCCCATGATGCCACACGCTTTCACGTTCCATTCAATGTTTGCGCCTTTAGCATCATGTTTACCTTCGTGGTCTGCGATGCATGACGTGTGCGTGACATGCGCGAAGAAATGCGCAGTAGCAATGGGCGCGAACGTCCTTAAATTTTGGTTATTGCAATGATTTTGTAATAATATTATTGTATGAATTTTCAGGGTATATTTTGGAGAAGTTAGATTTCAAGAGTTGGGAGAAGGCAAGTAAATAAAATACAAAACCATTGATTGGTCTTTCCCTTTAGAGCCCCGCAGCCTTGCAAGGTTTTAAGCATGAATGCTAAACTTCATCTGTGTTGTGAAGATTACCAGTAATTTATCTTTTTATGAGGTGTTAATTGAAACATGCTCACTCGAGAAAGCCAAACATGATAGCATTTGTCTTTCGCTATATACTTCTTTGACTGGTGATAGTTTACTCTAGAATCATTTGCAGAGAAGTGACAGACTGCTGGCTGGAACATGGCATCAAAGATTCATTAACATCAGGGTTCTGAGTTAAACCAGGAAGGGGTGGAAAGTGGGGAAATACTGTACCTTGTGTCACATGTGTGGGATCATACGTTGAAGTCATTTGCTAGTTCTATTTCTGCTTCTGTTGCTCCAGAGTCAACTGCTTAAGTCTGCAGTGACAGGTTATAGCTTTTATGCAACTTTGCTTTCTGAAGTGTAGGTCACAGTGATAGTGATCATTGCAGTTATGATTCAGAAGCAACTTTAATTATTAATTCACTCCTCATTCATCCCAGGCCACTCCCACTTGACAAATAAAATCTTCTGGCATTAGACAGAGTAAAATCTGCACTTTGTATTCTTGGTAGCTCAGATGGTAGAGCAAGTGCAACACAATTGCACACACATGGGCTCAAGTCCCATTCAAGACTGGATTTTTTGGGGTTTCTTTTGCGACTTTTCCAAGTTGCTTCATATAAACTGTGATGATCACAGTTCAAATAATTATGTGAACAATTTGATTAGCTATTACATATGTGATTATTGAAAATTCTCTGTGCTGATTCGTCGCAAAGTGGCTGCAAGCGGTTTTGTCGAGGTGACAGATGGAGGGTGTAAACTGCTGCACAGGTTAGGGTTGCAGGTCATTGTTTCACCAAAACCCAAACTTTTAATAATCATGCTAACTTTAGGC
This sequence comes from Montipora capitata, assembly GCA_949126865.1. Lineage (NCBI taxonomy): Eukaryota > Metazoa > Cnidaria > Anthozoa > Scleractinia > Acroporidae > Montipora > Montipora capitata. The sequence continues at coordinate 32,916,959 of OX421452.1, read as the reverse complement.
CTGAACACTTTCCTTTAGATAATGTCTAAGCCTAAGGTTAGCATTATTTTTTGTGAAGGGTTTGATTGTTTCAGTTTTGACAAAACAATGACCTGCAACCTGCAACCTGCAGTTCTGCACTTTACACCCTCCGGGTGACAGATGAAGAAATTAATTGTTTTAAAGAAAGTGCATATTTTTCAAATAATCACCTATGTAATTATAGTACAACCAATGATTATCATATGGCCCGTACGGCCCCGCACTCACTTTCATTGTGAAACTATTGGGAAAATCCCTGCACAAGGGCTGTACGCATTAGCACGAATGCTTACAGCCCTGCTAGGAACACATACTGTTCCGTGGAATGAGATTTTAGAGGATTTCATCTCTTTTAAACATCCAAGTCATTTACAGCCAGAAAAGCAATGTCACGGCAAACAACATATTAAGTTAAATTTTTTGTGCAAATTTGTTACTTATTTTGTCCAAAGCTTCATTCTCTGAGTGCTCATGAATAGTGTAAAGCGCCCATATGATACATGTAAAATGCTTATTGACTAAGTTTAGGTCGGGCCAGACAGGAAAATATTTGGCCTCGGTCATGGTGCACGGACCTCACTGCGCTTGGTCCATATGCCATGACCTCGGGCCAAATATTTTCCTCTCCGGCATTCCCACTCAGTCAATAAGTACATTGCTTTTGGCGAATAATGTTGCAAAATCCTCTTAAGTTTCTATCATTTCTCAATCTGTGTCAGTTGTTCTGTTTCAAATGTATTTGAAGGCTTGCAAGTCTTTGTTGCCGTTGCCGCCACCTCCCTTGAAAATAAAACATTTATTGACCTTATGTGGTCAAGCTTAAAATAGGATCTGTTTATAGTAATTTGATTTTCTGTGTAGGTTTTCAGAGTTTAAGAGTTGGTTCGATTGGTACGCCTGTGGGATCCATTACATTGTCTGCAGCATACAGAACAAAACTGACTTTATCAGAAAGGTTGGTAAATCCATGTTGACTTGTAGTTTCACACCAGTTTATTATTTTTTTTATTGATATCCTTCCTCTGGTTTTTGGTGATCAATTAAACGGGAATCAATTTAGTTGAAATCATTTTAATGCAATTTTGACTTGTATTTTTAGTGTGTCTCAGAATCAATGTGCATAGATCTAATTATCTTCATTTCTTACTGTACCTATTTGAGACCTCAAGAGGTAAGGCAGAGTCATCACTTGAAGTCTGAGCCGGCAAGTGTGTCATGTGATCAACTGGATGGTGTTTTGCAGTGTATGCCAGGTGCCTTTGACTTGACAGCTGAAGCAAGGTATGTTTCTAAGTTTGTATTCTATTGGGATAATTTGCTTTCAGTTGGTTATAGTTTTTCATGTTCTAGTGTATGGTTGATTCAGATGACAATAATGTTTCAACCAACTTTGAAATTAGGTGAGATAGTTAAAAAAGATGGTTTGCATTAATTCTTGTATCATGATGTTTTCATGGATTTTTCAAACCGGTAAATGCTCTCTATTGGGATTGTTATGGGCAATCAAAAATGGTCGGAAAAAGTGTTCTTAGACTAGTAGTATTCTGCTGGAAAACTCAAAGAACTCCTGTTTAAATGGGTAATGTAGTCAAATACGACACTGTCTAAGTGAAGAATCCACCATCCAGTAAATAGCCTCATTGTGTTCAAGCATTATTCTCCTTATTTCAAAATGGCCACCATTTTAGTATTCTTTTGTTTGCTTGCAAATTAGCTCTTGCTACCTTATTCAAAACTGATTAAAGTTCAATTCTTGAATTCTCAGCATAAGAACGAGGCAACAACGACTAATTTGCAAGCAAACAAAAGAATAGTAAAATGACAGCCATTTTGGGATATTATAAAGGTGTACATTGACTCAGACCTAGACACTCAAAGACTGCAAAAGAGGGAGTTCTAAGACAGAAGTCACAGTCCACTGGTCAAGACTAGAAGTCCCTTCTCTAATCCAATAGCATTTTTGTAGTGTAAATTTTAGGGTTAGGAGGCACTTTTGGTGGTGTTTATTTATCTGTAGCACAGTGACATGTACATGCACTGACCTGTGACCCATGATCGGTGTGCTTTAGACCCACCGCCACAAAACCAGGGTGAGGAACTACGTCCTTAGACTATGAAGAGTTTTTTTGAACACGCCACTAGCTTAAGTTTATTTTTCTGGACTCCAAATGCACAGGGAGTGGGATTTGAAATTCTCCATACTGTGCACACTCATAGTGGTACTTAAATTTCTTCAGTCAGCACATTCCTTTTAATATTTGCTGGGAAATAACTCACATCAGTCTTTATTCCATACTGTCTTAGTTACTCATTTATCTATGTTATTTATTTGGGCGGCCTTCACTTTTTTTTCTTCGTGATATAACGTTGACCAAATTTTGTGATAACACCGAAGCTGGCGTGGTAACTAAAGTGTTCCCACACCAGCGAATTTCCCCGCATTCCGGCAGCGCGGAAATTGGGGCGAGAAGTGAATTCGCCTCAATTTTCTCGCTGCCGGAATGTGAAAAATCGCTTGGGAGCTCTTTGCTGGTACTGGAACGCTAGCGTCCATGGCTACACAGTGCTTAACATTTCCAATCGACTGTTGCAAATTGTACAACAAATAATAATAGGATTGAAGATTCCAGGCACCATTTGAGAAAATAATTGTTGACATTATCTTTATTAGATGCGGTTTTTGTCCTTACCCCTGATTCAAAAAATGGTGGAAATGTAGAACTTTTTTGTTTTTATCACTTGTATTTCTTTCTTAGGCATCATATTGCTGAGCAGATAGCTAGTGCAACTGAAACGGAAGTGACCCAGTCCTCCACAGTGTCCTCAAATACCCCGCCATCCTCAACTCACAGACTGAGTTCAACCTCTCCACCCCCCTTTATCAGACGAGTGTCTCAGGAAAACGGCCTCATTGGAAAACAGAAGATTGAAAGGTGGGGAATTGTTCAACTTGCATGA
>OX421452.1:32896480-32911480 GCA_949126865.1 Montipora capitata | reverse complement strand
AAACATTCGACCAAACAACGAAAACATTTCTTTTGTTCTCGTGTTTGATTGACGAACTTTTGTTCGTTTGGACAGCCGTATCAAACATGTTTTGCGCGCGCAATTGTGACCCATAGCTCTTTGCTTGTGGGGTCTGATCTGAGTTAGATCAAACATGTTTTAACCGTTTGACCACTCACTTCAACATCCGCATGTTTGCACCAAACAATGTTTGATGTTGTTTAAACGCCAAACATTTCCCGTTTGACCAGGTCCTTACGGCCACCTTATTGCCACAGCCTCCTATTCTCATATGGGTAGACAACTTCTCAAAATTTTATTTGAAGCCCTGTCTTTAGAATAGGTCATTTCCGAGTTCATGTCTGCCTTCTCTTCAAAGTGAGTCTGAGTGCGAGGTTTGTTTATGGTAATTAGTTCTACTTTACATATGAATGAAGACTAATTTTCATAAGAAAACTAAGCACTTAGACTCGCTTTGAAGAGGAGGCAGACATGAACTCGGAAATGGGCTATTCTTTATATAAAGAATAGTAATGAATCCCGGCTTGTTTTTCTTGTATGCTAATATCTTCCTCTCACATTTTGCACGATGGAAATGATTGCCTGGACTCCAAAGGGACACGCCTTTTGAAGAATGTTTTTGAAGCCGTTCAATAATCTCACATGTCGTGTTTTATCGGGTCTAAAACCGCTCGGCTGCGCCTGGCGCTTTTAAACCCGTCTATTAACCAGTACAGCAATCTACCTTTCCCGTTTTTAGTAAACGCGTTGCCAAACGACACACCCTGCACGTGCGTTTTATAATTTTTGTTTTTGTTTTTGTTTATTTTTTTTGGCCGGTGTCGTCCTAACAACGACATCAAATGGCCGAATTTGAGCTAAAAGTACACGCATGTTATATCAGTTTAAGTCCTGGCCTCAGTTGTCCAAAGCCTGATCAAGCTAATCTTCAATAACGGGAAAGATGAATTGAAGCCTGTTTTCTGATCAGAAATAGTTTCCACAATAGTTTATTTGACGGGGCAAAATTGAAGCCTGGTTTTGTATATAATCGCGGATCTGTGTTAATCGGTTTTTGAACACAACTGGTCTTTGTATAGTTTCCACAGTTTCTTCCGAGACAAAGGTACATAAAGTTGCGATGGCGACGAGTGTCTCGCGCGTATATTTCGTCGTAAGAGAGCTATTTATATGCTGTTTGAATTTTGGAAGCTCACCGTATGATACTTTCATGTTCATTTCATCGACTTGGAGGAAAAGAGGAACTGCGCGGAGAGTCAGGAAAGAGGTGGAGCCTTTTGCTGTCTTTTTCCTGGCAAGAGTCACTAATCAGACAATTTGACGCTACTCTGGAATGTAGCTTAAGACGTCTTCGAATTTTAACCTTAGTTTTAAGCTACATTCATAATAGAGCGTTTTCATGTGACGCCACGGCGGCCATGTTGGTGTTCCAAAACAAAGAAATGGCGGCCATGATGGTGTATCAAACTAATCCTCCGGGAATTGAACTTTATTTTTATGCAAATACTTTCTTTTGTTTCAGTAATCCAATATGGCTGCTGGTCACGTGAGTGACAACGCTCAATAGGCTAGTTTCGAATTGTACGGCACCAAAAGAACACAGTCGAGGTTCAGGGATATAAGTTGCATTTACGTTTGTTTTGGGCAAAACAAAAACAAATTATTCCCCTGAACCTCGACTTTGTTCTTTTGTTGCAGCACAATTCGAAACTAGCCTAATTCTTCAAACCTGAATAGTATGTGTGATTGCCAATCTGGCACCGGTGGCTCAGTTGTTTGAGCACCGGGCTGTCACGCGGGAGGTCGTGAGTTCAACTCCGGCCGGACCAACACTCAGGGGAGAAAGTGCTGCCTTTGTAATTATATCTGCAAATGTTTAGGCTCTCTTGTCTTCTCGGATAAGGACGATAAGCCGGAGGTCCCGTCTCACAAACCTTCAATGTTCATAATCCTGTGGGACGTAAAAGAACCCGCACACTTGTCGCAAAGAGTAGGGCATGTAGTTCCCGGTGTTGTGATCTGTCTTCTGTGGTATATCATGGTTGGGAGGGTAAAAAAAAAGGCGCACTTAATTTGGAGCCTCGCTCTGTTGTGCGACCCCCACCACAGCCTGTTTCTCTGTTGTGGTGAAAGTGATTAAATAAATGCAATATGAACCCGAAGATTCGCCAGTATTGCAATTCACCTCCTAATGGCTTTCTGTTTGTAGTTTACGCACTCTTTACAGTTTTTTCGTTGTCTCGACAGCCCATGTTTACAAACTTGTCCTCAACTCCGCCGTTTGCTTCGCTATTGCGGCACGAAAATGACAAACCAATCGACTTACCCTCAGATGACAATCGGTTGAATCCGCCCTCTACACTCAACAGAAGGGTACGTCATTGATTTGCGTGTAGCGTTTTTGAAAATGTTTGCGTTCTTGTGTTTGAATATGTTCACGGCGCTTATCTCGACTGTTGGATACCCAGCCACTTAAAGCCCAAGCAAACGTCTTCCACTTTTGCTCCAACCGTCGTTCGATTTTGTTACACTATAATAAAGAAACCGTTAGTCACTTCTTCAGCTGTGGTGAAACAACATAAACTTTCATTTGACGTTCGTTTAAAATTTCTCTTTATCGCAAATGGTGAATGAAGTTGAAGTCGTTTGCCATCCTCTTTTGTCATTGTTAAGTTTGAACGGAACAGATTTTGAACCGTTTTCCTGTCGCTTATTTACATTCTATTGAATAACAAAGTCATCTATTGTATCCTCACTCAATCTTCGAAAAACGTCGCCCAGCGGTAACAATGGTGGCAGGGTACTCTGCAGTTCCCGTAATTGCGCGCTTTCCTGGGAGCAGGGCTAGCTGGCGCAGTGGTGAGAGCACTCGCCTCCCACCAATGTGACCCTGGCTTGATTCCCAGACTCGGCAACATACGTGGGTTGAGTTGTTGGTTCTCTACTCTGCTCCGAGAGGGTTTTCTCCAGGTACTTCGGTTGGTGGTTGTAGTGGTAGTTGTCGTGGTAGTAGTAGTAGTAGTAGTAGTAGTAGTAGTAGTAGTAGTAGTAGTAGTAGTAGTAGTAGTAGTAGTAGTAGTAGTAGTAGTAGTAGTAGTAGTAGTAGTAGTAGTAGTAGTGGTAGTGGTAGTGGTAGTGGTAGTGGTAGTGGTAGTGGTAGTGGTAGTGGTAGTGGTAGTGGTAGTGGTAGTGGTAGTGGTAGTGGTAGTGGTAGTGGTAGTGGTAGTGGTAGTGGTAGTGGTAGTGGTAGTGGTAGTGGTAGTGGTAGTGGTAGTGGTAGTGGTAGTGGTAGTGGTAGTGGTAGTGGTAGTGGTAGTGGTAGTGGTAGTGGTAGTGGTAGTGGTAGTGGTAGTGGTAGTGGTAGTGGTAGTGGTAGTGGTAGTGGTAGTGGTAGTGGTAGTGGTAGTGGTAGTGGTAGTGGTAGTGGTAGTGGTAGTGGTAGTGGTAGTGGTAGTGGTAGTGGTAGTGGTAGTGGTAGTGGTAGTGGTAGTGGTAGTGGTGAATTTTCTCGTTCCAGTCTTAAGTCACCAACCTGCGCAATCGAACTGCAGGCTTTCCGGCGACATTCATACTTTCTTATTTTTTTTTTTTTTACTTTTTAAAGGACAGCTCATCAGATACAACAGAGAGAAGACCGCCAACATCTCAGGCAGTTCTACAAGCCCCCAGTCAGCAAGGGTGGGATGATGACTTTGTTATGGTTGAATTGGTAAGTGGTTTGTCCAGCTCTCTGACTCACAAGCGAAAAATTCTGGAAGAATCAAACTTCTTGAAACTTAGCAACTGGTACGATCATGATTAAGAACTGGTTGACTATTTCAAGGATCAAAAGCTATGGAGTGTCATTGCCACTTCGACGGTTCGTTTGCAAAAAATACTTCATGGGAGGAAATGCATCAAATTCTTCATGTCCACACGGGGACAACTATTATTTCCCGTGCAAGGAACCTTTTCTATGTTTGTTACGAATTTCGCCCTTGAAGTTGTCTTTTTAATTTCGCTGTTCGTTAGCGGTTCCCAGGCCTCTTTGCGTGGAACCTTTTTTGTGTAGCTTCTAGAACAGTTAACTGTGCTCTATTTTGGAGTTCGGGAATCTCTTATAATTTCTCTCCCTTTTCCACATCACGATAAGATCCGCATCGGTGCAGTGGGGATAGCACTCGTCTTTCACCAGTGTGTCCCAGATTCAAACATAGGACACAGCGTCATATGTGGGTTGAGTTTGTTGATTTTATTCTGCTCTAAAAGGACTCTCTTTTCGTCTTCTCCGGTTTCCCTTCTCTTTAAAAAAAAAAAACAACGTTACTGCACAGGCGACTTTAGGACATTCCTGTACACGACTCTCTTTCCTGCCCGTCTTCCCCTTCCCTTCCAATCAATGTTGACCTCAGCTATTAAGCATGAACGTTTGGACGTTCAAGATTGAACGTGGGGGAACGTGGTGGAATTAATAGCGCATTATCACATGCAAAATACTTTGTTTTAGATATTTGCTCGAAAATGGCGTGCGTTTCCCAGTTAATTTGTCTTGGATTGTAGTTACAAAAAAAAAAGGGTTGTGCCGGCGATATTTACTCAAAACGAAATGGAATCAAATGAAGGGACGTTCTTTTTTTGATGGTGACTTGGAGATACTCGGAAAAAAAAATCCTTGAATTAATTATATCATGCATTAACAAGCTGGTTGCTAAAAATTTTGTATGGACATTTCCTAGAAACCGGCCTTTGCATCGAATTCAGGGACTTCCACTGGGGATCTTGGTAGCTTTTTTCGAGAGTGTCAAACTGCTCCTCCACTGACCCTTTTCCAGGATACTGAAATAGCAGCCGTGGATAACATCATGGTATAGAGATAGCTCTTACAACATGTCATTTTTTTTTTCAGTTCAATATGAATTCGCTCCCGGGCCAATAATCAAACTGGAAAAAAGGTGGCTCGAAAAAACGGGGGGATATTTTCCATATATTGTATCACTTGACAGTTGAATCAAGTGGGAGAGCATACCATAAACAAAAGCGTGCCGTGTTGTGTTGTAGAATACGGCCGGCCACGCGTATTTGAAAAGGTGTGATACAGCTGTACTGCGTAGACTGTACTGTAGTTTATTGAGCTAAGCTGTAATCAGTTGGAAGCGCCGTAAACTCCAAATCCACATCCAAACAATTTTTTTAAAGTTTTCAAATATGGAAGAACTTTGTCCTTCTTTAAAGTTACAATTGTGATAAAATTCCACTTGCGGAAATTGTTCGTTTGGGTAACTCGTCGTTGAATTGAAGCATTTTTTAAGTAATCGAAGTGGATTTAAACTGCAAGAATATTCTGCTTTTGTTCTTGTCTCTGCTGTACAAAGCCGTAACTGGTCAGTTCACAGACAAAGGCGTTTTCGTTAAGTAGTCACTGTTCAACACGCGTAGCTATATAAAATTGTTACAAAAAGTCTGCTCATGCAGTAATTTCTTGTGGCAATTTCTGTGGCAATTTTGTGGCAGTCCAATTTGAATCATTGAAAGACTGCCACCAGAACAAAATTGATGACGTTTTCCTTTTTTTCGCCAGGAGCACTTGGATGAAGAACTTTGTGGTTTCCGACAGAACGCTTCCATATTTGATGAACTCTTAGCAGATCTACAACAGACGTGATCCACGTCTACCTGTATAATTTATTTCCGGATTTGTGCTCGCCCCTAACTCATACGCAAACGCTACTCAGTGCAAAGTGAATCCTGAGCCCGCCTGGCTTGCATGATGCAAACAGTGCACGGTCGCTATAACCTGCGGTTGAATCGGCTTAATCGTGGAGTTAATTTTAACCGCAGGTCAACTTCTTTTAAGAAAATTTTATTTACCCTCGGTCAGCCCTAACCTGTCTAGAACAACTGGGCCCAGGTAATAATTGATTCACCAGGAAATGGGCGAAGGAGATCAAAATTAGCATCGCATGGGGAGTTATTTGTTGTGTGGCTTTCTTTTAAATGCCATTTTGTACAGAGAGACCTTTTTACTGTTCTAAATTCATGTAATGTGCTACTGAACGAATTCTTTTGTCTTTAAATGCAAATAGTTCTTAATCTAGTCCATTGCCATCACTCTACCTGTAATTTCCCTTTGACTGTATTGAATGTAATAAAAAATAATAAATGTTAACAGAATAAATAATTGTATGATCCAGAATTATGTAAACAAAGTTTCGTTTTGTATTCAGCTAGAGCTCGGTTCATTGTGACAGTTTTTGGACGTGAATTCTCCTTTATGATTGTTTTCCAAAAGCGCTATTTCGAAATAAAAAATTTAAAAAAGAAGAGGGAACAACTTGAATATGGGACACGCGTTTCTATTTTAAAAAATCTGAAATGAAAATAATTAATCCAGGAGTATTGCACAGCGCAGGTGGCGAATGTCGTGATTTGAAAAATAAGGCAACCAATAGCTCTTTCATCATCCTTTTTTAGTCAGTAAAATCGTGATTGGATCCAAGGAAACTTTAATTGATAAACTATAAAAGAACTATCTATCGAGTATCTATTCTTGCGTATTCTCTGTCGATAGTGATCCTATGGTTACCATGCCAACCGTAACCCAGATAAAAGCAGAAGTTGTCATTTGTTTGTCACTTGTGCGCAGGTGGTTTCTTTGCGATATACTTACAATAGATTATATATTTTCCACCATCTCACACGTGTGGGTCTGATATCTTTACGAGGACCTTTCTTAATTGTTGCATTTTATTTTTACTGTCATTTTCAGGGCTCAACGATAATCTGCTCATGCGTAAAGGGTTCTTTGGGAATAAAAGGAATCGAGATTTGTTTTCGAATTCTCTTTACCGCACCTCAAAGACAAATATTCGCGTTTCTCCGACCCAAATATATTAAAGCAAACCTATCGCGCATAATTATCATCGTATCGCGGCTATGGGAAGGACCCTTAAAGTTTCGAGAAAACTATCTGGCTTATCTTTTGCTGTGTATTTAGTGTGACAGAATATGTTGCACAAACACATCATTAGTTTTTGTCAACAAGGCCTTCGCAGAGCTTAAGAGGAAAAAAAGCCACGATACAACTGAAATCGCTTTTGTTAATTTTCAATAACGGGATTTTATCATTGATAGCGCATTCAGGCCATATCCTTGCTATATCCTGGTATCAATTTCTGCGAGCGTCTAGGCAAGGACAGTTTACATTATCCATGACGAAAATAATTCTTGGATATGGAACCTTGCAGCCAAGAAACGGAGAAAGACACAAGCCACAGCAATAATGCCGAAAAGGAAGACGATTCTGAACCTGTAGTCCACGAAAATGAGTTTGAGAAATGCTTGCGTAAAGGCAGACGAGACGCCTGCCCAGATATTCACTGCAAATGCGCTGATCCTGAACATAGCAAAGAGTGCTTATTTCACAAAGGAGTTGTGGACAGTAATTCGACAAAGGAAAGCGTGAAGGAAAATACGTGAACTTTGAAATGCACCTTTCGCCGAGCTCCGCTTATTTTGCTTTCTTCGACGTTTTCTTTACATACCACATTTTTGTTTTTAGTGGGTCGAATGACATCGCACTGGCCGATGACTAAACACGATGAAGCGGAATTTTCATAGAAACGGCGTTTCCAACCCTCACTTCAAGGAAAAGCCGGCACATTTTAATTAAAAAAAACTCAAAGAAGTGAAGTTTGTTATTTGCCTGTCGAACGCTGGAAAAGGAACTTTAATAAGCGCCAACGAAGCACAATGCTCTAGCCCGTGGAGAAACTTTTCATTTCATGTTTTTATTCCTCTTTGAGCAGGTGAAAAAAGTCATGAAGGTGTCTTGACATCCATGGTTATGCAATTCTGAATCAAACCTTTCGCCAGTGTCCTGTAGTGTAATTTAATAACCAGAAATCAGACGGCCTTGAAGTTCAAAGCTTTAAAGAGATATGTTCTATAGGCAGTTGTAATTTTTATGCCGAAAAACTGTAGTGGTTTGCAAGGCTTTCCTTTGTACGGTTTTGTACTCGACCTTCCTTAGCTTGGTTTCCAAGCAGAAATAATTATCTTTAGATCAAGTGCTCGTGCATCGTTTTGCATTACTTTTAAAAAAGAGTAAACCAAATTTGTTTATATTCATGTAATAAACCACCAGTGTTTTGTACGCAAAGCTTATCATATAAACAAGAATGCCTTTACGTTTGCTTGCACATAAAGAGAATTTTAAATTATGTGAAAAAATGGGTTATTGATTTAGCGATCAAGAGATAACTCGCATTTTTGACAAACGTACCATAAACGCTATCTACAGGAACATAGGATCATAAAACCTAGGTACTCGAACTTCTGTATGGATCCCAATTTTTTGCAATATCTGTATGTGTACTTAAAATGATAAAAAAAAGGAAATCGACTGTTCTGCAAATAATTTTAAACTACCTATTGTGATTCTTTCCACTTCAGAGGCATTTTCTATGCTTTCCTTTTCTCCAAAGAGATCCATACACATTTCATGACTTGTACGAAATTTCTAGTCATGGCATTTTTTCCAATAACATTTCTTTGTTTTCCCAAAATCTAGTTTTGCGCCCCCTCATCATCTTATTGTCGGCGGCGTGGGAGGCTGACTTGCCTTTTATACCAAATGTTGGGGACATGTAAATTCAAATTGTCCATCAGTTACACCTGTCTCCTCTTCCAAAAAATATGACCTTCAAATTAAGTATATTTTCTAAAAATATATAAATTGTTAAGAAGGAGAAAGAGCTTTTATGTTGGGCTATAAATAAACGGAATTACCGTCGGGGACTGAGCAGGATTAATTCACGCGCACAGCGATGGACACTTTTCTTGGTGGGGGTGGGGGGGGGGAGCAGGAATATTTATCATTACGTCCAAAGGTGCAAGACATCAAAATATTGCCACTGATATCCAGGCACGTACGAGAAACAGGTGCCATAAACAAAACCACCGCACCCTCCATGACAAATGTCCACCACTCTGGATTTGGAAGTCTTTCAAACTTGTGACTAGCCCACCGGACCATACCCGGGAGCCCATGACTAGAAGCGAACAACAACCATATATTCTTGTCACGGCGTTTTCATAAACCGATTTTTTTTAGATTGAATTTCCCGCGAATGAGACTCCTGCAGGAGGCGGATGACCAATCACAAGAAACTAACTTGACGTCATGGTGTCACCCAACCGGAACTGCCTTTGTTCTTTGCGAAAAAGGTAGTCTAAAAATAGATCGGACAGCAAAAATGTCAAAATGGTATCGGATTGCCATGTGTATTTCGCACTAGGCCCAAAGCTGGTTTTAGGTCTACGGTTAGCTAAATTGAGGGTTTTGGGTTACTTTCTTCGTTTTGGAGTCCTAGGGGTCTTTGGGGTCTTTGTTTTTAAGACACCCAGCGGAGTTATTGAATTTTGCCCGCCGAGATGGGGGAAATCGAATTGTGATAAATCACCGAGCCCAATATTCACTTCTTTTCGTTTTTGTTTGCTGGCTAATTACGTGGGATCCCAGCGGCAGGTAGCCAACGTCAAAAAATGGGCAGAATTCCGTTGTCATTTCATCACATACCGTGTATATCCAGAGTATGAAATGTGATGTCAAAGGTGACCACAGCACCCATGCACCCCAAACAAGCTGTGTGGGATAAAAACTGAGGATACCGTATTTTTCCCGGCGTTTAATTAAAAATCGGCAGTTTTGACTTGGCGTTTTTTCGAGGCCGGCGTTTAATCGGGGACCGGGGTTTATTAATGAAATGCAATTTTCTGCCATTTTTCCAGGTAGATTTATCATTACCGATCCTTGGAAACCTAAGGGCAGTTTGTCAGTGCTGGACGATTTTTCCCTGGATTACCCGAAGTTACAGTATTATGGTACCGTACATGCGGCACGTGTACCATGTTGCAATCAAGATCTGTATCACCAACAAACAGCACATAAACAATATATGAATGATGTAGGACAACAAACAGCATACTGTACTTGGTATGTCGTAACAGTGCCATTCAAGAGGTTGTAACCGGTCCTTGTGACCTCGACCCCGAATAAACGCCGGAACCCCGGTTAAACACCGGGCCCCGATTAAACACCGGGGCCCCGATTAAACGCTCCCGGCACTTATTCAAAAATCGGTAGTTTTGACGCGGCGTTTTTTCGAGGCCGGCGTTTAATCGGGGTTCGGCGTTTAATTGAGAAAATACGGTAATCAGCTGACTGACATGAGCATTTCTTTAAAACTAAACACTTCTTTCAAACATTAACTGCAAGACCTTAGTTGCTTCACATGATGCACACTTTATTAAACTTCAATTTAACGGTATGATTTCTGGTAACGTGCACGAGCACCAGGTCCCCCGAACTTCTTGGCCTCAGCACGACGAGGATCAGCCACCAGCAGAGAACGGTCATACTGGATTAGAATGTCACGGATCTCCTTCTTGGAAACCTCATCCACATCTACAAAATAACCAAATAGCTTAATGACATGCATTAAAAACTCTCAACGCAACGGCATTGTCGGGGGAAACCATGAGGGAAAAAAGGGAGGAGAGGGGGCCAGGAAGCATTTTGCAGTTTTCCTCTCCCCTCCCCCTTCCCCAACAATGTTGCAAGATTTCAAATAGTGGGATGGAAGATGTGACCAAAGTAAAAGGTAATTTAATTATACATGTATACGGTGACATCTGAGGTTTGAAGCTGGTGAACTGTAATTACAAGGGTAACAATTCAAATGAACACATCGGCCGTCAGAAACCCAACATGAATGATATAACTGGTAACAGCCATTTACACAAAATGCTATTTAAATCTAATGCACATATACCAAGCCTGGTGGAGTTAATTCATTACAGGACAGCAAATACAGTAGCTGGTTTGAGTCTTACATTAATGCAGAACATCTTTAAACAAATCCTGCAGTTATCCTGCAAATCTTTGCAACCTCTAAATTCATTGGATAGGTACATGATGCTTATTCAGAGTTTGTGCTGGATTTTGTATATAAAATTCCAAGAGTATTCAAGGAGTTTTCAAGAACAAGAAATTGAGTTTTCAAGGAATTTTTGTAAGAAGATTTCTATGCCATACATCGTTTTGCAGTGTTTTCTTTGCTGAAAAAGCCTACCTTGATATTCTTTCCCACGTCCTGCGAGTTAAGTGCATGCATGGACATTTTATTTTTTGCATTTAATCTTCCCCAATAGTAAAATTTGGGCTCAATTTTTGAAATGTTTCTTTACCTTTGCATGGTGCAATATCAACAATTTTCATTCAAGCAGTTTTCAAGCAGTTTCCCACCAAATCCTTTTCTTCAAGGGCCTTTCAAGCGCCCTTGAAGTCCAAATTAAAATTCCAGGGCTTTTCAAGGACTTCAAGGAGTAGCACGAACCCTGCTTATTGTATTTAGGATTAGACTTCACTGTTTCCGTTGTCTCTTTCGTGTGCTTATTGTTTTCTAAACCAGTCAATCTGTCATGAGAGTTGTCGTAAGAGCTGTGTCCTGACCCAAATCCCGCATCCCTGTAACCTCCCCTTGCAATGAGTAAGTAGGAAAAAGGAATAAAACAGGCAAGAAGAGGCACTTTTCCCAAGTCTTCCATTATTTTTCCGAACTGATCACATCCCCAGTTTTGCTCACTGTCCCTGCTGGTTCAAGATTACATACATGTATACTTACACTTTTGATAGTAAGCAACTAAGCATTTGGCAATGGCTTGTCGGATAGCTGCAATGCAACAACAAATAAAACAGTGGTACTGCTAACATTTTTAGAAACACAAATAGCAAGACAACAAATTAAAATAAAATGATGTCTTTGGAGGATGAATAGAGAAAACAATAGATTAAAAAAATGATGTAATAACATTTACAGCAATCCGGCTTATTGGCATAAATTCCTATTTTGCTGTTACACAGTAGCTAAGGTACCTAGCAGATGCCTGGTTGAGAGTTGCAAGTGCTTGGAGTGCCACATGATCACAGTTTGTATTCTACAGTCAGCCTTCACTATATCCACAAGTCCAGTTTATGCCTTCGTTAGGCTGTATATGATAGTGTTCATTTACATTGTAGATAGTGTTTTTCAATAAGAATACCCTAGAACCCCAAGAGTCGCACCACTGCCTTTGTTGGGGGTACAGGTTCTCCAGTTTTTCTCCATGTGCTGGTTTTCAGGGGTTTTTCGTGTCAAGCTCTGGTGCATCACTCTTCAATTTACAATAGAGTTGATCACAAAATGTTCTTGTAGCTATTCCAATGCTAAATAAATGGCACAGTGGCTTGGCTTGCCAACACACCCATATAATTTAAATTATCAGCTAGCTTGAGTGTCCAGTTGAGTAGTGGAGGCAAAATAAGTAATTACAAGTCATTCAAACAAGTATGAAAATCTTGGTTAACTTCTGGCCCATCCACAGGTCTATCTTGCTTCTAACAAAAACATCCTTACCATATATCCTGGAGACCTGTCCACCGCCCTTCACGCGAACACGTATGTCAACACCTTCGAAACGTTCCTTTCCAAGGAGGAGGATAGGCTCCTGGACCTGAATGACAAAGTGCAGGACATCACCAGTAGGTAATCCTAACGTAACACAGGGCCCCTCCCAGGGGATTTGGATAAAAAGGAAACAAGCCTACCCTAAACACCCGCAGATAAGCTGCACCCTGAATTTAGAAATCAAAAGAAATCCACTGTTCATCGAACCCAATTGAAACGGAAAATACTTCAATGTCTTACCAAAAATTTTAGCACTTTTATATCATGAACACAGTTTCTACCAACTTTGGCATATGATTGATCTTTTTCTGGTGTTTGTTGACAGGAATTTTTTCATTCAACCCAGTATTTCCATAGATTTTTGCATCACAACAAGAACGCGAGCGGAATGTTTGTAGCTTAGTAACCAGGCATTAGATCTGACGCAAAGATGGAAAACTGGACACCGGAAGCAGCCTTCTTCAAATGTTCCCACAGATAAGCTGCACCCCTGATTTCCAGCAACGAATTTTGGGAAAAAGGTGTGGCTTATCTGCGGGTGTTTACGGTAATTTGAACTGGGGAACAAGGGAACATAAACAATTTTAGTGATCAAAAATTTGTGAACAAGGTTGATAGAAATTTGGGAAACAAGGGAACACAAGCAAATATTTCAAGTGGAACAAAGGAACAAGGATGTGTGGTTGCAGTTTGTTTTTTAATGTCAAGACTCCTGGCTTTCAAAGATTGCTTGGCTACTAAGTACACTCCTTCTGGTTTTGCACTGTTTACTACAAGTAAGCAATAATTAAAAGGGAAGTAATCCCCACACCCTGGAGAATCGCCATTCCCCGACTTGAAACATGGTTAATACCTTGTATCTAAGGGTTGCTGGCTCCACTAAGTGAAGAGGGAATCCATTTATCTTTAAAAGCCCATTTCCACGCTTGCAAAATGCAACAGCGGTTGCTGTTTTCTGAAAGCAAACACCCAAAAATTTATCTCAGACAGAGTCTACTTCATTAATTTTATCAATCATACAGTACCGCTCAAAACTATTTGTGCATTTGCCGCGGTTCTGACTAGGTGAAACCGCAGGTTCAATCTCCAGTTTGACCGAGGTAAAACCTCGTCTATGGTAACCGAAAGCCGAGGTTTCACCTAGATTTTTTCATCTTTGCCTCAGTTGCGGTTTTCATCCAACCTACAATCCTAGACAAAACTGTTGGGAAGGTTAGCACTTTTGAAGTCTTCATTGCTTCTCTCCCCTCCCCCCTCCTTCAATGTTGTGCAAAACTGAATGGTTTCAGTGGAAAATTGTTGACTTACCTTCCAACATTGAATAGGGGGGAGGGGGGCTATGTAAGAGAAAGTGAAACTATTTCTTTTTAGCTTTAACAGAAGCAGGTTGAAATACAGCTCTGGTGTGGTTTATTTACATAACCTTCCCAACTACTTTTGTCTATGATTGTAGGTGATTTTGAGGTAAACACTATCGGCAAAGACAAGGTATTACTGCATGCAAATGCACTTATAGTTTCGAGCGGTACTGTACTTGCATTAATCAAAGAGAGATGGCATAATCAGTTCAATCCAGAGTACCACATAGGTTCACCTCAATTAAACACTGGTTTTGGTTGAGGGAAGAGCATTTTAAGTACCAAGAGAAAAACCTTAGGACCAGGTCAAGAACCAACACAAAGGCAGCCCATATCATGCTATCACCTGAAGGAATTGACCTTGGGTGACACCAGTGCAGGGATAGAGCTCTTGCTATTGTGCAATCCCTGCATAACTTAGACTTAGATGCACCTGAACTAAAGAAAAATATCCAGATTGCACCTACATGTAATTACTAACATTCTAGACATAAATGGATGTCTTCTCAAAATATTAACAACTTTATATGTTATATTTTGATTCTACGATTATGAATAAAAACCAGTCAATCAAACTATGGACAGGATGAATAAGGTTACTATCTTTTTTCATTTGCTTGTCACTACATCAAGAAGTCTCCCATTCTAGAGATGGGGACTGGATGCCTTACTTTGCTGACATAATTATTTACATTTTGCTCATTAACATGCACATTCGCTGACAGAAGGCATCATGCTTTTCACAAACTGACTTCAAAAGGTAAAAGAACATATTAAACTTAGTTTAAATCCCCAAGTGTAAGCCTTTTAGCTTTGAGAACAAGCGAGTTATTAGCCATGAAAAAAATGATAAAATTTTGGGTGGCAAAAGCACTAATGAGCCCATACATTCTTCATAAAATTTCTAATTTTCGGAGCAACTACAGAATACGGGGCCACACAAGGCCAGCACATCCAAATTAGTTAGAAGCTTTTGTAGAACGAGACATACGACAATGGGAGCTTTTGTTATTCAATGATATGGAAATATGGTCAGTGTAAAATGCAGACTGCAGACCAGGGGTAAAATGCAGACTGAGGTTACAATGTAACTGTCAAAAAGCCCAAACCCTTTTGAAATACTAACCTTAGGCCTA
>OX421452.1:32878980-32891480 GCA_949126865.1 Montipora capitata | reverse complement strand
TCGGTTCCGCAATTACGCGAGTCAGCCTCGTGCACATTCTACAAAGTTAATCCTACTTCTCGAATTAGTTGTCTCGAATTAGCCCCAGTTGTTCAAAAGGTGGATAACGTTATCCACCGGAGAAGTCACTGTCCACTGGAAATCGCAATCGGTTTCACTTTGACTTATCCAATGGATAGAGATATCCGGCGGATAGCGCTGTCCATCGCTTGAACAACTGGGGCCTGACGCAGAAGTTTGTATGCCCCACGCCTTACCAAAGAATTACTTCCAATACGGTTTTAGACGAATGACAGAAGTGATCCTCGTCAATTTGTTCGGTTCATTCGTTTCCATGAAGAACTCAATGACAGTACACTTCACGAGCGGGTTCTAGATTATTTCTTCAGAACAGTGTCACCAATTCATAAATATGTACATACAAAACCACATTCGCTTCTAGATCAAGTTGTTACTTAAAAAATATCAAAACCAACTATGGTAAATTTAACATTCGCTTTGCAGCTGCTTACGTTTGGAATAAATTTGCTCAATTGGTTAGAGCGTCGCACCGGTATCGCGAGGTCACGGGTTCAAACCCCGTTGAAGTCCTGAAATTTTCAGGCTTCTCTACGCAATTGCTAGAATTTCGTCCATAACTGCAAAGATCACAGCTTTACTTGATTTCATATTTGCAGTTCAGTATATGATTCATGTCATATATCATTTCGTTCATTGATTCATTCCTCATGGTAAAATTAGAACCCACAAATGACCAACTTCCAACGTCAGTGCCTTCATAGCTCAGTTGGTTAGAGCTTCGCACCGGTATCGCGAGGTCACGGGTTCAAACCCCGTTGAAGTCCTTAATTGTTCAGGCTTCTCTCTGCAATTGCTAAAATTGCGTCCATGACTCCGAGGATCATAGCTTTACTTGATGTAGTTTTCATCGTGGTCAGATATGGCAATTACTAACGTGCCTGTCACGAAATTGTTGGCTTGATACTGTCGGACAAACAACATGCATGTCTTTTTACTTTTTTCTCGCGAAAAGTAATTGGAAAAGCTCACACGGACTCCCAACGCACACACCACTTCCATTCTCCGAATTACTGCGTTCTCTGACTGAATTCGCCGAAGAAAATTTCCTTCAAGAGACCTTCGTATGCTCTATTCTAAGAGCTAGCAACCTAACCCTCTTTTGAAATCGATTTTGTCGATCAAGCGCGATAGAGCAGCGATGAACGCGAGAATATTACACCTCTTGCCTTCATTTCCGGTTCCCACCGTACATAAATGTTACTAAAATTGCATTTATTGAATGTGAGTACATACAAAAAAGACTGATTCATGAACTTGAAGTCGCGAAGAAAATATTCGATTCTCATCCCACTTAACCTTCCTTAGCACTTTCACCAAGTGCCTTGTGACTTTCAGTTGGCTTCAGGGATCAGTGACATTTGCAACCGACATTCGCATTGTACACAAACAGCAGCATTCCACGTAAACGCCATCAGGCGTCTTGTTTTGTTCAAAGGAGAATACTGAACATCCAATACTTACAGACATCACCCTGATCTAGTGTAAACTCGAACTTCTCGCACTCCTTTTCACACTCATCAACTGGATAAAGACCAACAGAAGATGAGCCAGTCACTTGAGCCAGCCATATATTGTCAAATGCACCACGAGCCTGAGGAAGAAAGTAACATTTGTAAAGTTCTACTTGCTGTTTTTCCTAGCCTTCCCTTTAAATATCTCTCTCTATACCTGACTGTTTTCCACAAGATTGTCCTTACCAAGATTTCTTTGTCCTTATTGTTTACATTCTTCTCACAATCAACATTTGGGAAATTTCTTCAGTCAATATGGGGCAGTGCAGTGTACCGGTAATATTAAAAAAGAAGAGGATGAAGTACCATCCCAAAAATTGAAAAAGCTGATCATTACTCAATTTTTTTTTCAATTTTCCCCTCTTTTATCTACACTCCTGTATACATACTGCATCAGCAACTAGTTGGGGAACTTCAGTGGCTCCATCCGACATTTGCTTGGCTGGTTGCATTAAATAAATATTCTTGTCTAATGCCCCTTCACTGTGAATGCAGTATGGACGAGGAAACACACTTCGCAGCTTCCTTAAACCCTTTCCATAGCAAGTCTTCCTGCAAAATATAAAATTAAATGTCTTGATTGCAGGTATCAGTGTAGGACACAGGGAGAAGTTTTGCCTTATCAAAGCATACATATGACTCATAACAAGTATATACTAGCTACTTGGCTATTTGCAAACGTGGCAAAAGGGTTCGAAGCTTCAGATTCCTGTGTAGTGGTAAAATTATATTTATTAATATACTAATCATTAAATCATTTTATTATATGACTAGCTCCGTGAGCGGGCAAGATGAACCAAATCCTGTGCTGTGATTGGTTACCTGAGTGGGTAAGATGGAGCTACTTGTATCATGCCCGCTCAGGATTTCTCACTTGGTCCCGCAAGATCAAAGATCAGTTTTTGGTGTTTTATTCCACATAATAAATCCTTTATTGACCAAGCTTGTTTGGTCCAGATGGCTGGATATTGGCCTCGTTCTTTTTTTGCGTGTAAAAAAATAACTTGGTCAAATTTATCCAGGCAATTCTTGACCTAAAGCTTGGTCAATAACCCATATATCTTAATCGTCATTTTTCTAACAACAACACCCTCTTTTTCAGCCCCCTGGCCCCCAAATGAACCACCTCTCCTCGGAGGGAATTGTCAACTCCAAACCTCTGGTTAATGATCAAGTCTATTGCTTTAATTATTTGGTAGCATCATAGAATCATTACTTACCATGCTATGATATTTCCTTCTGGTTTGTAGTGATCCCAGCCCTGCAAAAATTCTGTTACATTTTTCACAGACTCATTTAAAGTTCCATTGATGTAAAATTCACAAGCGTCTTGCTCCAATTCTGCCTGGTTAGCTCTGAAAAATTCCATGAACTTTTCAAAACTGTGCTCTGCGTTTGCATACTCCGGCATGTCTCTGATTATAACAGGCAGACCATTGTCATAAAAACGCTTCTTGAAGGTAGACTTAGTGAGATTTGCACTGGAGCGGGTGACAATTTTCTTCACCGTTTGGCACAAGGAGCAATCAGGCTTTTCTAAAAGAAAATACAGAACAGTAAACCAGATGAAAATTAACAATACATTGGAAACTCTTTTAGCTTAATGTAATCACTGCTTCATGCACAAGGCTATTTTTGCCATAATTGGCTCAAGATCATACTATAAGGGGTTTACATTTATATTTGGGGTTTACTATTAGAAACAACAAAATATCACATCACACAAAACCTAAACAATGCTCAGTATATTTTTTCCTGAAGTGCTTGGTCCTCATTCTAATTTTCTTTAAGTCGATAGATATAAAGGGAAGACAGAAATAGTATATTATTGGGCCATTTACTTCCTGCACAATCCCATAATGCAATACGTTTTGGGGGGTTCTTTACATAAAAACAATACATTAGTCAACTACTCTTGGGACTCTATCATCCTTCAGTGAACTGGATATTCATTGTTTTAATGCAAATAACCCCCCAAGATTAACTGTACATGTATTATGGCATTTGCACAAGTTGTGAATAGGCAAGTTTTAATTTAATCATATGGCAGCTCAATAAAGAGTTGGGTGTAAAGAGAGTTCCTTATGCTTTGAATAAGACACTTGCACTACAGCCTTGACTTTAGGGGGCAAACTTTGCGTTTGCGACAAGCTCTGGATATGTCAGCCCATAAATGTGATCATGGTAAAAATCACACCGTTAAGGGGAATCATCGCTGATGAGGAACCACAAAACAAAATTGACACCACATCCAGAAAACCAATATTGAATTTTTGCCAAAAACCAAATGTGGTCAAAAAAGAAATGAAAAAAAACAGAAACAGACCATAAAACTCCAAAACCATAAAAAGGGATGTAAAACATGTCCAAACTCGTAACCTAAAATCCTAAGGCCCCCTGGGTCCTTTAGATGTGGAATTTGTAAGCACAGCTGTTATGCCTCTGATAATTTAGTGGCTGATGATAGTGGCACTCATAACAAAGTGGTCAAATGAAAGTGACTACTCACCAAACTGCCTGATAAGCCTTTATCTTCAGTTTTAACACAAACCTTATAATATGACCCCAAAATCAATTCATACAAATTAAGGTGACATCCTTTCCTGACATTAACTGTTGATACTACCATTTACCTGGTACAAACAGTGGATTGTCTATCATACATTCCCATTCACTTAACTTTGACATGTCAAAGTGGCGATGTAGAGGAAGAGACATGAAACGAACCATCCTCTGCACTGGGTACTGTAAATCTGCAGTTAAATGCCCAATGTACAATCCAGTCTTTGGGCTTGCTGCACTCAATGCTGCCACAATGGTGTAAAGCACAATAGGCAACAAGACTATCCATGCTGTTACTTTTAAACAATAAGTGAAGCGGCTACATGGCTTCTGTTTAGATTTATTTTCATCCTTTGAATTAACATCAAAAGGAAGTCTCTCTACAAAAGAACAGTTCACAAGGATTTAATGGTCTTAATTGTTAAAAAAATGATTATTTATTCCTTTGTTTAAACACTGCTGTACATATATAGAGAATATACCTAAGATACATAAGAAAAATTTACAAAGAGCTAATTACTGAATAACAAACATGTATAAACAACAGCGGACAGATTTAAAGGAGAATAAGCCACGTGCTGTAATAATCAGGTAGCGATTTATTTGCAGGCTCTCTAAGAATTTCAATGTTAATGGTGACCCTCAACTGAATTAATTTGTGTTGGTGAACCTCAAATACCAGCCAATATAGTGAAAAAAGTGACTAGTTCTGGATCTTAAGTTCATTTTCCTCTGCCATGCTGAAGACAAGAGGCTTTCAAAAAAGTTTTTAACATGCCTTCATTACTTGACTTTTTCATTGAGTCATGTCAATTGTTTGAACTTTTCATGAAAGGCATTTTGGGCTGAGAACATTAGATAATTATCCCCTGTCACACCCCTCTTGCAACACACACAGGAACAAGTCAGAGAATCTGTTTGGGCATCTTTAATGAAAACGAGAGGACAAAGGGCTCGAGTAGACCCCAAGGGTGGGAGGGAGGGTGAACATCGACTCAAAAGAACAGCGAGCGAAACAAACGATCATATTACATTGGCGTGTCAGTCAATGGCAAGCTGGCCAATGTGTGAAGGCCTGGGGCTAATTAAGTTATTCCCTAGGAATTAATATTAACCATCTGAAAATGAACTTATGACAGTGCATTTAATAGCCGTTTCATCGGTTTGGCTCACAGGAAGAGTAATTTGAAAGGTCAAAATCCAATTAGTTGATACCTGGTGGGGATGTTTTGGGCGTCAGTTGCAAAGCAACAAGAACAGTTTGCCTCTTTAGACCCCGCTCCCCCCACTCCCCCAACTCGTTAACTTTCGGAAGAACTTAACTTTAGCTCTATTTTCGTCCTTTTTGGATAAAAATGGAAATATAAAGTGCAGCTTTACGTCACTGAAAAAATGGCTAGCAATATGCAAGCATAATTTACGCCTCAGACAACAAAGCACGTTAATTTCTACGATCCCGTTCCTCCCGAAAACTAATAACAGAGTGAAGAAGATTAAAAGAGAAAACGAAACCCTTCGGCTAGGTGAAAGAAAACAGATAATATCTGATCGAAAAGATTTTGTTTGAGCTTTGGCCAAGAAGCAGCTGGCTCGGCTTTCTAAGCTAAGCCTACCTCCCAATGCGCGAAGAATGGCTTCGTCCACTTCCTCCTTCGTCAAACCCCAGCTTTCACCCTTTTTTCGCAGTTCTGATACTTCTTTGCGCAGGAAAATACCAGTTACATTCTCCATGGTGAAAATCTTGAGCTTCAATGGCAAATTGAAACAACTCAAAGCCTTCCAATATATAATAAAAAAAAGCAGGAAATATCGTGTAAATATGGTCTTTGGAATATTGTTCTGTGTGGGGTGGGGAGAATCGAAAGATTTGACATATGCAAGTTTTTTATATTTCAAATAGAACGAGCCAAAAAATAGGTAAATATAGCAAGGATAGTGTCTCTTGTTGGGTATATCTTTTAGAATTACCCAAATCAAAATAAAACACTTACTTACAACAAGTCTACCGGTACACCCTCAATCTCACCCGCAAGAACCTTTTGTGGGGATACATAAATGCGTGAAAGTGAGACGGAGCGTGGTTTCCAAGCTCAAAGGCAAAAAAACGAAGTTTCCACTTGTCCATATCTTCGTAATCAAAGCATTTTTCTTTCTGGCTCTTTTTGGCACAATGTCAGGTGTTGAAGAACTGTACAAGCAGTTTGGAATCTTGGCAGATGCAAAGGAAAAAGCGGGAGAGGTGAGAAGGTTAAGCCTAAATTGCAATTTGGCGTCGCTTCACGTGGACTTAAAATGAATTTCTTGATTTAAGCAGATTTAAGCTTAATTTAATTTTAACTCCAGTTGTTGTTCCAAATTATCTTTTTTCACAGCACGAGGATGCTTTTTCATTCATTTTGGCCGCGGTGAAGGGTTCACAACCAGAAAAGAGACTTGCCTCCCAGTTTATTACAAGATTTTTCAAGTTCTTTCCAAAACTACAGGAAAATGCTATTGATGCTATGTTGGATTTATGTGAAGATGAGGATAACATGGTAAGCTTTAAAATCAAGGACATATTGCCCTCTCCTCCGCATCCGGTTTTCCCCTCTCCTCCACATCATTTGATATAAGTTGATTTGATCTGTGTAGTGTCCTCAACACCCTGCTAGCAGAGCCTTTCTTTTGCTTGCTCGATTTTGGCGTTCTGGAGAAAGACTCTGCTTGAATCGAGTAACATCTTTATTGAGTATTTGCTTCATGCCGCCAGGATACAGTCTTGAACCCAAGCCTAATATGCCAGATCTCGCTGCCACCTTGGTTAATTTCACGGTACAGCGGGCTCAATTATAACCATCGGTTTTATCACTAAATGGGTGCTTGCACTGAAAAAACCGGTTTGACGAGAGAAAGCAAGATTGACTAGTCCAGAAGTTCGGGCTGCAGTGGCTTCAAAGAGTTGATGTGATTCAGGTAGAGCCTCCTTTTCTCCTCTTCAGTAAAGAAAAAGACAGAAGGAGGCTCTGCTCTCAGGGTGTGTCCCCAAGTAATGCCCAAGCTTATGCAGTTGACTTAACTGTTCCTGCAAAAAAATAATTTTAATGCGAACGAAGTAATGTTTGCAATCAAATTTGTTCGACACTTCTCCAAAAAATGTTTTTATTGAGAAAAAAATGAATTTAGAATTGTTTATTTTCACTTTCAAATTTCCTGCACGCCATCATCTTGAATGATAATTGTGACGTATTAGGGTGGCTCTGTTGTTTTGACACAAAGAGCTTTTGTTTTGTAACAAGAGGGCAACCATAATGTGTCATAATTATTCAAGATGGCAATGCCTGGGAAATTCGAAAACTAAAACAAGCAATTCAGAAATTTATTTATTTGTTTTGGATACGGACACTTTCAGTGAAAAACGTTCAAACAATTTTGATTGTAAGCATTGATGTTCTGTGATTTACATTTATTTTTTGGTTTTATTGGAGGTTCCCTTTAAATAAAGAGAGGATATTACATGGCCATGCAGAGATAGTAATTTCTCTTCAAGTGTTGAAAAATAATTAATGAGCAAGCAAATCAAATAAGTGCAATTTTGTATCTCCAAGATAGACTGCTCGCAGTTCGTTCTGAGTTAGTCAAACTGCTCGCTTTGGTCACCCAAGTGAACCAGGGGAAGAATCGGGATTGAGCAAAGATATAGGGACTGCACGATCTTCTGTAACTGACGTGTTCAGAATCAGCTAATCTAATTAGTGAAAGTGATGACAGGTGGTGCCGTCTCTTTTATTGCTAATGTAAATAAACACTAAACGGCGTGGGAATATCTATGTGCATGTCAAATTCAATCAACTATTCGGAAAGGAAACCACAGAAAATCTACTGTATTTAACGTAATTTAATGTTGGAGTGTTTTGGCAAGTTTCAACGGTGTGAAGTTCGGGACAAATTCTTGTTTAGAACGGACAACTCATCATCTGTCATTAAATCAGTGAAGTCAGAATACAGAGCTTGTTCTGCAGAAAAGATAACTCAATACTTGTTTGAAGCCATGTCCTTCAACAAATTTCCCTTCTTCTTGAAGGCAACTACCCATAGATAATCGTTTGACCGTATCTGGTCTTCAGTGATGATGCGACAAGGAACTATTATTGATTCTTTTAAGATTACAAAGCTCTCATAAAAAATGGTCTTGCAGAAACCAGTTGGTAGCACAGCCATAACATACTTGCCCGATAGGAGAGTTTCGACAGCAAGTTTCTGTTCTTGTTTGGGTTCAATGTGTCAGCCATTTGATCAAAACCGCAAAAGCAATATCGTGCTTCTTTTTTCCCAGGGAAAATCGAAGACAGATTGGCGTCATAATCTGACAAGAAGTAATTAACTCATCACAGAAATCTGTGCGGTCCATTGTCAACGGACCAATCCGAATTTCCCCTTGCTGGTGCGATGGGAGATTCTGAATGCATCGGTTACAGAAGATCGTGCAGCCCCTATATCTTTGCCCAATCACCATTCTCCCCTCGGCTCGCTTGCATGACCAAAGCGGTTCGACAAACTAAGAAGGGACTGCGAGCAGTCTATCTCCAAGCAGTCATGTAATGTTCTGTTTGTTTTATAAACACCAATGAAATACCAAATGCCACTTCAATCATGGCATCTGACAGGATGCAGCAATGCGGATCTGCATAACTCCCTAAAATCCGCATCCTCCGCATAATTACGATATTTTCCGCATAAAACTGAAGAAATGCCTGCTATTAGTTATAAAGCAGCTGCCTACATGTACCATCCTCACAAACACGAAAACCAAAGAGATTGGCTACTTTGAAACGCTTATTTTCCTGAACATTGAAGAAAACACGCCATTTTGTTCACAAGATGAAAGTTCGTAAGCAGTTTCCACACATTCTTCAGCAATTAGCCTGGACTCTAGTTAAACCGTTTTCATAAAATTTTTAAAAAAGATCAACAAGTTATGAAAATTTAGCCTTAAGGTATAGTAGCAAATTAAACTGCATCATTTGTAAAAGTAGGGACAATCATTGCGATGAAGGTGTACAAAGCAAAATAGGAGCCCGCAATAGGTATGTGTAAAAAACCGCTGAAAATGGTGAATGATCGAGGGAATGAATCATGGTCCAACCACATCACAATTTTGCTCCATATCTCCAAATTGAAACAAAATTCATGACGAGAAACAAAATATATTTTTAATTGCTTTATTTACTTTAGCAAAAGTTTCAGCAAAATGCTGATTACTAACCCTTTTAGTTTAACAGTGAAAGCTGGTCGCAAATTGGCAACTCATCCAGATATCTTAACCGCAAAGGGAAAAAATTCAGTCGTAAATGCAACTGTATTGGTCACAATTTCGAGTCCTGATTTACCATAAGCATGTAAATACATTGGACGGGCCTAATTATTAGTTTATAAATTGTTTAGATTTCTGCACAATCAACGCATGTTTACGCATAATATGGCCAAAAATTTCCGCATAATCTTTAATTTTTTTCCGCATCGTATCACAAACCCTGTTTTTTCCTAGCCCTAGCTTAGAACAATGGCACAATTTATTATGTACATGTAACCATAGCAATGGTACTGTATCATGTTTATGGGCAAAATTGCACCTGGTACATGTATTTCATTGGTGTTTATATAATAAAGTTCATTAGTATCATCTGATGAGCTTGTGTTATTTGTATCTTTAGATCCGACGTCAAGCAATAAAAGGACTTCCAGATCTATGCAAGGACACCCCTGAACATCTGCCAAGAATTGCAGATGTATTGACTCAACTCTTACAGTCAGGTAATCATTTTATTGAGCATCATTGTCAGAATGGCAATGTCAAAGACACTGTTGGTAATGACTTTGACAGAAGTATTAATATCCCCTCTTGGTAAAAGACAGTGCGTTGTTTCGTACAGTTTGGTGTAACACAAAATTTGCAATCAATCTTGAGTGAGTGTGAACCTCTAAGCCTTGATGGCAACAATGATAGAAAATTTAATGTCAAAACTGCCTGGTTGTATGCTTTCATGTCCAATCCAGCCAGAAGCTAAAGATGGCTATTATTGTCATGTGATTTGATAGTGTTAGCATGTGAATGAATGTGAGTTAGTTTGATTAAAAGTGGTCACCTTTTTTTTAACCCTTGCTGTTAGGGTTTTACACTCGATTTCCCTTGCCTTGATTAGTGCTTTCAAGATATCTCGTTTACTGTATATACTTTTTTTCTCTTTTTTCCAGAGGATCCCACTGAGTTGAGCATTGTCAGGAATGCACTCACATCTTTGTTTAAAATGGAACCAAAAGGTACCTTAAAATTCACCAAAAGCAAGAATCAATTCCTTGTTTCTAATGATGCTTGAGTATGCCTTTTTGTGGCTGCTTTCTTCTTCCCTTTCCACTTCTTGTAGTCATCATTATCGTTCTTGTTCAAATGTAACCTCTCGAGAGATTCTTTGATAGTAGCTCTACAATAACCAGGTTTTGCAAAGCCTTGACATAGGTTTTCTCCTACCCTCGGAATCTTTTATGAACTTTATTTTGCAAATTGAAATACACAGAAAAACAAATTATTTTGTAAATCAGAGTTCCTGGAAGAAAAAAAACTTCCAAACTTCCCAAAGCAAAGTAAGAAATCAACAGTAAAACTTGACCCATGTGTTAGATGAATGCAGAGACTGGGAATAAAACCCTGGACACATAAGTGCAAGTATAGTGATTTCTCCACTTATCAGACCTTGCTCCCTCTCTACCACCTATTTTCCAAACTTCCAGGAACAATCGGTGGTCTGTTTTCTCAAATTCTCAATGGGGAAGAAGTGTCTAGAGAAAGTGCAATCAAGTTCTTGAGCAGTGTTGTCGAAGAATATGGGAAAACAGTGTTGCACCCCTCTCAGGAAACAGAGGAGTACCTTGTTGAGGAGATAAAGAAGGTATCCATCTGTATTAATTATTGTACAGAAACCGCACAAAACAAGTACAAATATTCCACAATATTTTTACAGTTTGTAAGAATACTCAGCAATACTTCATACCAAAACACCTAATACTTGACATAATATATGTATTCTAAAGCATACAAAGGCAGTTGATGTAAGCAGCAATGTTGAATTATGTTTATATTAACAACATGCGTGACAGTTCTTGATATACACGCCAATAGCTGAGGAGGTCTTTAGTAAGCAGCTTTTTTATTAGTGTACATGAAGTAGGATGAGCATTTGCATCATGTTCATCTTACCTCTTTCATGCGAAACATTTCTCCTCTGTGATGTCTTGTTCAAGACAAAACTGTTTATGGTACATGAAGGGTTTTTGTGGTAGTGCACTTTATAAGTGCACTACACACTATGCCACCGAGTTTGTATGAGTGAGTGAGTGAGTGAGTGATTGTAAGTCTGTGGTGGCAAATACGCCCGTAGCACGTGCATAACTCATGAACATAAACGGGTCTGCTTGAAGCGAGCTTGAGTTTCAACAAAATGAGCTCCAAAATCGGCATGAATTTGTGACGCTGA
Source organism: Montipora capitata (assembly GCA_949126865.1). Lineage (NCBI taxonomy): Eukaryota > Metazoa > Cnidaria > Anthozoa > Scleractinia > Acroporidae > Montipora > Montipora capitata. The sequence goes on along the minus strand of OX421452.1, from coordinate 32,879,818 downwards.
TGAATAATAAAGCAGCTCCCATTTCCAAAACGATGGAATTACCTGGTGATAAATAACCTTGTCTAGGAGAGTGAAATTTTTTACTTTGCAGAAACAATGGTCAACCTCAAGAGTTTGGCTATTGTGATCTTTGTGTTGAATTTGCACATTTCTTGTCAATCTTTAAAGCAAAACTTACAAAAACAAAAACCCAGTGTCTTGCCATCATTTTGACACAGAACATGTGTGGCGCCCGCTGAATTTGATGTCACTTTCAATTTTGAAATTTACTTGTGCAGCCAAAAATACAATAGAAAAATTGAAAGTAGCAAAAATCTCCCAAAATGTTTTTAGCTGATGTTGTTGTTGTTAAGTTGTTTTCATTTCGCAAATTTTGTTGATGATGGCAAAATATTTTATTCTCGATCGACACTTTTATTTACTTTTTCATCAATCTTCATTTTGCATAAAGCAGGCTAACAAAATCTGTACCTTGCTTAGTTTGCATTTTTGAGCGTTAAAGCAGAATTTTTGTCTATATATTCCTCCTATATTTTGAGGTCACCCATCCAAATACTAACCCCACTCGACAGGGCTTAACTTCAATGAACTTTTGTCTTGGAAAGCTGTCAGATGCTCATAGTGCACACTCAAACTTGTGGTGGAAAAGAACTTGAAAACGATCAACATGTCAGCCCGGAAGCCAATGTTTCTCAATTTTCTTTTATTTTCTTCAATCTTTCTGGGATTTAATATTTTACTAGTAACCACATGTCGTCTCAGGGGGCTATTTTCCTAAGACATCTTTCATGGCACTATAATGATATACGGTACCAAAACAATATCGTGTACTATTAGA
>OX421452.1:32846480-32871480 GCA_949126865.1 Montipora capitata | reverse complement strand
TTGCACACACATTGACCCTGCAACTAAATTGCAATTTTGCCCCATATCTCCAGATTCAAGACGAGAAACAAAAATTCAACACAAGGACCAATCATAATGTTTTTCATTTTAGCAATAGTAGCAGAAAGGGGCAAATGCTAGACCTCTCATTTCGTAATATTGATGGTAAAAACTGGTTGCAGATTTGCGACTCCTCAAGAAATTTTAGTTGCAAGAGGAAAAAATTCTGTTGTAAATGTGACTGTATTAGTTGTAATTTCAAGCCCTGGAGCATGGGAAATTTGTGACTGTAAGTCTCAGTTAGGTCATGTCCTGCATTTGTAAGCCACTAATGCAGGGTTGCTCTGCTGCACCAAACAGTTACTTGAAGTTTGAAGTTGACAAGTTCAGGCAAATTTGCATGCTTGATGGATACAGTGTAACTTGTTCGTAATTGTCAGCTGTGATGGAATCACCCTTTAATGTGGTTTTAATGACTGTGCTCTTCTCAAGCAGGTTAACAAATCGAAAGTGGTTCAGCTTTGTCTGTACTCTTATCGACAACAATATTCGTATCACAGTGGTCAAAATGTGGTAGACTCACGAGGCTCAGCCGAGTAAGGCTACAACAAATTTTGACCACTGTGATGACGAATGTTATTGTCAATAAGAGTACAGACAATGCTGAACCACTTTCGATTTGTTTCTTACCACAATATTCAATGCCAAAGAAAGTTATTTCAGAGCGTGACCAAAATCATGACACCAAGAAAGAGCAAGCATCGTCTATAACTTTCTCGCAATATGATCGGTGTATTTCCCAAAATGCGCGTTCCTGATTGGCTATTACCTTGCATGACAAATTGACGCGAGCATGACGTGTACAGCGTTGTCTAGACTCCTATCGGCAACCGCAAATTAGCTAATCAGATTGTGAGATTACAAGCAATTGTGGTAAAAAATTAGTTTGGCTTTCTATGGTGCTCTTACAGAGCCTCTGATGATGCTCTAGCAAGTGAGCCAATTGACAGTCCAGCAGTCAATAAAAGCTAAACATATGAATTCATCATTGAATGTGCTGTAAATATCATTGTTGATTTAATTTGTCTTTTCCTGTTCAGGAATACATGCCTTTGCCCCCAGGGGAAGAAGAGGAAACAATTACAGAGGAAAATGCCCAACCAAAGCTTCAATTTTCTTATGTTGAATGTCTCATTTTTACTTTTCATCAGCTCGCTAAAAAGGTAACTGTCGTGTGAAAGGCAAATGTGTGCATTTACATGTACATGTATGTGATGTATACTAATAGCTCATTGTATGAAGTGAATGTGACAGGAATAAGCAGGTTGGGATACTGATGTGCCTTAGCAGAGAAATGTTATGGCATTTAAAGAGCTTGTGGTTTAGATTTTGCAAAGGTTGTTTACAGAGTTACTTCCTCGCTTTGAAACAACCTGGCATCAAAACCTTCTTGTTATATTAAAGTGTATGTGCTATGTTTTTCAATTAAAACAAAGTAAAAAAATTGGTATGTTTTTCAGAATCCAGAATTTTTAACCGATGCAAGTGCAGCAGAGCGTCTAAAGGATTTCCGACTAAGGTAAAAAGTTACTGCCCCAGTTGACAGTTATGGAATAAAGCGCTGTGCGAAGTTACTGCGCTACCACACTTACGCAATGCGCCCCTATTTTTGATCTTAGTTATTGCATTAAGAAAAATTGGGGATGACCTTGATTTGAGATTGCAAGGTTTCATGTTAAAATAGTAGAGACTAAAATAGTGCTTTTTACACAATTTGTTACATTCTTTGCATCTAAAACGACACTCTGCTTCATCATATTTTATTACAGCATGGCACCAACGATCTTGGGAAGCATCCCCCAAGTGTTGATGAAATGAAGTTTCAATGTACTTCTACTAACAGCTAGTGTGACACAGCCACCTTGCCTTTCTATAGTGTCTAACACAATATGACATAGTACTTATTTTGCTCTAGAAGAAAGCACGTTTGGCATCAAACATGCTCATATTATTAACAAAGCAGTTTTGAGCTTTAGCATAGTCACGTGACCCACAGAAAATGTTAAGCCTCGTCATAGAAACTAATTTTTGTATTATGTGTTGCATAAGGACTAGAATTCGAGGTAGAAATGTTTAGGGTTGACAGTAGATGCCGAACATCAGCAGGAGCTCATCATCTGAAGCAAACAACTAGTATCCCCACTTTGGGTGATCACTTTTGCCGACCTGGTTCCTCTTGTAAAATTTATGTTAGGTAATTTAGTCAGAGACATGGTTGTTGATTGGCTAAGAGGTAAAATGCTTCATGCTCAAACTACTCTACATGAACACTTAGGTGGTCTTCAAAAACGAGACCTGAAGAAAGAGATATTGGAGTTGTATACTTCTTCTCAAGCATGTTATGGCGTGACTCTGATGATTAGCAAGACCCCCCACAAAGTTGAAAATTGTTGCTACCAAATGTATCGCAGCTGAAGCACCAGAAAAGAACCAATGCATTCTTACAAAAGCCATTCAGCAGCCTTACCATACTTAACGCGTTGTTGACTTGGTCACATGTTTCATGATGTCACAAGATCTAAAAACCTGAATTCTCAAATGGGCCAGTGATGTTCAATATCAGAGTACATAACTGTAACATGACTAAAATTTTAAGGTTTTCGAGAGATGTTGGCCTGCCAAGTTTAATAGAGTTGCGGCAAAACGCAGATATTTTATGGCGGTTTTCAATTGTATGCAAATTAGGCTTTTGATCATGCCTTAAAGTGGAACTATGATTAAAAAATCACTACCTTTTTTTTCTTCAAATTTTGAAAGTGTGTTTGATTAACACGTGCCTGGCAAGATTTTGAGCTTTGATTTTTATCCGAAGGCTTTTTACTTTGAGTGTAAGTTTTGGATTTCACGGTCCGCCATTACTCACGTTCAAAACTGATCGACTAGACCTCAGAGGGTTGGATCTAGGGAAAAGTGACGTCATTCAATCAATAGCGTATATATAATTCAGAGTGTAAACGCAGTTTATTATGTATGCAAAACACGAGTTTAAGAATCTGAAAGCCCGAAACTCCCGTGCTGCATATTAATTCAGTTGCATATAAACGCATTGCATTGAGTGTTTGTCGTCATTTTCTCCTTGATCCAGCTCTCTCAAGATGTTAAAGTTAGTAATGGCGGACCATTAAATAGGAAAATTTTTCTTACAATAAACAATTGTCTTTCTGAAATTAATGCCTAAAACTTGGGTCACTTTTTAACATAGTTTTGAAATCCAAAGGAAAAAAAGATTTCATTTTTTTATCATAATGCCACTTTAAGATGCTTGACTTGTCATGAGTTCCTAACATTGACTATGGCTAAGAGACCCTGAGAACTGCAGTATATTTTTTTCAGGCTTCAGTACTTTGCTCAAGGCTGCCAAGTTTACATAAAGCAGCTTAGACTGTCATTACAAGGAAAAACAGGAGCTGCCCTTCAGGAAGAAGAGAACAAAATAAAAATTGTAGCTCTTAGGACAACCACCAATATCAATGCGATAATAAAGGTATGTGACTCATCAAAACTGGTAGTTTTAAATAGTTTGGCATTCCTAGGTTGTGAACAAGCTTGCTGATGAATCCAAGAAATTGACTCCTACATTATATAACATAAAGTCTTTATTGCCTACCATTGATCTTCCTGTAACTCTTCCTGAAAGTAGATTTTTTTACACACCGTTTGAGGTAGAATAAACAATGTATTATACTTTTAAGGGTAGTGCTTGATTAAGCATTCAACAGTTACACCAGAAAATGAACGTTCACAAAGTAGCGTAACATACATGTATGTAGGAATAGCAAATAACATGAAGCAGTCTGTAATCTTTTTTTTGCGAGGGAAGCCAACGGATATTAAGCCTGAAACTACTCAAAACTTAACCATGTATCTGCTGCCCTTACCACAAGGCTGCAGTGCTTCCTAACCAGCCCCGCTTGCCTTCTGTAAGGTCAAAAGAATCCACATATTCCCGTTATTTCACCTGCCTTTACCTGTTTTTAACATAATCTCTTCTTCAGGACTTGTTTCACAATCCACCTGCCTTTAAGAGTTCAGTCACATTGTCATGGAAAACACCGGTAAGTTTCTGATTCGTAATTTGCTTGCTCGTTGATTTGCCTACTTTGAATTCGGTTTGCAAAGCCTTTGCCATGGTGAGTCCTGTTACCATGTAATGTCGCCTGTACTTGGATTGACTTTACACTTTCAGGCAATTCTAATTCAGTGTTGTTAAGCTCATTTGTAAATGAAATGACCCGAAGGGAAAATACCATCTTCAAAATGTGAGGGATAAATCTGATGAAAAAGAAACATATCAACACTCAGGTCTTGCATCTCGAAGTTATGGCTTGTTGACAATGTACACAATCTTTCGGAGGACTTTTTGTCGCAACAGTTCGTTAGACAACTGTCCAAGTTAATTTACTGCAGGTTTCCTTGAAACATTTTAGGCAAAGAATCAGCCATCTACACCAACGTCCACAAAAGAAGATAGGAGTACAGTTGTTGATGAGAAGTAAGTTTGTTCATTGTTATTAGGTTTGTAAATATTGAGGGTTTCAATTTGTCCATGGTCGAGTTTCGTACAAGTTACTTGTGTCTATTTAGTCTAGAATGACCTTGTTATGGCGTTCTTTGATACCGAATTGGTGAACTCTTGTGTCCTCCATTTTGGAAACTCTTCGCCTCCAGTTGTGGTATTTTAGCTTTCGAGCCTTTTTGTCTTTGGATGGAAATTGTCTTAATAGAGTTTCTAAAATACATATGAAAGGTGAAGTGAACTATGTAATAGTCACGTTTATGGAAAATTCGCCTAGAATGACCTCGTGACGGCATTCACATTAGTACCATGAGGTGCCTGTTTGCCATCTTGAACCGTACGAATTCCATTGTGCGATACATTTCAAAAGAGAAGTGATCTATGTTATAGTCACATTTTTCGCAAGTTCACCTAGAGTGACGTTGTTAAGGCATTCACCATTCATGGTATTATCTAGTCAAGGCGCTTTACAGCCTTAAGACCAGCCAGAGAGCGGTCTTCAATCCTCAACAGGAGTGTATAATAATATTCATTTGCCTGTGACCTACTAAGGCATCCATAAAACAGACTTGGGATCTGATCGCCATGAGGTAAACCTTGGTAGCTGAGCATTGAGAGCTGTGGTACCCTTATCAAGCGTTTTGACTTCAAAGAATGTCAAGGTATTCATACCAATGTATGAACATAGTTTTTGGAATAAAATCCGTGGTTAAGCTTATTGTGTTAAGTTTTTAATCCACACAAGCCACGTTGTTAGCCTCCATTTATAGCCAATCGGAAGTTGCAGATTCGTTGCTTTAACCTCCAGCCCCTAAGGAAGTTTTAACTTCATGCTTAGATGGTCTGGTTTTGGCTATGACTGCTACCTATGAGTTGAATCGGAGGTGTAAGGATGCCATGAAAGTTCATTTTACAATGAATTTGCCTGGGGTTCATCAGTTCTTCTTGTCATGCTGATGAGTTTCTATTTGGCGGAGTAACTGCTAAGAGAGTTAGAATAATAGCAGAATTCACAAGAACTACAACTACGTTGTTTTCAGTTAGTACGAGTTTATTACTGTGCACAGTGTCCCCAACTGGTGCTGAAGAATTTGCCACTTAAATAAAATTCATTATTAATAAGGACGTTTGCTTCTGAGGTCGTGGTACCCAATGGGGTTATGTTACCTCCCCATCTCTCCAGCCTTTCTGGATTGTGGTCCAGCCAGACAGGCCAAGGTCCTTTCCCGAGGCAACCAATAATTTTGATATGTATGTCCAGATGAGGAAGTCTACAGTTTGTTAAGCAACCAGGCACCCTTAATAGTGGGACAGACTGAAAATTGCTTTTCTGAGTGGCTGAAGGTCACCTCAGATCCAGAAATCCTGGACTCTGTAGAACGTTGGCACATTAGCATTTACAGAGGATCCTTCCGAGCATAATTTTTCTCCAGCTACGCATTTTTAATGTTCATCAGCAGTTTGCTATGTCTAAGGGCATTTTTTCAAGCTAGAGGAACTTGGTGTGATCCGAGGTCACTGCATGAACTAGGGGAATGCTTGGCCCCTATTTTACCAAAAACTTGCCTATTATGCTAGTCCCGTTTCTTTTAATGAGCAGCTCTACGAATTTAAGTCCTTACTCACGAATTTGACTTCTGTGTTCCTCGGGGATTTTCACCAAGGTTATGAAACATCCCCTGGCGGTCCTTAGGCATAAGGGACTTTCTGTGAGTCTGTTTCTCAGGTAGTTAGTTTTGACTCTCACATAGCGTGAAAGCAACCAAGAACATCCTTTCCCTGCAATAGGCCTTTTGCAACTAACGATCACATGGTACGAAATCCGCCATGCTGGAGGGCATGCTCATTATTATTCCCCCACTGGGACATTAAAACATAGAGACCTGAACCAGTCAAGCTTGACTTACCTTTGTTTTAATGTCCCTGTGGGGGAATAATAATGAGCTTGCCCTCCCGCATGGCGGATTTTGTACCATGTGATCGTTAGTTGCAAAAGGCCTATTGCAGGGAAAGGATGTTCTTGGTTGCTTTCACGCTATGTGAGAGTCAATCCAATTATCATTAAAACTGTTTTGACCCTCACAAAGTTAATCACTCACTTTAGATGCTGACTTGATGAGGGTGTAACTATCCGATAAAAAGAAAGGGAAGCTGAAACTCTTGTGTTTACCAGCTCTCAGTGAGGAGTTTATTATTCACTTTGTTGTTCAGGTTATCGGAAAGGTATTGTCCTCACTAACAGGGGTTCAATTTGGGAAATTACATTACCGTTATTTAAGACGGGATAAATTTCTAGCCTTGGCCCGTATTACAGGGGATGTATGATGCCCTGTTGTCTTTATTTTGCTCAGCTAGGGCACTGAGTTACAAATGTCGGTTGACAATGTCCACCAGGCGTTTCGTTACATTGGTCATCCACTAGTGGTTTATATTTTTTAAACTGATGCCAGTGGCTGGCGCATTACCTGTGCAATTAATGTTTCGTGCCGTCTTGGGAGCAGGAATCGCTGCACAGTAATTATATTCCCATATGTTTGGATAAGATAGAGGCCGACCAGGCCAAGGGCATCCTAGTAATGCCAGCATGGGCCACTCAGGCTTGATATACTCGAGTACTACCAATAATGGGTCAGCAGCCTTTGGTCTGGACTCCAGGCAGCCAGCTGCTGGTCCACCGTCTGCCAATAGCACGCACAGAGTGGAAAATCACCTGAAGCTGATTGCATAGCCCATTATCTGGGTACTCTATCGGAAGTGACGCTTTTCTGAGTATGTTACCGAAGTGTCTTTCTACTCAGAGACAGTACAGCGTTTGTCCTTTCAAATGGGCTGTATTCTGTAGTCAGAGGGAGTTCCCTCCACTCTCTGACCCTTGTTTTTTTAGGGAAGATATCATTGACGTCACCTATTGTCATTAATGTGCCAACCAGAGCCTCATTGGCGGTCGAAACAAAGGGTCTTTTGTTTCTGTGGTCGACACATTTGAATAACGAGCAATGTTTGTAAACTGATAACTTCCCTATACCGAGTTCCCGTTCACACTGATCACTGCTGGATCAGCTTTGTCCTGTATGATTAGGGCTAAGAATACCTTATTTGGCCAACATCCAGTTGTTCATCGTTTCTTGAAGGGTGCCTTTGGGAGTAAACTGCTCTCAAATAGATATTATGATATTTGGGAGACTAACACTGGCCTTAAAGGAACTCGCGTTAATACTAGCCGTGTTATTATCTTTAGCAACAATACTTTGCTGCGACCTAATATCAGCGATAGTTATCTGGAAAAGTATCAAGATGAGTGTGTTTGTTTCTTGGTAATCATATCAGCAATGCTAACACTGTTAGGAGCATTTCGAGCTATAACTTAACTTTGTTTATTGGTTGTTGAGAAGTATTTGGTAGTATAGACGTAAGTTGTAGAATAAAATGGATTAAATATTAGGACATTGTCATTGTTACCTTGGTGTTTTGGGCTCCTTATAGTATCCTCACATGCTTTAAAGGCTTCATGTTAGTACCGGAGGTTACTCTTTATGAGATAGAATTGGAAAGTTAAACGAGACTTACCTGTAAGTTGAATTCTATCTCATAAAGAGTAGTAACCGAAGGTGTCTGACATTCCCACCTCTCCCTCCCTGTGCTTGTTTGGAGCTCTCAGGCCTTGGTTACTATTCCTGTTTATGGAATTATTTTCTGTGCTTTTTTGTTCCTCCACTATGAGGAGGAGGATTTGAAACAATGATTGTGACGTCACTCCCGGCAGACTAGGTTCGTTCTTTTTGTGAGACACCTTTGGTTACTACTCTTTGTGAGATAGAATTCAAGTCAAAATTCAACTTACAGGTAAGTCTCGTTTAACATTCCAATGAATGCAACTTAACTAAGGGCGAATTTCTTAAATTCGCGTTAGTTTTATGAAGCGTTAATTTCCTATACAAGGTAGGTAAATGTGCAAAACTTTCACATGGCAGGTGATTTCTTACCTTGGTGGGATGTTCTGGACTGTATACAATGGTGTATCATATTGATATTCTTTGTCAATGGGCGGAGTACTTTCAACTCCTTACTAAACGGTCGCTCAGCAGTCCCCCAGGATGTTATTGATAACATTGAACAAAAACCTGAAATCAAGGAGCTTTTCATACCACCCTCCTGTACAGAAATTATCAAGGCAATTATCAAAATGGCAAGAAACAAAGCACCTAAAGTCCTGACAAAATACCTGCAGAAGTCTTTTAATATGGTGTTAAGTAACTGCAGTCGAGGCTCTGTGATTTCATTTGGTATTGTTGTGTGAAAGTGTAAGCCAAAAAAACGCAATACTTAAAGCCTTGCTAGTGCAAGGAAGAAAAGGACTGTAAGCACACACCTGTTTGGACCAACAGTGATCCTTCAGAAAACTAAGGTCCTCTTTCAGCCAAACCTGTTAGCATCACTAAAAGCGCTCTAAAGCCATTTACCACCGAGAACCAGCCACTCAAGTATATGGAGAAATTCACTTAATTAGGAAGTGCCCTGAAGACAAAGGTCAACATTGACGATGAGGGTACAACTCACCTAGCTAATGCCAGTGCTGGCTTTGGTTCGAGGTTTGAGTGAGGCTTCAGCACTTAGCTAAGTAGCGTGACTTCTGGCTGTTATATACAATTGTGGTCGCATTCACACAGAAGCCCTTCAAGCTAATCCTGCCGAGCCGACCACATGCTGGAAACAACTGACCACAACCCTACTCTTTTTCATAATTTTTGTGGGCTCTTTTAACGTCCCACAGAGTTAATGAACAAGGGCTGTGAGACGGGACCTCCAGCTTATCGTCCTTATTTGAGAATACTAGAAAATATAACCACTTGCAAATGTAGTTACAAAGGTAGCACTTTCTTCTCAGTTATTTAAAGACCCTGAGTGTTGTTCTGGCCAGGGCTCGAACCCACGACCTCCCGCACAGAAGTCCAGTACACTCTCGATTGATCCAACTGGTATAATTTCTTTTCTATGAAAAAATAGGCTAATCTCCATATAGACATGGACATGTCACCAGTGCCTGGTATCTTTCATACAAGCTTCATTATTGATAGGCAGCTTAGAATTGTTTTGCCATGCGCCATGTATGCCTTCCGTTTGAATCCAGATATTCAGATATTCTTTGGAGAATTCCTGCTGCTCCCAAAAAGCGATACAAAATCACCTTAAAAACAAACCTCAAAAAGTGACAACTGGAACCAAAAGAGAAAGGGGGTGAAAAACATTTTGAGTGTGAGCATAGTTAACATCTGATTAATACAAAACAGTCCAGAAAAAGCTGCCACATCCTCGCCCAGTACCACTGTCTTCATGTGACAAGACTGGAAAGTCCTGTTCTTCTCTTGCAGGGCCACATTCCTTTTAAGCACCCGGCCCAAGCTTAGCATCGTTGTTGTCATTGTCTTGGTCATACTGTTAACAGTACCTTCCCTCTAACCCCCAATAAATAGCCCTAGTTTTCATTGTCTAGTCAAGAAACTTCAACTACTAATTCTGTTCTATTGCTTTCATGTAGTTGTTTTAATCAATCTGAAAATGATTGATTTCTTTGATTTGGTTTTTCTTGTTTTTCAGGCGAAAACGAGCTGGAATCACCCCAATCACGTTTGACCTGCCCCCCGAGAACAAATCACCCAAAAAGTCAAAAGGAAACACAATCACTGTTTATACACCCCCTGGACGGCGCACGGGGGCATCCAATGGTGTTGTTAAAGGCCAGAGTATGCCGAACGGAAACCGAGGTCGTGGAGGATTCCGTGGAAGAAACCGTGGTAGGGGTAGGGGATGGAGGGGAGGACGATTTTAGATGATATATCATTTCGAAGATGATTCACAGTTTTGAACTTCAGAGAGGTTTTTACTCAACTTGCAGGCGAGCAATGTACGACGGTTTAACATTCGCAACTCTTCAGTTGTTTATTTATGCAGGACGTCTCAAAGTTTGTCGAATTTCTTACCAACAAGTCTCACCAGATGAGAGAAATAACCATAAAGCTTTTTTCAAATTGTATATTTTTGGATTCACAGGGAGATTCGTTGGACTTGGGGAAATACAAGAAATCCCTTAAAAATCATTGAAAATACAACTTTTTAGGTTTTAATACTCATTAAATGGGAGCTAACCCTGTCGGTCCTCTTGGCAGTTTGCTTCACACAGAGTCTTTAAAAGTGTACCTAGTTCCCTTCCAGAAGGTTTTTCTCATTTTCGTTTGAAATCAAAATAGCCCCTTAAAAGTGAAGGAATATTGTTAATAAAAAAAGTAAGTTCTTTTTACTGACCCCCGATTTCTTATTCGAAAATAAAATGGTTGTTTTACTTTAGTTTGCTTCTGTTATATATTTTTTCCGTGCACTCGGAACTGTGAATGGGTATTTTGAAGGTGGGTGGTTGAGGCGGCTTCCAGACTTCCAGAAATGCATATTCATGTCTTCTTGAGACACTGGGTAATTCTAGACATGGGGTCAACCTGTTAGAAGCATTGTGTCTGTTGCCCTATTAATCAAGCCGTTACTGTTTCGAATGTGCTCTATGGAAATTTGAATAAATCTTTATGGGCGTTCAAATGACACAAAGGAATTTGGCATGAATAAGGGCCACTTCCAATAGTCTGATCCTTGTTCGCTATTTATCAGTGTTTAAGGAAGAGATTTGTGAAAAAGAATTTCAAATGTATGACAGTGGTCAGGCTAGGACCAGAGATCAGCACTGACAAAGAGAATATGCATCTAATCACTCTGTTACAAATCCGACGTGTCTCACGTCACACAGTTAGCTTGAACATTTATTCCATTAGTTTTGTGAGTGTGCTTTTCCACGGGACATAAAAGCATTCGAGTGTAAAGGAAAGGACGTTTATAAGTATGTGACCCGCAAACGTGATCAGTTGGTTGTCTTTGAAGTGGAAAAGGATGGCATTTTTACGTTGTTTGGAAAAAATGTAGGCCGCTTGTGGCCTCTTGAAATAGCGGAAGGATGTCTCCCACCAAGGACTCCTATATTGCCCCTGTTTTAAGATTGCCTGTACCTCACCAGTCATTTAATCTTGTGCATGTGACTCATTTGAGAGTTGTGGTAGGTTAATTCCACAGGCAACATTAAACAGTTTTCACTAAATGCTACGTCATTGTTGTATGTTAGAAAATCTAAACTTCCTTTGGAACTGAGCCCAAACAACCTGGCTGCTGGTGATTAGAGTGAAACTAATATAGAAGGAACGACTAGTCGGGCATTGAGGTATACATCAGTAGGGTATTGTGGCAAGCAAATGAATGACTGCAGGCAGCGTATACTGGTGCAATAGGTATACTATGCAATACTACACCACTGTGCAATAGGTCCTCATAACCTTTACATTACCAACGTTCAATTCCAGACTGTCGCAAACACCACATAGTCATTCAATATCTAACCACCAGTGTCAACTGCAACATGATTTTTTCCCACAAATTAGGTCCGGAACTTTGACATCCCACTGGTGGGATGTGAAGTGTATTTTCCCGAAAAAAAAATCTGAAAAATTAATTTACAACGGCTAAAGTCGCTTTTCTTTGTTTCCTGCCATAATCTGCGCGCGAAAATGATCGACATATCATGTCAATCACACGTGAAAGGATTAGCCTTCACGCGCGATCTGCTACCTTAGCACATGCCCGAACGCTGATTGGCTCAGCAAAATTATATAATTGCCTTTCAAGTAGGGGGCGGAGTGATTCAGCATACCTTAAACTGCACGCAAAATCTTCAAGCTCTATTTTCAAGGGCCAAAAAGCAACTTCTCAGACCTCCTGTCCCGACGGGTTTTAAGATATCATCGCTTCCAAATTTTCAGTTCTAATAGATGATTTTACTACCCCAATTACAGTGTGAAGAATTTTTTGTTTGTCTTCAGAGACTGATTTTATGTCATTTTTTCGCCTAAATTAAGTATGAGATGAGAGTTTTCGCTTTGGTGCGTGATATTTCCTTCAATTTTCATCATATCAAAAATTCCTCACACGGTATTGGAGTGCATTCATCTGTGACTAAGATGCAACAAGGTGCAGTTATTTTCGCGATAAAGTGAAGGGATAGGAGCTTCTGCAGCAGACTCGGTCGGCCTCAAAACTAAAAGGCAATATTAAATACCAAAAAACTAAAACTTTATTGAAATAATTCAATCTATTAGCTTTAAGGTAATTCCCTTGAAATTGTTCTACTATCAAACTTTTTTGGAAACTTGGCATAATTAACATTCATGATATGAACATTAAAAAAATGCAATAAAAAAATGGGGTCACCATGCTTGTTTACGCGTTAGCAGGCTCTCTAAATGGGGTATTTTTACTGTTTTCGCGTTAAAAATTCGAATCACCTTCATGAAGAATTAAGTCTTGGTTACTTCAAAGAAACAAAATTTTATTTTGAAAATAAAGCTTCCTTTATTTACATAAGCAGTAATGCTTCATTTACGCCGACTTTGATTCCCTGGTTGTGGGAATAGTGCACTTTTTGGGACAGTTCGGTGGTTAGCTTGAAGTCCTCGCCTTGGGTAAAATACACCCAGTACGGAAATCTTTTCCAAAAAAAATTCATGTTCTACTATCAAACTTTTTTTCTTCTTCAAATATGTTCTTTATTATACTGTTCTTAGCAAATACCTGAAAAAAAATTCGAGGGTCACCGTGCTCGTTTGAGAGAAAAGGAGCATTTATATCGCTATCGGGTTTAGTTTGAGCGAAATCTCTTACGTTTTGTATGCGCACGTGCTCATGTGCGCGCGCTAATGACGCGAAAATCGTGCGCAGTAGGGATGCGCAATGCAATACTAAGGAATTACCTTAATATGATGTATAGTTTGACCCTATACAAAAAAATAGCGGCGCAACAATGTCATTTTTACGCGGACACCTCATTTTCCTCTACTGAGACTTTAAAGATTTGCAACTGGAAAGCTAAGAAAATAGACAGATGAGTTGAGCAATACTACCACCAACACTTTCAACAAGGCCACTGAAAGCCTCTTCTCTACCTGTTACGCTTCTTGAAGAAGATAACGAAGGCAAATATGAAACCTCTGCATTGGACAGGCTCAGGGATTGCAAAACGTTTCAGATTCCATTCAATGACATTACATGGACAAAGGAGTTGTACCCATTCACTTACAAAACCCTCTATACTAGCAATGAAAGGAGAGAGAAGTACCTCAGGGTATAGGTAATTTAGTGGTATCAACTGAGTTCCTCCTTTTCTTTCGCCTTTTCTCTTTCCCTGCCTCTATCTAACCCTATCCTCTTTATGTTCTCTTTCACTACATCCACATATCTCCTCATTGGTCTTCCTCTAGGCAGTTCGACCCTCACCCAATCTCGACCCCAGAGCTCTTCTCTTGACTGAGCGAGAGAAGCGCTCTGGGGAACCCTGAAACAAAGTGTCTTCTCATTGATGTTCGTGAAGAACAATCAAAAGCGTTTCTAGTTGGTGCATTCATGTTAGAGCGAGGAGTGAGCAGGCGCCGTAAGGTTCCAATAGCCAGTTTTTGGCTATAAGAACCCTACGGCACATGTTCTCCTGCATAGAGTTTCCCAGAGCCTTGGGTCGATCCAAGGCTCTGGTGACGAGAATGACCCTCACCATATTCAGTATCTCTCTTCTGCACATGTCCAAACCATCTCAGTGTGGCCTCTCTGCTCTGACTTTATCTCCAAAACATCTAACATGCGCTGACCCTCTGATGTACCCATCCGTTATCCTATCCATCCTCGTCATTCCTGCAGAGAACCTCGGCATTTTAACCTCTGCCACCTCCAGCTCTGCCTTCTGTCTTTGACTCAGTGCCACTGTCTCTATACCAACCAACATCGCTTGTTTCACCACCGTCTTGTACACCTTTCCCTTCATTCTTGCTGATACCCTTTTATCACACATCACACCTGACACTTTTCTCCACCCGTTCCAACCTGTTTGCTCACGTTTCTTTACCTCCTTTCCACACTCTCCATTGCTCTGCACTGTTGACCCTAAGTACTCAAAATCCTCCACCTTTTTACGTCGGATTCCTGTAACCTCACCATTCCATTAGAGTCCCTCTTATTCGCACACATGTATTCTGTCTTGCTGTGGCTAACATTCATTCCTCTCCTTTCCAGGGCATACCTCCATCTCTAGATTTTCTTCCACCTGCTCTCACCACAGATTACAATGTCATCTGCAAACATCATAGTCCATGGAGATTCCTGTCTAACCTCATCTGTCAGCCTGTCCATCACCATAGTGAACAAGAAGGGGCTCAAAGCTGATCCTTCATGTAGTCCCACCTCCACCTTGAACTCCTCTGTTACAAAGACAGCACATCCCACCACTGTCTTACAGCTCTCATGTATGTCCTGCATCTTTCTAACATACTTATCTGCCACTCCAAACTTTCTCATATAATACCACATTTCCTCTCTCGCCACCCTGTCAAACGCTTTGGCGAGGTCTACAAAGAAACAACGCAGCTCCGTCTGACCTCTGTACTTCTCCACCAACCTCCTTAAAGGAAATACTGCATCTGCAGTACTCTTTCATGGCATTAGCCCATATTGCTGCTCACAAATGCTCACTTCTGCCCTTAGTCTGTCGTCCAGTACTCTTTCACATAAGTTCAGGGAATGGCTCATCAACTTTATTCCTCTGTAGTTGCCACAACTCTACAGGTCTCCCTGTGTACACTAGCACACCTCTCTTCATTCCTCAGGCATCCTCTCACTTTCTATGATCTTGTTGAATGACATAGTCAAAAACTCTACTGCGACCTCCCCTAGACACTTTCATACCTCCGCAGGTATATCATCAGGACCAACTGCCTTTCCACTCATCATCCTCTTGACGCCCTCCTCACCTCATCTTTACTAATCTTTGCTACGTCTTAGTCCACAGCGAGCACCTCTTCTACTCTTCGTTCTCTTGCATTTCCTCATTCGTCAACTCTTTCCATCACACGTCTAGCACTTGTCAATACATTTCCAGCGCTATCTTTAATCACCTTAACCTCTCAGTGTCCCACTTCTTCTTAGCTAACCTCTTTTTCTGTATATACTCCTACTTTCCTCTTCCACCACCTAGTCTTCTTATCTTCCTTCCAGATTACACACCAAGTTGTCTCCTACCTGTCTCCCTGATCACAGTAGCTGCAGTTACCCAGTCATCTGGAAGCACCTCCTGACCATCCTGTCTCAACACATCGCTGAAAACCACGCAACGCTCTTCTTTTTTCAGCTTCCACAACTTTGTTCTCTGCTCTGCCTTTGTCTTCTTCATCTTCCTCACCAGAGTCATCCTGGAGGCAGTGTGGCCCAGTGGTTAGGGCGCTTGCCTTGAGATCCGGAGATCCGGAGATCCCGGGTTCAAGACCCGCTCTGACCACTCGCTTAACTTGTTCCTGGTAGTCCCTGGTTCAACTTCCCAGCTGCACTTGTAAATAGCCGACTGGTTTGCCTCCGGCCAGTTGGGATTCTTAACAGTTGTTGTTGTTGTGTTCTGTTGTTTCGTTGATTGTTTCATTGGCCCTGAAAAGCCCCTTTGGGGAGCGGTCAATTAAGTATGTATTGTGTTGTATTGTATCCTGCAACCACCATTCTATGCTGTCTGGCTACTCCCTCACCTACCAATACCTTGCAGTCACTGTTCTTCTTCAGGTTACATCATCTACACAAGATTTACTCCACCTGTGTGCTCCTACTTCCGCTCTTATAAGTCGCCCTATGTTCCTACCTCTTATGGAAGAAAGAATTCACCACAGCCATGTCCATCCTTTCTGCAAAGTCCACCACCATCTGTCGTTCCACGCTGCCTCACTATATCTAATTCACTCTAGAAAATTTCTCCCTCTCTTCTAACTCAAATCCAACATGGTTGGCATAAACACTAACAACATTGAACAACACAATTTCAATTTCTAATTCAGACTCGTCACTCTATCTGACACTCTTTTCACCTCCAGAACATTCCTAACAAACTCCTCCTTTAAGATAACTCCTACTCCAATATGTCTTCCCATTCACACCATGATAAATCAGTTTGAATCCTGCTCCTATGCTTCTAGCCTTTCTTCCTTTCCATCCGGTCTCCTTAACACACGGTATATCCACCTTCCTCCTCTGCATCACGTCAACCAGCTACCTAGCTTTTCCTGCCATAGTCCCTGCACTCAGTTCTAGTCTCTTGCTTTCCTCTTCTACCTCTGCTTGTGTACAGTCCCTCCTTTCCTTCTTCAACTAACAGTAGCACAATTTCCACCCTGTAGGTCAATAGCACCAATAGCGGCTGTTGTTAACCTGGCCTCGATTGATCCGGTATGGGGTTCATTCTTGTGACTCGCGTATTGCCAAGGGTTTTACGTCAGATGCCCTTCCTGACACAACCCTCTGCATTTCTTTGGCTTGGGACCGGCACAAGGAAGACACTGGCTTTCGCTGCATTCATCCTCTTGTAGCAGAGTAGAGAACCAATAACCTCAACCACATGTGAGGGCAAGGCAGGGAATCAAACCCAGGGCACAATGGTGGAAGGTGAGTGCCCTCGTCACTGTGCCATCCCTGCTCTATCCCTGCTGGTGGTATCAACTGAGGTGATAAAAGTGAATTGACCACAACAGGAAGAACTCCCTATGAACTGCAAACCTGCAACCTTAACATGGTGGCGAGGTTTGCATGTCCTTGTGATTCTGAGATCGTTTCTGTCAGGCTTGCTGTAGCCTGGCAGGTACACTCCTGTACAAGGGGTTACGCTTATGCAAACATTGGCCGTGTAGCACTAATATTTCAACAGAATTAACTATGAGAGGGTGATGTGAAGTGCTATTTTCTACCCATGTAAACCATGTGAGCGTTAGCCCTACTCATGGCAATGGGGCCACTCAAGGTCAGAGAAAAACTCTGAGCAAGGTGGGAATTGAACCCATGACCTTCGGGTTAGATTACCGCTGCTCTACCGACTGACCTACAAAGTACACTTATGGCCAGTCAGTCTCACTTGCAAGACCAGACTTTATGGCAGCTCATCCTAGCATTGTGGAAGGCTTAGTGCTGTCTGCCACTGAAATGTCATGGTTTTCAGGCATCTTCCTTGTCTCCAGTCGTCTCGACAACCTCCTGCCACTGGACTAAGACTAGGATAGACCAGAGAGTGAGGGCAGGGCAACACTGTGCAATCCCTATTCACATAAATCCAAATTCCAGTCATTTCTTGTCTCACATCCCCCAAAGTCCTGCAGCAACGAGTAAATGGCAAAGTGACGGGTGAGGACACTGGCATTTGTACCTACAAGCTTCCACAATGGTGGCTTGGGTTATAGGGTCGTTCTCACTGAGTCTGAGGCAGCTCAGAGGTCTGGCAGCCACCAGAGAGACTAGGCAGTCCTTTTTAGGAATGCACTGCCGACCTTCATAGAATGAGGAGCGGGCTACAAAGGATCTCCCAAAAAGTGCCTGCCCCATATGTAGTAAGAATGAATTAAGGAAAGAAATGTTGAGAACTACATCACTTATCCCCAGTGTACTCAGATTTCAAAAGACTCGAGCGAAGAACTGCACCTCTACAACATGGAAACTCCAGCCCTTAGGGAAGCTCGCTTTGCTGAAGAACAGTCACTGGAACATGGTACTGGTTACACATTCTAGAAAGGCTGTTCTGTGAGTCAGTACTGCAAGCAAGTCTGGTGTTGGCCTTGCCATCAAGACAACACTTGTCTCAAAGCTCGAAGCGACAGATGTTGGCATGAGTGATACTTTGATGACCTTATGCTCACCTTTCTCTCACAAAACCTACGCTGAATATGAGTACTATAGGAGTTAGGGGTACAAGACCATTTTTGCAAAAATGATCTCGCACAACCCCAACTCCTATACTAGTCCAGCTGCTGGACACTAGCCTGAATACTAATATTGATTACCAACTTTTTGGGGCTTTGATGCGTTAGCATAAAAACCATGGGAAGGTGAATTTTGTTTAACAAAGTTAAATAAAAAAGGATGTGGTGCTTGCAGGGCATCCTCTTTTTTAATTAATCAAAGATTTATTAAAAACAAATTTTGAAAACAAATTAAATCAAACCTTAATACAAATAATTTATACAACTACTGAATACACCACCTCCATTTTCTTATGGATTTAAGGTGACAAACGTTGATACAAAAACTAAAATCAAAAACTGAAATCAAATATTAATCACAAAAATTGAATTTCAAAAAACTATATGTTTAATAAAATGTAAATTGCGTTTAAATATTCGCTAATTTTTAACCAATTGCAAACTTCACATTTTTTCTCCACAATTGTGTTCACAATTGTGTAATTTTTCAGTGAAACTTTTCAAATTTGTGGATTTTTTTGTGTTGAGGTGATCTCATAAATATATTCTAGATAGTTTTGTCATTAAACTTTATGAGTAAACTTTATGAGTAAACTTTGTTAGTAAACTTTGAGTAAACTTTGTTATTGTTTTAGTGTGTTGATTTTATAATGCCCGTAAGCATATGATGTTATTCTATCGTCTAATAAATAGCGCTTGTCATCGAAGCATGACAATGACACTTTGTTTAACTCATAGCTGGCAAGTTGGTGGTTTTTACTTCTTATTGTTTTCATGGTGTTATGTATTTGTTTGTTATTAAATAATACTTCTTTATAGTCTTCTTGTTTGATATTTTTTATTACAATCTTTTTGATTCCTTTTGCTATTTTAATATTTTGATCATTGTCTTTAATATATGAATACATTTTAGATCGCAAGCCGATGAATTCAGTAATTGGAATTCCAGAAGCTTTATCTTTGAATTTGCCTGTAACTTTTTTGTTTGTTTTGTTGAAATATGGGTTGTTATCGCCGGGGTGGTTGCTGAGAGGCTCTCTCGCAGCCTACAAAATGCCCCAATGACCTAGCGCAAAATATAGCCTCTGACAACCAAGTCCTACTCCTGGCCTTCACGTGGCTAAACTGTTTCGTACCAACAGGAGATGGGGCGACAGGCGGGTAACTGGCGCCTTAAAACCAGTTTGACATCTTATTCTCCAACGTTTGGACTTATTTGGCAGTTTTAATCTATATGTAACAACCTGTAACATCACGTGCTTTATAAGATCTGGCCATTCGCCACCCCCTTTGAACCCAGTTTCTGGATGCTGTTGAAATCCAGTTGGCGTTAGGAAGGGCATCCAGCCGTAAAACATTTGCCTCAATATTGTTAGTCATGGTTATAGTTTCTAATAGTTTCAGTGAGCACGGGGCCCCTAGTGATAGGGGTGTCGTCAACGGTAGGGTGGGTGTCAGGCGTGGGCACCGCCAGATCGACATCAAGCGACCACGCCAAATGTTCCGATTAGCAACGCTAAATGTTGGCACTATGAAGGGTAGGAGTGCCGAGGTGGTAGAGACCATCTCAAGAAGAGGAGTTGATTTGTGTTGTCTTCAAGAGACTAGGTGGAGGGGTGGCTCGGCCCGTGTTATAGTGGGTAAGGATTCAAAGTACAAATTCTTCTGGTTGGGTAATGAACAAGGTACTGGAGGTGTTGGTTTTCTTCTTGCCGAGAAGTGGGTAGAAAGTGTCTTAGAGATCAATCGTGTCTCGGATAGAGTTTGCGTAATTAAGATCAATGTAGGGGCTTCCATCTTGACTGTTGTCTCAGTGTATGCTCCACAGTCAGGGTTGGATGAAAGAACAAAGGATGCCTTTTATGACCTGCTGCAATGCACGGTTTCAAAGGCTGCTGATTCTGAGTGCTTATTTGTGTGTGGTGACTTTAATGGCCATATTGGTAGAGAGTCGTCTGCCTATGATGGTGTGCATGGTGGTTTTGGCTATGGCAAGCGTAACATCGAGGGAGAGAGAATCCTTGAATTCTCCACAGCCAATGATTTTGTTATCTGTAACTCCTTTTTCCATAAAAGGTACAGTCACCTTGTTACTTATCAATCAGGTGGCGCCTCTACCCAGGTAGACTACATCCTAACCAGGAAGCGCCATTTCAAATCAGTACTCAATGTCAAGGTTATACCATATGAGGAATGCGTCTCCCAGCATAAACTGCTTGTCTGTGATCTTGCTCTAACATCAAGAAAGCAACGGAAACCTCCCTTCAACCCAAAGCTCCGTGTCTGGAAGCTGAAAGATCCAGTGGCGAAGGTCGAGTTCCTGAGAGAGGTGAAGTCTGTATTAAAGGACAGCTCCAGTCCCCCCTCAGTTGACGGTCAATGGCATCGTTTGAGAGACAGCCTCCTAGAAGTTACTGAAAAAATCTGTGGCTTCACCAAAAAGGGCATCTGGAGGAAGCAAACATGGTGGTGGGATGACTCAGTTAGTTCGGCTATCGAGGAGAAGAGGCGTACATGGAAAGCCTGGAAGAAAGGTGGAAGTAAGGACGAATACCATCGAGCTAAACGTGCAGCCAAAAAGGCAGTGTATGCTGCCAAAAAGAGGGCTGAAGTTGGTAGTTTTGCTAGCATAGAGAAAGGCGACGAAAATATCTTCCATATCGCAAAGCAGATGAAGAAGGAAAATCAGGATGTTGTTGGCGAATGCTGTATTAGGGATGATCAAGGGAACCTCGCACTCAGTACTGAGGACAAAGCAAGGGCATGGAAAGACCATTATGAGCATTTACTAAATGTGGAGTTTCCCTGGTCATTTGATGATCTGCCGGAAGCTGAGCCTGTGCTTGGTCCCCCCATTCTCATTTCTACTGAGATGGTTGCAGAGGCCATCAGCAAGATGAAGGTGAGGAAAGCTCCTGGTCCCAGTGGTATTGTGGCAGAAATGTTAAAAGCCTCTACTGAAGTCATCTGCCCACTGCTCTGTGACATTGCAAATGCAATTATTGCAGAGGGAGTAATCCCAGGTGACTGGGACATGAGTTACATCATCAACTTATATAAAGGCAAGGGCGATGCTTTAGAAAGAGGAAGTTATCGTGGGCTCAAGCTAACAGAGCACTGTCTGAAAGTTGTAGAGAGAGTACTGGAGAAGGTAACGCGCAAAGTTGTGGAAATAAATGAGATGCAGTTTGGCTTTGTACCTGGCAAGGGTACAAATGATGCCATTTTCATCTTGCGTCAGTTACAAGAGAAGCATCTGGAGAAAGGAAAGATTTTGTATTTAGCCTTTGTTGACCTTGAAAAGGCCTTTGATCGGGTTCCTCGTGAAGTACTGTGGTGGGCAATGAGACGACTGCATATACCAGAATGGCTAGTCCGTACTGTGAAAGCAATGTACTCCCTTGCAACAAGCTGGGTCAGAATCGACAACTCATACAGTGACAGCTTCGAAGTCCAAGTCGGAGTCCATCAAGGCTCGGTGTTGAGCGCCCTCTTGTTCATCATTGTTCTGGAAGCTCTGTCCCAAGAGTTTCGCACAGGATGTCCTTGGGAACTGTTGTATGCTGACGACCTTGTACTTGCTGCAGACTCCCTGGAAGGTCTACAACGGAAGCTGAGTGTTTGGAAAGCTGGAATGGAGTCGAAAGGTCTTCGTGTAAACATGAAGAAGACAAAGGTTATGATCTCTGGACCGAACCTAGGTACACTAAAAGACTCTGGTGAACACCCTTGTGGTGTATGTAGGAAAGGAGTTGGAGTAAACTCCATTTTCTGCCCTGGCTGCGCACACTGGATCCACAAGAAGTGCAGCGGTATCCGTGGCAGGTTAACCCCAGATCCTTCTTTCATGTGTAACCGGTGTCTGGGCACAGCCCGTCCTATCGATGGAAGGCCATTTGACACAGTCACTGTTAATGAGCAACATCTCGATGTTGTGGACTGTTTTTGTTATCTTGGTGACACCATTGCTGCAAGCGGTGGCTGTGAAGCTACCACTGTAACAAGAGTCAGAGCCGCTTGGGGGAAGTTCAGAGAGCTTCTTCCTCTACTCTGTTCAAAGAGTTTATCCTTACACACGCGGGGTAAAGTGTATAACACCTGTGTCAGGGGCGCCTTGCTATATGCATCTGAGTGCTGGCCCCTGAGGCAAAACGATCTGGCACGGCTACTTAGGAATGAAAGAGCTATGCTCCGCTGGATATGTGCCATAAAACCTACTAATAACATCAGTACACAGGACCTCCGCCTGAGGTTGAACATAGAAGATCTTGGTGCTGTCCTCAGGCGGAAGCGTCTTAGATGGTTTGGCCATGTCCAGTGGAGTGAAGAATGGATTGGGAGAATAGGTGGCATGAGGGTAGACGGTCGTAGGCCCCGTGGACGGCCACGTAAGACATGGCGGGAAGTCTTATCTGAGGACCTTAGGGAGTCCCGACTGATGCCGGAGGATGCGACAGACAGGAAGAGATGGAAGCAAATGACCATGCGCCGTCAGACCCGCGATGCAGTGGATAACTGACGTAAAAAGGATAGTGAGTGAGTGAGTGATGGACTATTTTCTAGATAATCACTGTTGTCGAATTTGTTTTTATCATTAAAAAAGTCTTGATACGCATCATTAGTTTCTATTTCATATGTTAAGCTGTCTGTATCTGTGAATAATAATTTTGCTTTATCATTGTACTTATTTTTGATGTAATTGTAATAAAAATCATACACAGCGTTTTGCTTAGATGTAAAATACAGATACTAACATATGTCGGCCTAGTTAGTGTTTCCTTGATCTTATGCACAGCTACTAGATTTTCGTTAAAGATCTTGCTACTAACATAAGCAGGTTTTGATGTTATTTTCAAAAGTTTTTTCTCATCCGTGACGAGCCTCACATTGACTCTTTTACGTAAGTCTTCACAGCATTTACCCTAAATAGCGTTATTCATAAGTTTAAAAAAGTCTTTCTCGAAAACATTTTTAGCATTGGTTCTTTTTTGAGTGTTAAAGTCGATATATTGTTTTAGCCATGGAGACTGATCAAACTCAAGTACTCTATGAACTTTAGTGACTTTTAATCCAACATCAGTGTATAATTGAAGGTTTCTGTAACAAAGGACATACTTTTCTTTGTTTTTTAAGATGGGAATTAGTTTATCCACTAGACCTGTTGATATTTTGTATTTATCAGCTATTTTTTGGCAATATGATGACAACATATCTTTGGTGACTTTGATCTTTTCAGCTGCTAATGGATAATCATTATGAAAACGATGCAATTTTTCTTGATACTCTAGCTCAGCCTCTAATATCATCCCTTTTTTGCTATTTTCTGTCTATCAATTTGTCTTTCTGTCAACCATTTAAATCCATCAGAAGGTAAGTATTGACTCATTGCCCAACCATATAAATTATTAGCGCCAAGATACATGATGTACTTCGAAGGCGCCTTTTCATCGTATGTTTTCATGTATTTGTTGTTTACTTGACCATATTGGTTGGCTATGTAAGATATACCTCCTCTTAATCCTTTTTCAATGACTTGAAACATATCAAAGTCAGTCATCAATTCCAATTTTATATACAATACAATACACTACAATACAATACATACTTAATTGACCGCTCCCCATAGGGGCTTTTCAGGGCCAATGAAACTCAATGAAACAACAGAACAGAACAACAACAACAATTGTTAAGAATCCCAACTGGCCAGAGGCAAACCAGTTGGCTATTTACAAGTGCAGCTGGGAAGTTGAACCAGGGACTGCCAGGATCATCTTTAACATAGCATCCCAAGATAAACCTGGACTACTAAAGTAATAAGCTGGATCTAATATATAATATTCTAAGCATGTTTTTCTGAAGTTTTCAAACACATCAGCCAACAACAGAATGTCAGATTTGAGATATAAGTCATGATATTCACCCATCGATTTTAAGTTGAAAGTATTCCATACATTTTGAGTATGCTGATAAACCTCATCCGTTATGTTCTCATCATTCAAAATGCTGTAAAAGTCTTTTCGTTTTGGGAGTTCTGTTTCATTAAATTTATCAAACGAATTCATGTAATCATAAGGAGAGACTCATTTTTTAGCCATCAAATCAAGTTTGTCATCTTGAAACTCTTGTGCTGTGTATTTCAATGATTCTTTTGGCAGGTTGCTAACTAGTTTAACGAGACTTGAAGTCATAAATTGAAACTGTCAATGAAGGTCAGATGATTGCCAAGCATGAAAGCCATATACTTTTCCATATTATTAGGGATAGCATTAATATTCATTTGACATTCTTATCCTTTCTTATTTTTGTATTTGACTTTTTTGCGATTTGTCCAATATTTTGCGTAATGAAACGACTATCATAACCTCTTAAATTGTAAAAGATGACTGGTATCTTATCAGTCACTTGGAAATTAAGATTACAAACTTGAAGAGCACTACCTCTGTATTTACCTGTGATATGACAATGATCCGTTACCATATCTTTGGCCTTATATTTTTTGTTACAAATATGACATTCATCAGCTTTTTTGAAAATTTCAGCATCATCTTTTGTCATTTTTAATGGCTTGTTGAAA